>JASEVX010000010.1:40094025-40559576 GCA_031761405.1 Serripes groenlandicus | reverse complement strand
AGAGAGAGAGAGAGAGAGAGAGAGAGAGAGACAGAGAGAGAGAGAGAGAGAGAGAGAGAGAGAGAGACAGAGAGAGAGAGAGAGAGAGAGAGAGAGAGAGCTTTTACGGGAGAGAGTAATTTTACAGGATTCTGGTGTACTGGCTCCTCCCAATTATACCGCTTAATTGACTTTTCATCATTTCCAAAAAGAAATAAACAGATCAATAACCTGTATTCCGATGATATTAGAAATATGTCACCCGATAACACCCATTCTCGTGACATAATTTTAATATCATCGGAATACAGACCTGTTATTAATCTCTATGTATATTGTGTTTGAAGTGCTAGACATTGATTATTGTTTGGATATTATCAGGATGGCACAGACGATTGAACGCGAAGGTGGGATGGGAGCTCTACACATTTACCTACTAGTGAATCTACTACAGAACTTCTACTTCTACTACAGAAACTTCTGCAGCAAATTTTGAAATGATTGTGGCAAAAGAATGATCAATGTCTCCTTTCGCCAGTGTTTATGACTTCATTGAATATTTTTTTTATTATTTTTCATTTATGGAGAGTTTCGATAGTTATCGATATTTTTTACGAAATGTTTTCAAAGTCATCTGCAGCATATTAACTATTTAGAACAGATCAAGATCATTTTAATGGGGTCGAGATTTCTGGTTACCCATATTCCTTGGTCATTGACACAATCAGCGACAGGTATAAATGATATCTCTCTGACACAACTTTCAGTATTTGGGATCAAAAACAGCAAATGAAATCGTTCAATTCACAAATAAAAGGTAATTGAAGGGACCCGTATCGAGGGTAAACAAAACAAAAAGCGAACGAAAACCGTAAAAGTTACGATCCTGACAGCTAAATCTATTGAGTGACTGAAGGGGTATAAGCAAACATAAGAAATGAAAATCACCTGTAAAATTCTATGATCGACTTGGTACGAACGCATATATTGTTCGGAATGTAACAAGTCTCATTTATTTCACGGCCATGAATTTCTTATTATTCGCTGTTTCTGCGCATGCGCACTACGGTAAATATGAATATTTTCACGGTCTGAACAAATTCACGATACACCGGTGAAAAAGAAAATATCACTCGAATATTATGCCGGTAATATAACGATTCGCCACAATAACGACTCGCCACATAACGACGATTCTCCAGAGTTGAATAACGATTCGCCACAGGTGTCCTGATTAATTTATGGATGATACTGCCAAATTAACTTTACAAGTTATGACAAAAAAAGAGTTAGTTATAACTTATATTAGGATATTACTTGGAAAATGAACACCAGCAGAAGATTGGATTATTTTCTTTTTACAATTTAAGAACATTAAATATGAAGGCATATAAATACAGGGAATGATGATTTAATTTAATTTTAACAGAAAAGAGATGTTAACAAACGTAAATACATACACTAGTAAAACAAGATAGTCAGTGAATACTTATACCTAATTAAATACGGCGGTGGTGGCACATGAACGTATTTGTGTGAAGACATTTTGAAAATTGCATTTTCTGGCGTTGTTTACCCTCGCTCTCGGCTATATAGCGAGGAATTTTAGACATACGCTTCAGATATAAATAATGTAGTTATTTGACATACATTGATCACATTTCTTTTTGTTACAAACACACTTTTAAAGGTGATTGTTTTCCGATTAACGAAATGATTAAAGGTAATTCTTTTTAAATTAAAGAAATTATCGCACATATTTTTTTTGGTTACAAACAAACGTTTAAGGGTGATTATTTTCTGATAAACTAAAAATAAAAGATAATTGCCGATAATTGATTAAACATCAATCGCTGCTGCAAAACCGGTTAACTATGAACGCATTGTTTTTTTCTATTTCACTGTTTGTATAGATGAATATTATAAAAAAAATATATACTTCGGTTATATTTAATAAAACTCATTATTTTCATCATCATTATCCTTAAATAGGACACATTGTTAAACAAATGTGGTTAATCATTATTCAACTGTGGCGAATCGTTATGTGGCGAGTCGTTATTATGGTGAATCGTTATATACATATTTATTGCCTCCATTTTCTGAAGAGTTACATATAATACATTACATAATGGTTACAAATACAATTACTACGAAAACCTATTAGGACCATCTGAGAAAAAATATATATTGTAAAGTCGTAATAACGCGAAAAAATGCGAAGTAACGCGAAACAAGGCATAATAACGCAAAGTAAACGCGTAATAATGCGAAGTAAGGCGTAGTAATGCAATAACGGCCTTATAACGCGAAAATAAAGGCATAATAACGCGAAAATAAAGGCGTATTAACGCTAATAAAAAGCGTTATAACGCGAAATAAAGGCGTAATAACGCGAAAATAAAGGCGTATTAACGCTAATAAAAAGCGTTATAAAGCGAAATAACAGGCGTAAGCACGCGAAAATAAACGCGAAATAAAGGCGTAATAACGCTAAACAAAGGCGTATTAATGCTAATAAAAGGCGTTATAACGCGAAAGAAAGGCGTAGTAACGCGAAAATAATGTAATAACGCGGATAAAGGGCGTAATAACGCGAAAAAAGGCGTAATAATGCGAAAAAAGGCGTAACAACGCGAAATAAAGTCGTAATAACGCCTTTTTAGCTCTATATATAAATCGATTACTGCTTTGAAGAATCTTTTTCAACCATGGATCTACGACCAAGATCAACCAATTCGCTATGTTCTTTCATTGTCTGAGCTACGATTTACGACCCAGATCAACCAACTCGCTATGTCTTTTGAGTGGTTCAGCTACGATCTACGACCCAGATCAACCAATACGCCATGTTTTTCTCAGTGGCTGAGCTACGATCGACGACCCAGATCGACCAACTCGCTATGGTTTTATATTGGCTCACCTATGATCTACGACTCAGATCAACCAATTCGAATTTTTATTTCAGTGGCTGAGCTACTATCTAAGACCCAGATCAAACAATTTTCTATTTTTTTCAGTGGCTGAGCTACGATCTAGGAAACAGATTAACCAATTTTCTATGATTTGTCGGTGGCTGAGCTAGGATCTACGACCAAGATCAACCAATTAGCTATGCGTTTTGAGTGGTTGAACTACGATCTATGACCCGTATCAACCAATTCGCTATGTTTCTTCATTGACTTAGCTACGATATACGACCTAGATCAACCAACTAAGTATGTTTTTTCATTGGCTGAGCTAAGATCTACGAGCCAGATCAGCCAACCCGCTATGTGATTTGAGTGGCTGACCTACGACCCAGACCAACCAATTCGCTATGTATTTTGAGTGGTTGAGTTACGATTTACGACCCAGATCAGCCAATACGCCATGTGTTTTCATTGGCTGAGCTACAATATACGACCCGGATCAACCAATGCGCAATGTTTTTTCATAACCTGAGCTACGATCTACGACCCAGAACAACCAATTCGCTATGATTTTACAATGGCTGAGCTACGATCTACGACCGAAATCAACCAATTCGCAATGTTTTTTCAGCGGCTTAGCTAAGATCTACGACCCAAATCAACCATTTTTCTATGTTTTTTCAGTGACTGAGCTACAATCTACGACCCAAATCAACCATTTTTCTATGTTTTTTCAGTGGCTGAGCTACAATCTACGACCCGGATCAACCAATACGTCATGTTTTTTGAGTGGTTGAACAACGATCTACGATCAAGATCAACCAATATGCCATGTTTTGTCAGTGGCTGAGCTACTATCTGCGACCCAGACCATTCAGTTCGCAAAGTTTTTCAGTGGCTGAGCTACGATCAACGACCCAGATTAACCATTTGTGTATGTTTTGTCAGTGGCTGAGCTGCGATCTACGACCCAGATCAACCAATTAACTTTGTGTTTTGAGTGGTTGAGTTACGCTCTTCGACCCAGATCAACCAATTCGCAATGATTTTTCAGTGGCTGAGCTACGATTTATGACCCAGATTAACCAATTTTCCATGTTTTGTCAGTGGCTAAGCTACGATCTACGACCCAGGTCCACCAATTCGCTATGTGTTTTGAGTGGCTAACCTACGATCTTCGAGCTAGATCAACCAGATCGCTGTGTTTTGAGTGGTTGAGCTACGATCTAAGACTCAAATAAACCATGTCGCCATGTTTTTGCAATGCCTGAGCTACGATCTACGACCCAGACCAATACATTTTGTATGTTTTGTCAGTGGCTGAGCTACGATCTACGACCCAGGTCAACCAATTAGCTTAGTGCTTTGAATGGTTGAGCTACAATCTACGACCCAGATCAACCAATTTTGAGTGATTGAGTTACGATCTACGATCCAGATTAACCATTTGGCAATAATCTCCGACCCAGCTCAACCAATTAGCTATGTGTTTTCAGTGGCTGAGCTACCATCACCCAATTATCTATGTTTTGTCAGTGGCTGAGTTACGATCTACGACACAGATCAACCAATACCCCATGTTTTTATTTTGGCTGAGCTATTGGTTGATCATGGTAGTAGATCGTAGCTCAGCCACTCAAAACACAATAATCTAATTGGTTGATCTTGGTCGTAGATTGTAGCTCAACCACTCAAAACACATAGCTAATTGGTTGAGCTGGGTCGTTAATCGTAGCTATGCCACTGACAAAACATAGACAAGTGGTTCATTTGGGTGGTAGATCAAAGCTTAACCAATGAAAAAGCATTGCGAAGTGGTTGATATGTGTCGTAGATCGTAGCTCAGCCACTGACAAAACATGGAACAGTGGATGATCTGGGTCGTAGATCATAGCTCTACCACTCAAAACACATAGGTAATTGGTTGATCTGGGTCTCAGATCGTAGCTCAGCCACTGACAAAACAGAGAACATTGGTTGATCCGGGTCGTAGATTGTAGCTCAGCCACTGAAAAGACATAGCGTTGGTTAATCTGGGTCATAGATCGTTGCTCAGCTTCTAAAAAACATTGCTAATTGATTGATCTGGATCGTAGATCGTAGCTCAACCACGCAAAACACATAGCTAATTCGTTGATCGCGATCGTAGATCGTAGCTTAGTCACTGACAAAACTTACACAAGTGGCTGATCTGGGTCGTAGATCATAGGTGAGCCAATATAAAAGCATAGCGAGTTGGTCGATCTGGGTCGTCGATCGTAGCTCAGCCACTGAGAAAAACATGGCGTATTGATTGATCTGGGTCGTAGATCGTAGCTGAACCACTCAAAAGACATAGCGAGTTGGTTGATCTGGGTCGTAAATCGTAGCTCAGCCAATGAAAAAACATAGCGAATTGGTTGATCTGGGTCGTAGATCCATGGTTGAAAAAGAGTCTTCAAAGCAGTAATCGATTTATATATATATAGCTAAAAAGGCGTTATTACGACTTTACTTCGCGTTATTACGCCTTTCCCCCCCCCCCGCATTATTACGCCTTTTTCCGCGTTATTACGACATTATTTTCGCGTTACTACGCCTTTCTTTCGCGTTATAACGCCTTTTATTAGCATTAATACGCCTTTGTTTAGCGTTATTACGCCTTTATTTCGCGTTATTACACCTTTATTTCGCTTTATAACGCTTTTTATTAGCGTTAATACGCCTTTATTTTCGCGTTATAATGCCTTTATTCGCGTTTCTACGCCTTACTTCGCATTATTACGCATTTACTTTGCGTTATTATGCCTTGTTTCGCGTTACTTCGCCTTGTTTCGCGTTACTTCGCCTTTTTTCGCATTATAACGCATTTTTTGGCGTTATTACGACTTAACAATATTTTTCTTTTCTCAGATGGTCCTAATAGGCTTTCGTGCTTTTCACCCCAAAACAGACCCAAGGAGATTTAACGATGAAATAAATCGCTAGGTGAATATCAGAGGAGATCTCAGTCAGTCTATATTAATATTAATATACATGCGGAAGACTAGACAGTCTGTAATCTTGGCTGATCGGCAGTTTCTGAAGTCTGTTTTAGAGTGACCCGGCTCCACCTGTTCAAATGTTATATATGTACAAAGTAGCTGTTTAACAGTAAGTAAAATATGTATGTGCTTATCGAGGCTCTTTCATAAGTTTAACCGAAGGGCTTCGATAGCGCATACTATCTTTAAGTGACACGGTCACTGTTCCCAAGTAGGATCAGCATGTGGATAGGTTGAACTTTCTCCGAAAGCGAAATAGAAACAGCAACAGAGGGATTGGTAAAGTGACCTCTAATCTCTTAATACACGTCTTGTTACATTTCTAAGCGTATACTTTTGTCAGGAGATCGGCACAGATAGTTAAAAACGAAGGGTACAATTCAACTTTTAACACATTGATACGTTTGTCATCTATTTTGCCAAGCATGTATGTGATGAGTTCGTGTCTAGGTAAACATAATAGCGTAGCACTTAAATCAGAAAATAATGAATTGTTTTCGTCATAGAACTCGTTCCATAGTCTATGTCCGTCCGTTAGGAAACATTCAAATAGTAACTGTTCTGTTTCCTGCAGACGCGGATGCTGACAACGTAGACAGACTTTCGGTTGGTTAAGTGGTCGCTTACATCATATACTAGCCAGAAATTGCATGCGGGACAATGTAAACGGGTATAACTTAGCTACTATCCAAATGTTTGACTGGCGAAGGTGACTTCGTTTGAATGTAGTAAAGTCCGCAGAAGGGTCCACTCGGTCATTCCAGGTCCTGTGCGTGTACAGCTCGGTAACACATATTTACTATTTTGCGTTATATGGCTATAGTGAAAACTTAAACAATCTTCTTCTCCAAAAGTGTCTGGCCGATTTTCAATTTTTTTTGTAGAAATGTTCCTTTGGTGACCTTCTATCAGATTCCTTGAAGCCATGTTGATTGGTAAAAAAGCATGGCTGCCAGGGGGCGGGGCTATTTTGCAATATATAGCTATAGATAGTGAAAACTTAAAAAATCTTCTTCTCCAAAAGTGTCTGGCCGATTTTCAAATAATTTTGTAGAAATGTTCCTTGGGTGAACCTCTATCAGATTCCTTCAAGCCATGTTGCTTTGTCTAAAAACATGGCCGCCAGGGGGTGGGGCTATTTGCCTTATATGGCTAAAGTGAAAACTTAAAAAATCTTCTCCTCCAAAATTGTTGGGCCGATTTTCAAATAATTTTGTAGAAATGTTCCTTGGGTGACCCTCTATCAGATTCCTTGAAGCCATGTTGATTGATAAAAAAACATGGCCGCCAGGGAGCGGGGCTATTTTGTCTTAAATAGCTGGAAATTATGGCCGCCAGGGGGTGGGGCCTACATAGCTTAAGTGAAAAAAACCAAAACAGGTGAGCGATCCAGGGCCATCATGGCCCTCTTGTTTTAACGTTGCTAGGTACGTTGTAAGGTCATATTTTTCCAGTATTAGATGAATGTCAGAGACGAAACCAAGATGTTTAGTATCACAGCTATCGTATTGGAATAACCTCAGCAAATATAGTCCATAACACACTTCATTCGGGAAACACGGTATAACGTTCCAAGGAACAACAGTTTCTGACTGTCGATATACGCGTGTAGTGAAGTAGCGCCAACAAGGCCTAGAACCATGTCCGACCGGGTCGTAAATGGAAGGCCCTGAACCGTATCTGTCATGTCATTCCAAAGCTCACAACCTAACAGAGCGCGCGGTAGTACACACGTTCTGTAGAGTTTCATTGCCGTGCTCGGGTTTGGACCTGTGCTTCCGGACACCATACCGGTTATAAACATAAACGTGCCTCTGATAGTTTGTTTTACTCGATCGGCATTAAATGGATGTTTTCCGGACGTTGATTGGACGATACCCAGATGTTTGTATGAGTCAGTATCTGAAATCACCGTACTTCCATACACTGTAGGCACTATCGGACCACGACGCTGCTTCTTCCGGTCTAGGATAGATGATGCACATTTTGAAGGGTTATACTGGTAGCGCCACTTATTAGCGTATTTAAAACATATTGCTAGCAGTTAATTTAATCCACGTTTTTATAGTGATAAAAGAACGATGTCATCAGCCCGAGTTGGTGCAGCTAGTACGCAGGCCGTACGGTGAGGCCTGGAGTGCTTCCAGAAGTGCATTAACGTATACAGCGTAGTAAAACGGTGCACATATTGAGCATTGTCTGGTTCCTTGTTCGATCCTGAATACGCTCGACAAATGTCCGTTCACTAATACACGACTAGAGCAGTCTTGGAAAGAGTTCCAAAAAAGTCTAAGCATTTTGCCCTTGACACCAAAGTTAAACAGTTTGTAGATAAGCCCATGTATCCAAACGAGGTCAAATGCAGATTTCGCGTCCATGTAACACACGTGTAGAGGGCTTCATCGTTCAATACAATAGTCGCGGGCTTCCTGTACAATAAAGGAAACCATTTTGCAGTTTTTATTCTTTTGAAACCCATATTGTAACTCGTTTAGCTTTGACGTAAGCATATTTTCGTCGAGTCGTTTCATTACAAATTTTTCGTATAGCTTTGAAATAACAGGCAGCAAGGAAATAGCACGGTAGCTGTTAGGGTCGTTAAGTGGCTTGTCATTTCCTTTATGAAGAGTGATTGTAAGTCCTGATTTAAAGTTAGTTGGTATAACTTCACAGAGGAAAATTGCATTAAACAACTTTGCCAGGAAAGCAGACAGTTCTATTCCGCCATATTTCAAGTGTTCGTATGTTAAGTTGTCTATTGATCCGCTATTGTTGTTCGGCAGCATTTTTATCAATGTTTGTAGCTCATCGGTATCAACATTTGTACACAATCTTGAATCGATGGAAGTATTACTATATGAAAGGTATGAGTCTACTTTGTGGTTAACATGGGTTTTAAACTCGTGATCAAAGTCAGGACTTTCTTTGAATTGATACAGATCACTAAAGTAGGCAGACCACGCATTTAACATACCATCAAGAGTTGTCTCTTTTTTACCATTAAACACTATTTCGCAACCCCGTCTTTTGCTGCGCGACTTTTTAGAGTTCAGTATTTTCCAAAAGGAATTTAGGTCTATTTCACAGGATTCATAAATATTCTGAAGTTCAGTTTGTTCGTGATCATGTGCAGCGGCGCGCAGTGATCTTCTAAAACTACGTTTAAGATCCTTGTAGTTTGAGTATTCCAGAGTATGTTTCGCCTTACCGGTCTGTGACCAGGCTAGGTGCGCGTTCTTTAACTTATTATGAGACTCCTTCAAGGCAGGTGACCAGGAGGGTTTTATACAAGGTCTATATCCACGTTTTGACAAACAACTTTCTGATGCGGACGAAATACACTCAACTATAGTCATATATGTACTATCGATATCATTGTAGTCAATGCGAGCTGATTTCAACAGATCCGATAAGTTAGTTTTATAAGCACAACGTTCATTTGTTTCATTCCATTTATACACTACTCTATGGAATGCTTCAGATGTTACATAGCTGTTACGGTTTTGAACGATTTTCAAGTGGACAGTCAAAGGCACTGTCCTCTGCTCCTTGCGCTTCATTCTAAACATCAACAGAGACATATATATACAATTTAGTACTCCTGGCATCAACGACCTTCCCGAGAAAGTGTCGTCAATTTCCCACTTCTTTGCAGATGGTAGTCTCCTTTACAGGAAGATCCGCACCCGGCAAGATCACAGGTGCCTTGCACATGTGAGCAGGATTAAACAGCCCTACAAAACGACCTTGAAAATACTGTAGCAGTATTCTGAAAATAATACCAGTTGATAATTTTTCTTTCTGTATTGTTAGCTCACCTGAGCACGAAGTGTTTTTGTGATTGCCTTTTGTCTATCGTCCATCGTCAACAATTTGCTTGTAAACTCTCTAGAGGCCAATATTATCATCCAATTTTCATGAAACTTATTCTCAGTTTGTTTATCTGGCTGATTTCTAGGCCAAGTTCGAATGTGGGTCAAATTGAATGATACTCTTGTAAACACTCTGGATTAAAAGTCTTGATGATATTTTGGCTGAGTTCTAATTTAGGTCATGTCCTGCAATATTTGCTTCAGCAGCTTGACACTTTGTCAGAATGTTTGTGTTGATGATTTCTAGGCAAAGTATGAATATGGGTCATGTCGGGTGAAAAACTGGGGCACAAGGTTAAATATGAGAGAACATCTTGTAAACACCTTGGAGGCCGCAATTTTACACGAGTATGTTGAAACTTTGTCAGAATAACTGCCATGGTGATACCAAGTTAGAAAAAAGGTATTGTCCGGTCAAAAACTAAGTCAATAGACAACATTTCAGAAATATCTTGACACTTTTTTTTGCTTCAGCAACTCAGAGACATATAAACGACACTGTGTTTATATGTCTCTGAGCAGCTTGAAACTTTGTCAGAACGTTTGTTTTGATCATATCTAGGCCAAGTATGTTTAATAGGTCATGTCGGGTGAAAAAATAGATCACAAGGTCAAATTGAAGGAAAATCTTGTTAACACTGAAGGCCTCATTTTTAACTTGAGCAGGTTGTAACTTTGTCAGAATAAATGTCTTGATGATATCAAGGCTACGGTTGAATATAGTTGATGTCCGGTCAAAAACTAGGTCAGTAAGAATACTTTTAGAAATATAATGTTAACTCTAGGGAACGCATTTTTGCTTCAGCAGCTTGACATTTTGAATGAATGTTTGTTTGGATGACAGATAGACCAAGTTTGAATATGGGTCATATCAGGACTAAAACTAGGTTACTAGGCCAAATATGAAGAGAAATATTGTTAACAGTCTGGAAGTCACATTTTTTACCGTGAGAAAGTTGAAACTTTGTCAGAATAATTATCTTTGTTAGAATGTTTGTCTAGGTCAATTTGATATATGGGCCATGTTAGGTCAAAAACATTCCATATTGCCAAATTAACGGTTATTCTTGCTAACACTCTGGAAGCCGTACTTCTAATTAGAGCATGTTGAAACTTTGTCTGAATAGGAGTTTGTTAAGTAACAAGGCTAAATTTGAATATGGGTCATGTCTGGTAAAAAAATAGGTCACACGGCCAAATAGAAGGAAAATTAAATCTCGTTAACTCCGGAAGCAGTATTTTTAACTTGAGCATGTTGACATTTTGTCAGAATGGTTGTCTTAATGATATCTAGGCGAAGTTCGAATAGATCATGTCGGGTAAAAAAAATTGACTTGACACAGGTGAGCGTTTCCAGGGCCACTATGGCCCTCTAGTTTTTTATTTGTCGTTACTTTTCTATGAAAAGCTTAGCTAAACACTGTCATTGTTTAAGCATTTCTTTGAAGATAGCCCATTGAAAGGAGTAACAGAGATTAAGAGACTAAGATCGAAGATGGTAATTTATAGAAGACCTTTATTTGTCTCCAAAAATAACCTTCAGTAATGAGCATACATACAATCAGCGACATATAAAAACACATGTCTCTGATACAATAACAATTTGCTCGCCAAATAGTTAATTCTGAACGGTGAGGGTAAAAAATAACAAAGAATAATAAATAACAATAACACTATGAATAAACATACAATAAGAAATATATAGTCAAAGTTTTAATGTTGTACTCCAAACTTAAAACTATGCACAATACTAATACAAACAATACTCTTTTGTATTTGTCGATAAAACACAAAAATTACAATTTGGGATTTAAATGCAATAAAAAGTCGTTTAACCATTTCCATTTAACACATTAGCAGCAGTCTACTTTTAAAACATTGAAAAGGGGTTAAATTGCTGAAGACAAGAACTTTAATCTTTTCTCTAAATGCTATTTACTTAACATCATTATTATAATCATAATTTCACAGATGTTAAAAATCAATCCTCATATGTTTAAAGTAGACCACAATTGTAATACCATATCGATTGTTTGATGATTTACGCCGCTTTCAGCAATTTTTCAGTTATATCACGGTGTTTCCTTGGAAAGATACTAGAACTACTTGTCCATATTTATCCTGACACCAGCAAGTCAAACTCAATGCTTACCCCGCAACCCTATGCACCAAGGAGCGCATCTATTACTAGTTTTGTTGGGACGGTTGTCGACAGACATCCGTTTCAGAGACAACAAACTACACAATTAATAATACAATTTTTCAATTTCAACATTTTATTAACCATAATACAATAACATGTATGAATATTGGAAAATATGAAACAGCAATGTGTCGATTTCATAACAATGGGGAAAGCCTACACAGTGTAAAGTAATTTGTATGTCATTATATCAAACTATGGACACACTAGTATATTGTCTTGCTTAATTAGTAAAGAAACATTACGAAAGTTCCCTACCGGACGAGGATAGCCCATTGTGTATTGTATGTGATTTTTTTAGAGACATCATCTTGTTAGGGAGACTAATTGTGTGAAGTAATATCAACACCAATTCAAGTATGTGGAAGATAGAGCATGGACACGAAATTGAGGTCAAACAATGTTTGAGCCCAAACTGTGACCTTAACCTTTGGATGAGGTGGCTGGTAGATGTCCATGATACGTCATCTTATTATGGAGAATAATTTTGTGAATTAGTATTAAAATCCATTCAAGCACATGGAAGATACAGCCCGAACAAGAAATTACAGCCCGGATTACGAACTTGAGGAGAGAATGTTTGAGCCCAAACTGTGACCTGGACCTTGGGCGTAGTTGGCTGGATGATAAGCATGACACATCATCTTGTTATGGAGAATAAGAAGTTATATCAATAATGAGGACAAACTGTGACCTTGACCATTGGAATAGGTGGCTGGGTGATGTGCATGACACATCATCTTGTTATGGAGTAAAGTGGTGTGAAGTAATATAAAAATCCATTAAGCATGTGGAAGATACAGATAGGACACGAAATTGCGGACGGACAATGTTTGAGCCCTAACTGTGACATTGACATTGGGAGTAGGTGGCTGGGTGATGTGCATGACACATCATCTTGTTAGGGCGAATAATTGTGTGAAGTTATATCAAAATCCATTCATGCATGTGGAAGATACAGCCCGGACACACAATTGGAGACGGATAATATTTGAGCCCAAACTGTGACCTTGACTTTGGGAGTAGGTGTCTGGGTGATGTGCATGTCACATCATCTTGTTAGGGAGAATAATTGTGTGAAGTAATATCAAAATCCATTGAAGCATGTGGAAGATACAGCCAGGACAAGAAATATCTGACGGACTGAGTTATTGGACCGTTGACCTCTAAGTATGATCTTGACATTTGAGGTACAGGCCTGTGTCTTCTGTGCCACATGTTACCTCATCATGGTGAGCATGTCGAGGGCTTGGTGTGAAACGGTTGTAACTAAAGACCTATTTTGAAAACCCTTGTTTAGGGGCAATTTTGACCCTTTTGTAAATAATGCAAATTTAAGTGCCATTGTTCAGAACGAGCAATGGCACCTAAATTCCCATTGTTTACCAAGAAAATTGAATTAACGCTTATAAAGACTTTATGGTGAGGTGATTAACCTTTAGTTACAACCGTTTCACGCCAAGCCCTCGATGTGTGCCCAGTAACTTGGGAATCCTATGATGCATGGTTGAGATGTGAGCCGGACAAGCAGAGTCCTATCAAACAGTACTTATTTTGACCTTTGACCTCTAAGTGTGACATTGACCTTTGAGGTACATGCCTGGGTCTTGTGCGCGACACGCCACCTCATCATAGTGAACATGTGTGCCTAGTAACTTTGGAATCCTACATTGCATGGTTGAGATGCGGGCCGGACAAGATACAGTCCTATCACACAGTACTCATTTTGACCTTTGACCTCTAAGTGTGATCTTGACATTTGATGTACAGGCATGGGTCTTGAACGCGACACGCCGCTTCATCGTGGTGAATGTTTGTGCCAAGTTTCTTGGAAATCCTATGATGGATAGTTAAGATGCAGGCCGGACAAGGAACAGTCCTATCAAACAGTACTCATTTTGACCTTTGACCTATGACCTTGACATTTGAGGTACAGGCCTGGGTCTTGTGCGCGACACACCGCCTCATCATGGTGAACGTTTGTGCCCAGTTTATGGAAATCCTATGATGGATGATTAAGATGCGGGCCGGACAAGGTTTGGTGGGTCTGACGGACTGAAAGACTAACAGACAGAATCAACCAAACCTATAGTCCCCGAACCGGTCACAAAGCGGAACAAATTGTTCTAAGCGGAGCAATTCCTTTGTGCTGAAATTTCCCCGGGTAGATTTGCAACGTCAAAAGAAAACCAACCCACCTAACTTAAAGACAGTTACATTCAAATTTAATACTGTTACTGTCATATTTGTTTTATAAAGTCATTGGGTTTTTTCCCTGTGGAGTCGCAGATGATTGCGTGATTAGATGGAAAGATAGATAGATATTCTTTATTTTTATAACGTTAACTTTACATAAGTGCTAGTTACATACAAACTAGTATATACATATTTTAACAAAGTCATGAATTAGCATGATCATTAATTAGATGTAACACATACATATACGAGTATGAACACAACATAGCTATTTATATATGTTAAGTATATACTTCATCAATGTTTTTGGAACACTGCAATGTCAAAATGTTCAATCATGGTTAATGTCAGATTAATTTATATGAGTAAATGTCAAACGTAGAATAGATGCATCTGGGATGTATTTAGCCAAATTCATCAATGTTTTCTTGTTATCACTTTTTTTAAAGTTCAACAAATTTATATACACATAGTTCGGTGGTGTAGTAAACTTTTATATTATATTATAATATAAGCGTAAGCCGGACATATTAACAAGGAAGATCCAGACCCGGCTGCACAGGCTTATATCAATCTTGGCTAGATGAAGGGACGTGGATATCGTTTTTGTATGACATGGTTTATTTCTGAGGAAAATACACTTGCTGCAAGGATTTGACGGTTGCATAAATTAAAATTCACTTATAAATAGGTGACCTAAAATGCTTGCAGACACATTTTCACGCATCTGCAGCAAATGGCTTTCGAAAGTATTGCGACAACAGTAGAATTTCCTTCAACTTATCCTTTTATTATAATGTTTTAAACTCTATTTATCCATTACACTTTCAGTTAGACACACACTTTCTTTGAAATTGGATAATTTGATTCGGGATTAATAGGATTAAAACTTCAGTTTCATAACTAACTATTACACAAAACTCCTCTTTGATACTTTGACAAAAGAAAACAAAAATGTAGTTTTTGGAAGTTTTCTGCCTGGGGCTTTAGCCACTGGTAATAGTAGTAATACCATTTTTTTTCAGAGTTGGCAGCCTGCCAATTGCTGTTAACACCCTAAAACGCATTTTAGGATGAGACTGCTCGAGAAAACAGTTAAATAGTGAGTGCTGCATGGATTCAACAAAACTGCATTAAAAGGTTAAGATCACCCAACAAAGGTCATTATAATGTTGTTGGAACATCAGTGAAAAAATAAGGTCATAAAAACCTAATATAACTTAAACAAAATGCTTAGAAATTAATGCGCCAAGAGGTCAAATATGGAAGCTAAGTCGCGTTTCAAATGCAGTGGCGGATTTACCGGGGAGGGGCGTAGGGCCCTTGCGACGACACATACATGGTAAACAAAGAAGTCGCGTGACAAATGCAGTGTCGGATTTCTTTTTTTTATATTATCCAAAGAAACCCATCACATGTCGATGCAATTTATTTATTTAACTTTTTAATATATAAACTTCAGAAAATTAATACGCTTATTTATCTCGGGACCGTTTCCAGTCCTGGTCATATCACTACATGTATTACTGAAACGGAAGGCGTTTCAGGAAGCTGCAACTATTGGTGAATCCGTCGGCATAGTACCCACTAGACCGGTTTATGTAGCCGACAACTCCGGAGGTATAGTATTAGTCGCCGGGCAGAAGCCTGCGACTTATATTTTTAATAGCTTTTCGGAAATGACATGGGAGGAGAGTTATTATTAGAACAAAAGAAATTTAAATGTCTTGAACATATTACAATTGTGATTGTCTAACAACACTTAGTTATGACACATCTAAAATGAGATAAATAATCCAATGTTTTAAGTATTTGCAGTTTCTTTATTTTGACTCGCATTTATGTTTTTTTGTCTTATTTACGAAGACAAAAGAGTCCCTGCTAGACTTGCTGCAGACTGTTATGTGTCAATATCGAGATAAAAAATAACGTCGAATTCTCCTTTTAATAGCAATTTTAACTTACTGAATGTTATTTTCATGTTCAAAGAGATGTTTTGATTTGTGTAGAATTAATTTAATAATATAAATTCATGAATATATAAAATATGAACTGTTTCTAAGCTAAATATGTTGATCGCGTGACTACCGAATACCGACTGCGTAGATAAATCTCCTTTGCAGAGAGCCGATGTTTACACTCACTTACAAAGAGTTAAAATTTAAAATGTTTATTTGGTTCGAAACAAATGACGAAAAGAACAAACTGAGATAAACTGGTTTTAATATAAAAATTACTTTGAATGAACACTCTCTGCCTATAAACGACAATTATGCGAAGAAGAAACAAATCGGGTCTTTCGTATAAAATTATTTCGTCCTTGACAATTTTAAATGTGTCATTAGATTTGCTAGCGATCTGCATATTGTAATGCATCATTGACACAAGGGCGCTCATCATTATATCATTTTAAAACACACTCTCTGCCTATAAAGATAGTGTAAATAACGACAGCAGAAAACGAATCGGGTCTATCGTACACAATTATTTCGTCCTTGACAATTTTGAATGTGTCATTAGATTCACTACACGCATTTTGCTTGCGATCTGCATATTGTTATGCATCATTGACACAAGGGCGCTCATCATTATATAATTTAAAACATGAGTAGACTAATGATTGGCAAGATTACTCATTTCCTGTTTATGATCAATAATTAGTTGGCTGTGTGTATGGTCAACCAACTTTTATTTCACCCCCAAAATCTTTCCTAAAAACTAAAAGTTGGCAAAGTGACACGACATCGTATTTCCATGTTCTACATTTTATCAGAGACATATATACATACATATAAAACATCATCATTTCTTAATTATTGTTAACATAAAACAAATCTGTAGCAGACCAATTTGAAAAGATCTTGGCAAAAATCAGGGAAATAAAAATAAATGAATGAATTTATTGAATATTTAAAACAATGTGGCAAAAGGAGAAATTATTCATTATGAGATTGCATTTATGGGATATAGGGTTAAACATTTTTGGTCTGGAGCCCTTTTTCTCACAGACAGACTCGTGTAGTAAATGTCCCCATGTTACAGGGATGGACACTAGCATTTTGGGTCTAAAGCTCTTTGTCTCACAGACAGACTCATGTAGTTAACGTCGCCATGTTACAGTGATGGACACTAGCATTGTTGGTCTGGAGCCCTTTTTCTCACAGACAGACTCATGTAGTAAATGTCCCCATGTTACAGGGTTGGACAATAGCATTGTTGGTCTAGAGCCCTTTTTCTCACAGACAAACTCATGTAGTAAATGTACCCATGTTACAGGGTTGGTCTGGAGCCCCTTTTCTCACAGACAGACTCATGTAGTAAATGTCCCCATGTTACATGGATGGACACTAGCATTGTTGGTCTGGAGCCCTTTTTCTCACAGACAGACTCATGTAGTAAATTTCCCCACGTTACAGTGATGGACACTAGCCTTTTTGGTCTGGAGCCCTTTTTCTCACAGACAGACTCATGTAGTAAATGTCCCTATGTTACAGGGTTGGACACTAGCATTGTTAGTCTGGAGCCCTTTTTCTCACAGACAGACCCATGTAGTAAATGTCGCCATGTTACAGGGATGGACACTAGCAGTGTTGGTCTTGAGCCCTTTTTCTCACAGACAGACTCATGTATAAAATGTCCCCATGTTACAGGGATGGACACTAGCATTTTTGGTCTGGAGCCCTTTTTCTCACAGACAGACTCATGTAGTAAATGTCTCCATGCTACAGGTTTGGACACTAGCATTGTTGGTCTGGAGCCCTTTTTCTCAAAGACAGACTTATGTAGTAAATTTCACCATGCTACAGGGTTGGTCTGGAGCCCCTTTTCTCACAGACAGACTCATGTAGTAAATGTCCCAATGTTACAGGGTTGGACAATAGCATTTTTGGTCTGGAGCCCTTTTTCTCACAGATAGACTCATGTAATGAATGAATGTATATTGTTTTATGGCGCATCGACAGCTAAGGTCATTTAGCGCGCAATTAAATTTGATTATTCATGATCCCTGGGTAAACACACCAGTACTAGGCTAGAAAATGTGCCTTGCCCAAGTGCACTCCACCATGACCGTAGTGCCGCGACTGGGGATCGAACCCGGGACACCCGGTTTCGAAATCCCCGACGCTAACCACTCGACCACGGCGGATTCCTTAGACTCATGTAGTAAATGTCCCCATGTTACAGGGTTGGACAATAGCATTTTTGGTCTTGAGCCCTTTTTCTCACAGACAGACTCATGTAATTATTGTCCCCATGTTACAGGGATGGACACTAGCATTTTTGGTGTGGAGCCCTTTTTCTCACAGACATACTCATGTAGTTAATGTCCCCATGTTACAGGGTTGGACAACAGCATTTTTGGTCTGGAGCCATTTTTCTCACAGACAGACTCATGTCGCCATGTTACATGGATGGACACTAGCAGTGTTGGTCTTGAGCCCTTTTTCTCACAGACAGACTCATGTAGTAAATGTCCCCATGCTACAGGGTTGGACAATAGCATTGTTAGTCTGGAGCCCCTTTTCTCACAGACAGACTCATGTAGTAAATGTCCCAATGTTACAGGGTTGGATAATAGCATTTTTGGTCTGGAGCCCTTTTTCTCACAGATAGACTCATGTAGTAAATGTCCCCATGTTACAGGGTTGGACAATAGCATTTTTGGTATTGAGCCCTTTTTCTCACAGACAGACTCATGTAGTTATTGTCCCCATGTTACAGGGATGGACACTAGCATTTTTGGTGTGGAGCCCTTTTTCTCACAGACATACTCATGTAGTTAATGTCCCCATGTTACAGAGTTGGACAACAGCATTTTTGGTCTGGAGCCATTTTTCTCACAGACAGACTCATGTCGCCATGTTACATGGATGGACACTAGCAGTGTTGGTCTTGAGCCATTTTTCTCACAGACAGACTCATGTAGTAAATGTCCCCATGCTACAGGGTTGGACAATAGCATTGTTAGTCTGGAGCCCCTTTTCTCACAGACAGACTCATGTAGTAAATGTCCCAATGTTACAGGGTTGGATAATAGCATTTTTGGTCTGGAGCCCTTTTTCTTACAGATAGACTCATGTAGTAAATGTCCCCATGTTACAGGGTTGGACAATAGCAGTTTTGGTATTGAGCCCTTTTTCTCACAGACAGACTCATGTAGTTATTGTCCCCATGTTACAGGGATGGACACTAGCATTTTTGGTGTGGAGCCCTTTTTCTCACAGACATACTCATGTAGTTAATGTCCCCATGTTACAGGGTTGGACAACAGCATTTTTGGTCTGGAGCCATTTTTCTCACAGACAGACTCATGTAGTAAATGTCGCCATGTTACATGGATGGACACTAGCAGTGTTGGTCTTGAGCCCTTTTTCTCACAGACAGACTCATGTCGTAAATGGCCCCATGTTACAGGGTTGGACAATAGCATTGTTAGTCTGGAACCCTTTTCTCACAGACAGACTCATGTATAAAATGTCCCCATGTTACAGGGATGGACACTAGCATTTTTAGTCTGGAGCCCTTTTTCTCACAGACAGACTCATGTAGTAAATGTCTCCATGTTACAGGGTTGGACACTAGCATTGTTGGTCAGGAGCCCTTTTTTTCACAGACAGACTCATGTAGTAAATGTCCCCATGTTACAGGGTTGGACACTAGCATTGTTCGTCTTGAGCCCTTTTTCTCACAGACAGACTCATGTAGTAAATGTCCCAATGTTACAGGGATGGACACTAGCATTGTTGGTCTTGAGCCCTTTTTCGTCCACATGTTACAGGGTTGGACACTAGCATTGTTGGTCTGGAGCCCTTTTTCTCACAGACATGTTCATGTAGAAAATGCACCAATAATACAGGGTTGGGTAAGCTAATAAAAATAATTTCACCTCAACCATTCCAGCCAGGAAATCCTTCAGCTGCTTTGGAACTTCTACTTTGGATCTTTTCAGTAGTTCCTGTATAGTACGGACTTGATGGCCACAATTTCCCGTTATCATCAAGTGTGAAATTGGCTTAATGTTTCCCTGTTATAATAAATAAGATGTAGAGATTTATTAAAATCTTAGGCTGAGGGTGTCCTGCCCTTCTTTGAAAAACATATCAAATGGTAGCAATGTGAAACAAGAGAGCCATGATGACCCTTGAATGCTCACCTGAGTTATGTCATGTGATTTGTCATGTCATAATCTCAGTCTTCCTTGGACAATATTTTCATGCATTTTTTGTAGCGCATAAAACCTTTTCTTTGATTGATAAAACGCCAATTGTTTTATGATTTCGCCACAAACAAGCATTTATCTTATGCAGAAAGTAACAACAATTATAGAAATATGTTCCTAAATGAGAAAAAAGGCCATAGTAAATTCACTTCTTTCTCATTGGAAAATAATCTCAGTCTTCCTTGGACAATATTTTCATACATCTTTTGTAGCGCATAAAAACTTTTTCTTTGAGTGACAAAAAGCCAATTGTTTTATGATTTCTTCATCTACAAGCATGAATCTAATGCAGAAATTAACAAAATTTATAAAAATCTGTTCCAAAATTTAAAAACAAGGCCCTAGTAAGTTCGATTCTTTTTCAATGGGACTTTACATCAGTTTTCCTTGTAGCGCATACAACTTTTTATTTAATTGATTAAAAGACAATTGTGTTATGATTTCTTCATCTACACACAGTAATCTAATGCAGAAAATAATAGAAATGGTAGAATTCTGTTCAAACATAAGAAAAAAAGGCTCTTGTAATTTCACTTTATTCTCAATGGAACTTTACATAAGTCTTCTCGGATAATATTTTCATGCATCTATTGTAGCGCATAAAACTTTTTATTTGATTGATAAGTCATCAATTGATTTAAGATTTCTTCATCTACAAGCATCAATCAAATGCAGAAAGTAACAAAAATGATAGAAATCTGTTCCTAAATTATAAACAAGAGGGCCAAGATGGCCCTAAATCGATCACCTGAATGATAGTTAATTAGAAGCAAATATTTAACTGCAAATATCTGTGAAAATTTGATCAGGAGTTCAAATGAAACTACAAGGAGTGGACACTCAGTTAAAGAAATAGTTTATCAGTAAAAGCCATTTTTATCTTGAAATCTAACAAGAGCTTTCTCAATTTCTGATGCTGCAGCAACAAAGGTTCTACACAGAATGCAAGTCTTTGAACAATTTTGAAAGAGGACCACCAAAGGAACATTCTTGTGAAGTAACGTTGAAATTGGTCAAGTGGAATGGTAGGAGTTGTCATTTGTAGCTAAAAGTTCAATTTACCCCTTTTGTAATGACGCGAGGTTGCTTTGATTTTGTAACCAATCAAAACGGCTTGAACAAATTAAATGTAGAGGATCACTGAAGTAGGATTTATATTCAATTTCCTTAATATCAGACAAGAACTTAAAAAAATGGAATTTCCAAATTTTGTCATTTTGCCCCTTTTCTGATGCCTCATGACTGCCATGTTTTTCAACCAAACAGTATGCCTTGAACAATCTTTGTAGAGGCTCACCTAAGGAACATTTCTACCAAACTATATTGGAATCTGACATGCAGATACAAAGAAGAAGATATTTAAAGCTTGGACATTTTGCCCCCTTTTTGATGCCGCAGCAGCCCTGGCGGCCATGTTTTTCAACAGATCGGACATATTTGAACAATCTTGGTAGAGGGTGCCCCAAAGAACATTTGCGAAAAATAATTTTCAAATCGGGCTTATTCTTTTGGACGAGAAGACTTTTTAAGTTTTAACAATGCACATATAAGGAAAACAAGCTTAGCCCCCTGGCAGCCATGTTTTTTCAACGGATTGGAAATATTTGAACAATCTTGGTAAAGGGTGCTCCAATGAACATTTGTACAAATTAATTTTCAAATCGGGCCAGTACTTTTGGACAAGAAGATTTTTAAAATTTTAACAATGCACATATAAGGAAAACAGGCTCCACCCCCTGGCGGCCATGTTTTTCAACCGATCGGAAATATTTGAACAATCTTGGTAAAGGGTGCCCCAATGAACATTTGCGAAAAATAATTTTCAAATTGGGCTTATACTTTTGGACAAGAAGATTTTCAAAGTTTTAACAATGCCCATATAAGGAAAACAAGCTTAGCCCCCTGGCAGCCATGTTTTTTCAACGGATCGGAAATATTTGAACAATCTTGGTAAAGGGTGCCCCAATGAACATTTGTGCAAAATAATTTTCAAATCGAGCCAGTACTTTTGGACAAGAAGATTTTTAAAGTTTTAACAATGCACATATAAGGAAAACAGGCTCCACCCCCTGGCGGCCATGTTTTTCAACGGATCGGAAATATTTGAACAATCTTGGTAAATCTTCTTGTCCAAAAGTATAAGCCCAATTTGAAAGTTATTTTGCACAAATGTTCCTTTGTGCACCACAAAGGAACATTTGTGCAAAATAACTTTCAAATTGGGCTTATACTTTTGGACAAGAAGATTTTTAAAGTTTTAACAATGCACATATAAGGAAAACAGGCTCCACCCCCTGGCGGCCATGTTTTTTAACGGATCGGAAATATTTGAACAATCTTGGTAAATCTTCTTGTCCAAAAGTATAAGCCCAATTTGAAAGTTATTTTGCACAAATGTTCCTTTGTGCACCACAAAGGAACATTTGTGCAAAATAACTTTCAAATTGGGCTTATACTTTTGGACAAGAAGATTTTCAAAGTTTTAACAATGCACATATAAGGAGAACAAGCTCCGCCCCCTGGCGGCCATGTTTTTCAACCGATCAGAAATATTTGAATAATCTTGGAGTGCCCCAAGGAATATTTGTGGAAAATAATTGTCAAATCAGGCCAGTACTTTTGGACAAGAAGATTTTTAAAGTTTAAATAATGCATATATAAGGAAAACAAGATCCGCCCCCTGGCAGCCATGTTTTTCAACGGATCGGAAATATTTGAACAATCTTGGTAAAGGGTGCCCCAAGGAACATTTGTGCAAAATGATTTTCAAATCGGGCCAGTACTTTTGGACAAGAAGATTTTTAAAATTTTAACAACAACAAAAAAGGCTCCGCCCCCCTGGCGGCCATGTTTTTTAACGGATCGGATATATTTGAACAATCTTGGTAAAGGGTGCCCCAATGAACATTTGTGGAAAATAATTTTCAAATCGGGCCAGTACTTTTGGACAAAAAGATTTTTAAAGTTTTAACAATGCACATATAAGGAAAACAAGCTACGCCCCCTGGCGGCCATGTTTTTCAACCGATCGGAAATATTTGAACAATCTTGGTAAAGGGTGCCCCAAGGAACATTTGTGCAGAATAATGTTCAAATCGGGCAAGTACTTTTGGACAAGAACATTTTTAAAATTTTAACAATGCACATATAAGGAAAACAGGCTCCGCCTCCTGGCGGCCATGTTTTTCAACCGATCGGAAATATTTGAACAATCTTGGTAAAGGGTGCCCCAATGAACATTTGTGGAAAATAATTGTCAAATCAGGCCAGCACTTTTGGACAAGAAGATTTTTAAAGTTTTAACAATGCACATATAAGGAAAACAAGATCCGTCCCCTGGCGGCCATGTTTTTCAACGGATCGGAAATATTTGAACAATCTTGGTAGAGGGTACCCCAAGGAACATTTGTGCAAAATAAATTAAATCGGGCCAGTACTTTTGGACAAGAAGATTTTTTAAGATTTGGCAATTTTCCCCTTTTCTGTTGCCGCAGCAACCAAAGTTCTCGATGGAATTTAAATCTTTGAACAATTTTGAAAGAGGTCCACCAAAGGAACATTCCTGTGAAGTTTGGTTGAAATTGGTCAAGTGGTTAAGGAGGAGATGATCTAAATGTCTAAATGTTAACGACGGACGACGCCAGACGGACAAAAAGTGATCAGAATAGCTCACCTTGAGCCTTTGGCTCAAGGTGATCTAAAAAAGGCCATTGTAATTTCAATTCTTAATCATTGGAATTTTACAGTAGTTTTCTTCAGAAGTTATTTGCATGCATCTTTTGTAGCACATAAAGCTTATAATTTTCTTAGTAAATAGTCAATTGTTTTAATATTTCCTAATCCACAAGCCCCGTTATTGTAGTGGAAGAGTGTTCGCCTTTGATGCAGGAGTTTGTGGTTCGATCCCTGGCTAGGTCATAACAAATACCTTAAACATGGTAGTAATGGCTGACATCCTTGGCGCTCAGGGTTGTGATGTAATATTATGACTGACTGGCTGGCGTCAGAATAAATTGACCAGTAGAACTTGTAACTTACCCAGAAAATGCTGTGATTGAAATTGAAAAATTGTTAAAGGTGTCATAAAACATCTAAACATGCAAGATTAAAACGCATAGAACTTTGTCTGTGATTGTATATCAATCAATTTTATTATATCATCCACAATCATAACCTGAAACTGGCAGTCTGCAAATATTTAAATGGGGAAAAGGTGTAAATTAATAATAATATAAGTCTGTTATTTCTCTACTGAGGGCATAGGTTAGAATATGCCCCAAAAGAAATATGTTACAAAACATTCTCGCCAGAAAACACTACATTCATTCATTACTAAATCACTAAAAATGCAAAATTGCTAGAATAATAGCCCTTTCCCAAATATATCTGTGAAAGGAGTTTCAATATTGTAATTGAAAATTGAAATCAGAAGTTTGCAAAGTGGTAAATTCTTAAACCTTTTATACATACAACAAATCTGAAGCAAAAGGAGAAATTGCTCATTATGAGCAATTTCACTGTTTGCCACAATGTTTTAAAACGTTGTCTGCTGCAGATGCGTCTATAAGTAGGAAATGTTGTCCTTTAATCTCTTTGATCTGTTTAACAGCTGTGGTTTATTGCTGTCTCTAATCAGTGAATTGTTGAAGTTAGGTTGACGAGTGACGAATTGACGAGTGACGAACTGTGACATTTTTTTAGGTTCGTGAAGTTAGGTTGACGAGTGACAAATTGATGAGTGACGAACTGTGACATTTTTCTAAATTTTTTATTTCTTTCTTTAAGATAATGTATCTGGACGTGTTAAATGCAAATTAGGGCCTATTTCATGTTTCATGGCGATCAGTCATTCAGAAGAGCTTCGTCAAGTTCATCAATTCGTCAATTTTGTTTACGAAATTGACAAAAAAATATTTTTCTGAAAACTTTATTTCTTTTCTTTAGATAATAATGTAAATGGACGTATTGAATGCAAATTATGCCCTATTTCACGTTTCATCGTTTCATGGCGATCAGTCAATCAGAAGAGCTTCGTCAATTCGTCAATTAATTAAGTTGACGAAAAAAATATTTTTCTAAAAACTTTATTTCTTTCCTTTATATAAGTATCTGGACGTATTGAATGCAAATAAGGCCCTATTTCAAATTTCATAGTGATCAGTCATTCAGCAGAGCTTTGACAAGTTCGTCAACTCGTCAATTTAGTTGACGAAATTGACGAAAGAAATATTTTTCTAAAATCTTTATTTCTTTCCTTTAGATAAGTATCTGGACGTATTGAATGCAACTTAGGCCCTATTTCATGTTTCATGGCGATCAGTCAATCAGAAGAGCTTCGTCGAGTTCGTCAATTCGTCAACTTTGTCGACGAATTGACGAAAAAAATATTTTTCTAAAAATCTTTATTTCTGTCTTTTAGATAATGTATCTGGATGAAGAAGAAGATTTTATTATCCTCGTAATAGGTCTATTGGGGTCGAGGCCATCCCACACTAAACCGTACAAATCTTAATAATCATTTTACAACAAGCCATAATGGCTTATGAGCAAAACAAGAATATAAACATACAAACATTTATCAAATCTTCAAAATATTCAATGGCGGAAATCAGTGTGACTAAATAAGTCTTAGATATATTATTGTCAAAATATGATCCAACTAAAATCACCTTCCACTTTCGACAGGAGAGCGAATATACATAAATTTAACATTTAAATAATTATTCTTTTTTTTTTTACAAAATACGAATGATTTACTTGTATAAAATAAAACAGCAATGTATGTTAATTTGTTTACTGTTTTTTAAGAATTATGCTTTTTCTTAATTCAAAAGCTTTAAATATAAACATTGCTAAGTTTTGTATATCTCTTTTCCTTTCAGACTTAAACAACTGTACAGTTTTTAGCATACTACAATGTCTTGTGAAATAAGGCTTAATATATTGTTTACGGAAATCATTATATAAATAACATTCAAACACAAAATGGAATTCGTCTTCTATTGTAGAGCACACATGACATTTTCTATTTTCTCTACTTATTTTATTTGGTTTTGCCCAACGACCAGTTTCGATTTCAAGACGGTGTGAAGACACCCTTAATTGCGTTAAGGCAATCCTAAATTTGTTTACCTTTACAATATTAAGATATGGTTGAAATGTAAACTCTGCAAAACTACGGTAAAAAGTAGCTCTGCTTGAAAGATTAAGGCGTTCATTCCAGTTTTGTACGAAAACATCTTCAAGGCGTTGCCTTAAAATATTTAAAAAACATTTATTATTACCAGCGCTTTACTGATACCAGACTTCATTGAAACCTAAATTAAATAATTCATTTCGAACTAGCGATGCCTAATTTGTTTTATTTGGCATTAGTTCTATATCATTATGTCTCCTCCCTCCGGAGGAGACATATTGCTTTTGCCTGCGCCGTCTGTCTGTCTGTCTGTCTGTCTGTCTGTCAGGGCGTCCACATTTCTTGTCCGGCCTTTATCTCACAACCCCTTGGCCACATTTCTATGAAACTTCACAGGAGTCATTGGTACAACGTCTAGTTGCGCATATTACGAGGGCGTTTAATTTGACCTACTTTTGGATGAGTTATTGCCCTTTCTTAAAATTGCCATTTCATTCTTGTCCGGCCTTCATCTCACAACCCCTTTGCCACATTTCTATGAAACTTCACAGGAGTCATCGGTACAACGTCTAGTTGTGCATATTACGAGGGCGTTTAATTTGACCTACTTTTGAATGAGTTATTGCCCTTTTTTTAAAATTGCCATTTCATTCTTGTCCAGGGCGTCCACATTTCTTGTCCGGACTTTATCTCACAACCCCTTGGCCACATTTCTATGAAACTTCACAGGAGTCATCGGTACAACGTCTAGTTGCGCATATTACGAGGGCGTTTAATTTGACCTACTTTTGGATGAGTTATTGCCCTTTCTTAAAATTGCCATTTCATTCTTGTCCGGCCTTCATCTCACAACCCCTTTGCCACATTTCTATGAAACTTCACAGGAGTCATCGGTACAACGTCTAGTTGTGCATATTACGAGGGCGTTTAATTTGACCTACTTTTGGATGAGTTATTGCCCTTTTTTTAAAATTGCCATTTCATTCTTGTCCAGGGCGTCCACATTTCTTGTCCGGCCTTTATCTCACAACCCCTTGGCAACATTTCTATGAAACTTCACAGGAGTCATCGGTACAACGTCTAGTTGCGCATATTACGAGGGCGTTTAATTTGACCTACTTTTGGATGAGTTATTGCCCTTTCTTAAAATTGCCATTTCATTCTTGTCCGGCCTTCATCTCACAACCCCTTTGCCACATTTCTATGAAACTTCACAGGAGTCATTGGTACAATGTCTAGTTGTGCATATTACGAGGGCGTTTAATTTGACCTACTTTTGGATGAGTTATTGCCCTTTTATTAAAATTGCCATTTCATTCTTGTCCGGTCTTCATCTCACAACCCCTTTGCCACATTTCTATGAAACTTCACAGGAGTCATCGGTACAACGTCTAGTTGCGCATATTACGAGGGCGTTTAATTTGACCTACATTTGGATGAGTTATTGCCCTTTTTTTAAAATTGCCATTTCATTCTTGTCCGGCCTTCATCTCACAACCCCTTTGCCACATTTCTATGAAACTTCACAGGAGTCATCGGTACAACGTCTAGTTGCGCATATTACTAGGGCGTTTAATTTGACCTAATTTTGGTTGAGTTATTGCCCTTTTTTTAAAATTGCCATTTCATTCTTGTCCGGCCTTCATCTCACAACCCCTTTGCCACATTTCTATGAAACTTCACAGGAGTCATCGGTACAATGTGTTGTTGCGCATATTACGAGGGCGTTTAATTTGACCTACTTTTGGATGAGTTATTGCCCTTTTTTTAAATTGCCATTTCATTCTTGTCCGGCCTTCATCTCACAACCCCTTGGCCACATTTCTATGAAACTTCACAGGAGTCATCGGTACAACGTCTAGTTGCGCATATTACGAGGGCGTTTAATTTGACCTAATTTTGGTTGAGTTATTGCCCTTTATTTAAAATTGCCATTTCATTCTTGTACGGCCTTCATCTCACAACCCCTTTGCCACATTTCTATGAAACTTCACAGGAGTCATCGGTACAATGTCTTGTTGCGCATATTACGAGGGCGTTTAATTTGACCTACTTTTGGATGAGTTATTGCCCTTTTTTAAAATAAATCACTAACTGACAAAATACAGTCAGCCAGACAAATACCCCTTGGGGGAGACATATGTTTTTCCCAAAAACAACCTCTAGTTTAACATCATTTTATATACAATATTATTATATTTACGTTCACTTACATTTAGCAACTTTAACCAGTATTTTATTATAATAAAACTTCTTCGTTTTCTATAACTTATTCTACCAAGTTCACCGTAAATAAAATCATTTTGACATGTATTTTTTGACACAAAGCAAAGATTTAGCAAATTGTAAATGTACTCTCTCTATATTTTTTGCTTGAGAAAAACCCCAAACCTCACTACCATAGTTCAATATTGGTGTAATCAATTTATCAAATAATTCAAATTTATGTTCTATAGATAAGTTTTCCAACTTAAGCAAATAACGTTTTAGTTTATATATTGCTTTTTTTGGGCTTGCCCTGATAATATAAATTGTGCGTCACTGAATGAACCACCAGTTGTAAAGACTATCCCAAGATATGTAAATTTATTTACTATATCTAGTGTATCACCGTTGTAATAAAATTTAAGGTTTCTTTGCAGAATCCCTCCTTTACGAAAAACCATAATTTTTGTTTTATTAATGTTTACTTTAAGTTTCCATCGTTTACAATAAGTGTCTAAAATATCGAGAGATAATTGCAATTCTTCAGCAGTTTTTTGCAAATATAATAATGTCGTCAGCATACAGAAGTATAAATAGTTTAAGCATACCAATGTCAATCCCTTCAGCTCCTTTAACGAAATATTCTTCTTCAAGATCGTTTAAATACATAGAAAATAAAAATGGTGATAAAGATTCTCCTTGCCTAACTCCTAAATAACATTCAAACCCTTCACTAAATTGATTTTGGTGTCTTACCTTTGACCTTACATTATCATACATAGATTTAATAACATTAAGAATTTTTCCCCTTACTCCTAACTTGATAAGTTTATACCACATAATATCTCTTACTACATAGTCAAAAGCTTTAGAAAAATCTACAAAACCACAGTATAATCTACTTCCGGTATTAAGTATATGGTTAATTAATCCATGTAGAACAAATATATTATCCTTAGTACTCATATTAGCTCTAAATCCGGCTTGTGCCTCAATATAAATGTAATATTCCTCCGCCCAATTAGTTAATCTTGTGTTCAATATACGGGTAAATAGTTCCCCAAGTGTACTTAATAAAGTAATACCCCTAAAATTATTTACATCAGAAAGTTTTCCTTTTTTATGAATAGGAATTATATACCCATCACTCCATGTATCTGGGAAATAGCCAGTATCCATAATTTTATTAAACAAGTGTTCTAAATAACCAACAATATTGTCTATCCCATGAATGAAAAACTCATTTAGTAACCTATCAGGGCCACCTGAACGCCCTTGACCTAATTGTTTTACATTTGACCTTATTTCTGATTCTGTAATAGCAAAGTTTAACTCATCAAACATAATTTGAACTTTAGAATTGGAAAACCTTTCGTTAAAATAAATTATATCATCATCTGCCTGAAAAAATGAATCCTCAGGATTATTTATTGCTTTAAAATAAACAGCAAAATTATCAGCAGATATATGTTTTGGTTTAGTTTGAGTACACGTATCCTTTAATAATTTCCAATAGTGTTTGATATTTTTGTATTTTGCTTTTAATAAATTATTTGTCCTAAGCGTACCCTGTCTGTAGTTAAAATTTCGTACTACTTTTTTATACTCAGATCGTGCTTTAATCATATTCAATTTATTTTCGATATTTTTATTTTTTCTAAAATGATTTAAACAAGAGTAAAATACTTTACGTTTATCAGTACATTCCTTGTCATTTGTCAAGTTATTTCCCTTTGATTGACTTTCTGTATTAATATTTTTAATATTTCCGCGTTCAAATAACGGTTTACATACATTATCGATACAACCTATAAAGGACGCTAAAGAAATTTCGATATCTTCACTACATGTTATATTGTTTACATTATTTATAAGTTCACATACATTTTCATTGAACTCGTTAGAAGACAATTTGTTTTTATATGTTTCTTTTTTGGAATTATCCCATCTATAAAAGTGATTATCTGCAGTGTAACAATCGTCAGAATTAATATTTTCCTGATTAACACTTTCAATAAAAATAAAATCTTCTTGCTTAGACATACATGCTAATTCAAATTCAATTAAGCAGTGATCAGACAATATATTTGGATCGTGAACATAAAAGGATGAAAAGTACGAAAATAATTCTTGGCTGACTATACAATAATCAATTAAACTGCTTCCGGTACCTCCCATATATGTACAATTACCTTGATCGCCACAAACACGACCATTTGCAATTCTTAAGCCTGATTGTTTTAAAAAATCTAACAACAAATGACCATTGCTGTTTGTTACATTATCTTTTGAAAGTCTGGGTAATTCTAAATCCGAAGAGTAATCATCTGGGAAAAGGTTTTCTATATGGGAGATATTTTCGGCATTGACAAAGTCACACTTATTTCCAGTTCTAGCATTGAAATCGCCAAGGTACATGAAGTAACAGTTATTCTTATTTGAGTTACTTATATGAATCATGTTTTCTAAGAATATATCATATATATTTGAGTCAATAAAAGCATGTCTACTAGAATTTTCTGGAACGATATAACAAACACATAGAAAAATATCTTTTTTGAAATTAAATAAACGTCCCCCTAATTTAATCCATACATGAGAATCATTATATTTTAAAACAAAAGTGTCATCATTTGAATACTCTTCCCTAACATAAATAATAACTCCACCTGATTTTCGCGTAGTACATTTTGTCATTTCTGTTCTATTAAGTTCATAATGTATAAATCCATCGACCGAAAAATCCATTTCATTACTTCCCCATGTTTCCGTAAGGCATATAACATCGTTGTTTTTAAAAATTAACTGAAGTTCAGGTGATTTAAATTTGTCATTTCGCTTTGATTTCAAACACTGAATATTTAAAAGTGCAAATCTCATTTGTTTACATTCTGCATTCCTGGGAAAACCCTCCTGTCCACTGTCCTACTTGTTATCAATGCCGGTCGAGGCAGATGACGTATGTAGCAGATTATCCGCCTATAATTGGCTCGTTCACACTAGACTTGGATTGCGCACGCTTTGTTGATTTTACGCTCGTCGATCTTTCTCGGTTACGATTGGCTTGTAACCTCGGTCTTCCGCGTTGCTTAGCACCGGTGTTATTGGTCTCACGATCACACGAGACTGACCTCGCACGCTCCGCACGTGTCACATTTACAACTCGCTGTGTACCCACTGGTCTTGGCTGAGTAAATACTACGTCGTTGTCACGTGGAGCCTTTGTTGACATTTGAGAAACGGAGATAATATTCTGGTTATTTACAATTGGATTAAATAACGACTGTGATTGTGTAGATTGTTGCGACATCCCGTTTTTAGGTACGATATTGTCTCTATGTATACTGTTTGTTGTGGAATCAACGTTGATTGTATCCCGTAACGATATGTTCTGTGAATTTGTCCTAATCAGAGAAGCCCAAGGAATATTATTATTCACATTTTGGTTTTGGTTTTGCTGATGTGGTTGCGATGGTGTTTTGGATAGATCTAGCTGTGACGGACGATCACGGTTCGAACCTATGTAATTTGGCTTATAGGCAACCCCTGCTCTAATAATTGAGTCCCAATTTGGAAATTCGTTGAATATAATCTCGTTGTTTATCATAAGTGCAGCTGGGAATAACATCTTAACGTTAGTGTAAGGCACTTTACGAAGTCTCTTTAACTCTGGCCAGAGTTTTTTACGAGCAATTACTATCTCAGGGGGGTAATCACGGTCAATCGAGTAATTTGTGTTTCGAAGATGTATTGAATGCAAAATATGCCCTGTTTCATGTTTCATGGCGATCAGTAAATCAGAATTCCTCAATTCGTCAACACGTCAATTTTGTTGACGAATTGACGAATAAAATATTTTTCTAAAATCTTTAGATACTGATTCTGAACGTATTAATAATAATAATACTACTACTACTACTACTAATAATAATAATATCTTTATTTTGTGAAGGTTACATCTAAGACACATACAGACAATTTAACAATGGCTATACATATCTTATTTTCATATGACCTTCAATAATATAATAACACACACAAACATTACATTAAACAACATGCAAATTTCAATGAAAAATTATGGCATGAAATATAAATTGAATTAATTTTCAATCATGTGAAGACAGACACTCCAACTACTTTAAATACAATTCTTAACATAATAATGGCAAGTAATCAAGATAGTGTTAGTATGGAACCTTTTCCAGAAGGTATTTCTTATAATTTCGTTTGAATGATACAATAGACGTTGAGTGCTTTATATGTGATGGAATGCTATTCCAGACTTTGAAACCAAAATATCTAAATGAATTTAACATGTAATTTGTTCTAGGTTTGTATGTCAATGCTAAATTGTTATTGGATTGTGAGCGTAGGGTCTGATATTTAGTTTCCGAAAATATTAAAATGTCGTTCATGTATATTGGTGCCAAATTGTGAATGGTCTTGTAAATCAGCAAGGCGGTGTGATAGCGACACCTATCGTCAAACGACAGCCAATGCAAGTCATGGAAAAGATCCGTTTTGGTAGACCCGCGAGATTGTGCAAGTATTATTCTTGCGGCCCTTCTCTGAATTGAAGATATCTTATTTCTGTATGTATTGGCTCCATGTCCCCAGACTACACAACCATAATCAAACACGGGTAGTATATAGGAGTTATAATATAGTACTTTCATTTTCTCATTAATGTATAGTATATAATATTTTTCAATAGCGCTATTTTAGTGTTTAATTTTCTGCATACAGAATCAATTTGTGCATGCCAATTTAACTTATTATCTACATAAACACCCAATATGTTTTGAAAAGAAACATTATTCAGTGGATGACTGTTGACTTTTAACTGAAGGGGGCTCAATGAGGTCAGTTTATGTGATGATGCAATAGTCATACAAGTTGACTTTGATGGATTAAGGGACATGTTGTTTACTTTGCACCATTCCATGATAAAGCTGATGTTTTCTTGTAGCTTGTCTTGTACATCACATAACTGGAATCCGGAAGCGTACAAAGTTGAATCGTCTGCGTATAAGTCTATGTTAACATCACGGCCTTTTAATGAAATGTCATTTATGTAGAGCAAAAACAATAACGGACCTAAAATTGACCCCTGGGGAACTCCTGGTGTTATTGGTAGTAAGGGTGATGATATATTATCAATTTTTACTGATTGTGTTCTGTTAGAAAGGTATGATTGGAAAAAATGTATTGATATTTCAGAAAAGTGATAAAGTTTGAGTTTATGTAAGAGAATTCGGTGGTCCACCAAATCAAAAGCTTTTCTTAGATCCAGACTCACAGTGCCTACTAACATTCCTTCATCTACATCTTTCAACCATGTATCAATAAGTCTTACTAGAGCTGTATTGCAGGAATGATTTTTACGAAATCCCGATTGTGTTCGATGTAGAATGTTCGTGTTAATGAAATAAGCCTGAATTTGTTGAGCAATATGTCTTTCGATTATTTTTGAAAGTGTTGGTAATATAGAGATTGGGCGGTAGTTGCTAGGGTCATCCTTATCTCCAGTTTTATAGATAGGTATTACCTTCGCGCTTTTAAAAACGTCAGGAAATGTGCCTGCTGCAATACTGTTATTTATGATCGATGCTATGCAGGGTGTTATGACATCGCCACAGTGTTTTAAAATCTTTGGACCTATGCCATCAAGACCTGTTGATTTATTGGTGTTTAATCTACTTATAATGTTTCTGACTTCAAGTGGCGTTATAAATTTAATATCAAATTGGTGGTATTTTAAGTGAGTGTTCATTGTTTGCTTAAGATAATCAAAATTTGTATTCTCAAAATCAGTCTTAGATATCAAATTTGAAATGTTAACAAAATGTTTATTTAATTCATCAATGACATTTTGCTTTCCTTGAATTGTATTATTATCTCTGATGATTCGTTGCGGTATTACTAGACTATTTGCTTTATTAAGATACGAAACGTCTTTCAAGTGTTTCCATATGTATTTTGAGTCTTTATTTTCACTGATTGCTTTATTAAAGAAATCTTTTTTGCTTCTTTTAATCATTGATGATATTTTGTTTCTTATTATTTTATATTTGTCAAAATTGCCATGTTTGTGATTTGTGTTTCGTTTATGAATTAGCGATTGTATTTCCTCTGTGAACCATTTAGGTTGTTGTTCTCGTTTAATTCGTTTTGTTTTAACAGGTGCATGCTTTGATAATGTGCTTTCTAATATTTCATAGAATAAACTTAATGCTGCGTTGGGGTCAGCTATTGTTTCAATGTTATAAAGACTAGAACAAGCTAAGTCTTGTTGAAATGTTGACTCTTCAAATCTCTTAAAGCATCTATATTGCATTGTTTTGTGTTCAGTTGTTGCTTTATTACATATCTTGTCCATAGTAGATCGTGTAAAACATATGGGATAATGATCTCTAATAGACAGGTTTGATACAAATACTTCACTTACTCGACCAGCACTATTCGTATAAATATGATCAATTATAGTACTGCTTCGTTTTGTCAACCGAGTCGGTGTTTCAATAAGTTGATATAATCCAAATTTTGTTACAACATCATTCCATTTAGAATTGCCATATTTTGTGTGATCATTACTCTGTGTATATTGAATATTTATATCTCCTAAGACGTAAAACTCGAGGCTTAGCCGGTCTGCGGATTCTAATTGTGTCTCATATAAATCAATCCACGCTTGAGTTGAACTAGGAGGTCTATAGACGACATTTATCAAGAATTGTTGTTTGTTACTTTTGTTGAGCTGTATCCAAATTGATTCAATATTAGTGCACTCAATATCATATCGCCGTATGTAGGATACATTTTCCGATATATATACTACTATACCACCGCCTTGTTTGTCTGTGCGATCCTTACGTTCAAACGTATAATTTGGGATATTAATTGCCCGGTCGTCAACATCATTATTTAGAAATGTTTCACAAAATCCAATGACGTGTAGTTTTGCTGTTTTCAATAAATGGAATTTGATTTCGTCTAATTTAGACAGTAAATGGTGAACATTCAGATTAACAATATGAAAACCTTTGTGTTTAAAGTTAAATACTTGATCATATACATTTTCTAAAGTTCCATTACCTTCGTTTTCAAGTTTACTACTAGTAGTTGTGCTGCTTATATCCGGTGATAGAACAAACTGGCAATTTTCGTGGTAATGTGTACACCCCTTAGTAATAAAATCAGTACAAGTATGTATTATGTGTCATACAGTCATCGCGCGATTCTTCTATAACAATTTCATTATTTTGAATATTATCAAATAAATATGAACCACATATATCATAAATTGAAAATACTGTGTTTCTGAAGTACATAATTAGTATAATTGTTTTTAAATACCAAGTTTGTGGGATAAGTTTCTCGAATTTCTGAATTATTATTACACGTGCAGTTTATCAAACTACAGTCTACACATATATCGCTTAAAATATCGAATTTGTTTGTACATTCTGGAGGCCTGTCATCACACCGCTACCACTGTCTCCGACGTCTGCAGTCACGTGTGAAATGATTGTTCAGTCCGCAGTATGAACAAGTGCTGTTTTGTCTTATCTGTGATGTCGTCACCATGCAACGCCCGTTTATGGCCCGGAACCGGCAATCCTCTGTTGTGTGATTGGTACGGTGACATACCCGACACTGAATGTAAGGATTTCTGTCACGACCATGCCTCAGGTAACGCGTTGATGGCCTGGATGTCATCTGCCAGGCTACGTCATTTTCTCTCCTGGTGCGTCTTGAGAAACGATCTTCACTTCCGCCGCGATTTTGTCGATTTCGTTGATCATCACATGCGGTACCATACGTGTCCTGGCGACGGGGCCTGTACTCGCCGTGACTGTCAGTATGTTGTATAGTATTGTCGTGGTGTCTGGTCTCCGCATGGGGTGTTCTCTATTTGTATTTTCACTGGTCATGATCGTCACTGATTTGTTTATCGTATGTTACAGTATACTGGTGCCTTTCGCGGACAAGTGTATGATGTCACGGAAGTAGAAATGGTGTATCACCGAGCCATCTCCATATATAAAGGGTGAGTAGCAGTCGATACTCGTGAACTTCAGTTCCTCTGATAAGTGATGGATAGTGTCATTGAAGGCAATTACATCAACGTCATCTCGGGGACATATAGTACAGACGTAGACTGCATCCAGACATCTGGAGCATCATGATTACCGCCTTCATCTTTCTGTAAATGTCCAATACACTGTCGCAGGCTATGTTGTTTCCACCTATGTAGAGAATAACATTCTCATACTGCTGTAGCTCTGACCGTTGCAGTTCTGAAGATAAACGGTCAATGTCTGCCCCTCTCATGGACTTTATGTGGACACCTGGATTTACTCCTTTTCTACTAATTTGTTGTAGGATTGAATCTCCGATAATCAAGGTACATTTTGGTCGAGGTATACTTGCTAACGGCGGTGGTGTCGTCGTTATATCGACGGTAACTGTGTTGGACCTAAAAGCATCTTTTTCATTCTGGTCATTTGTTTGTGATACAGCCTGGCTCTCATTGTTCTGTTTATCAGAAGTTTTGCCATTTCCCTTCCTTTCCTGCATCTGTTTCAGCGAGTCGTAAATGGATTGTAGTCGTTTCTGGATTGCAGACGATGTTTTGTTGATCTTGTCATGTAGATTTGATGATTTTCCCGAGAGGTCTTCTACTTGTCTGTTTGTAGCTGTGTTGTTCAAAGAACAGTGTCTCTTAATGCTACATATCTCGTCTTTCCTCTAAGAAAAGCTTTGTATTGTATTCTCTACGTGCCTGTCCAGTGTCTGCAGTGTCCAGTGTATTGAATGCAAATTAGACCATATTTCAATTATCCTGGCCATCAGTCATTCAACATAGCTTCATCAAGTTCGTCAATTGGTTGTAATTTTGAATTTCACCATATGGATAACATACAATGAGCTCTGATGTTTGACATCGTATAAAACGCACCAAACATCACAGCACATTCTTGTTCAGTTGAATAGATAAATACCTAGGTTTTAGTTGATGTTTTTCTGTATTATGTAAATGTATTCCGGGGCTAGTCCACGCATGAAAATATCATATATACACTCATACTGGTGAACGGAAGATAAATGAATATATTATATGAAAATCGGTCCTGATTTTGGACTTCGACATATACAGGTTCTAGTTGATGACATTCTGCACTGAAAAAGAAACTTATTTTGAGGCACACTCACGTATGGAATTATCACATACACACGAACTGGTGAACAGACCCGTAAAGCAAACCATGCATGAATATGAGCCCTGATGTTTTTCAAGAAATAAAACACAACGAAATATACGTTGACAACAAACATCACAGCATATTCTTCTTCAGTTGAATCTCTTCATACACAGGTTCTTACTAATAGCTTTCTGTATGGGGGGAGTGTATTGTGTGGCGCGTCAACGCATGCAATTACCCAAAGTACACATGTACTGGTGGACGGTCCCCAAATGCATATTTTAGATGTAAATGAGCCTTGTATTTGTCAACGTATAAAACGCACCAAAATAAACGTTGACAAACATCATAGCACATATTTCTTCAATTGAATACATACACAGGTTCTAGTTGATGGCTTTCTGTATTTAGAAAAAATGCATTCTGGTGCGCGTCCACGCATGAAATTATCACATATGTAAACACTCATACTGTTGAACGAAGCCCTAAAGTTTAACAACGTGTATAGCTATCATTAGTACAGTAATAAAAGCACTGCAGTGCTGACGGCCTGGAGGCTGCTGGAAGGTTGGATTTTTTTCGTTGCCCTACGGCCCCCGGTTAATCCGCCACTGTATATTTCACGTGACTTCTTTCGTGGGGTGGGAGGAGTCGGGCACGGGCCCAATGGGCCCCCGCTAAATCCTCCACTACATTTGCCACGCTTTTTCTTTGTTTACCATTCATTTTTCTACGCCCCCCCCCCCCGGTTAATCCGCCACTGTATTTTTCACGTGACTTCTTTCTTGTTTTCCATTCCTCTTCGCGAATGTTAATAATGTTAACAAGCGTCCATATTTGACCTCTCGGCGCATTAATTTCTAAAGAATTTCTTAAACTTATATTGGAGTACTCACGCCTTAAGTTTTTCACTGATGTTCCAACAACATTAAAATGATATTTATGGGGGAGAACCTTTTAAATGCAGTTTTGTTGAATCCATGATGAATTATATTTCTCGCGCAGTTTCTCATGCGTTGTTTGGTGCTAACAGGTAGGCTGCCAACTCCGAAAAAAATGGTATTACTACTATGACCAGAGGCTAAAGCCCCAGGCCAAAAACTGATGTTTTCAAAAATATAAATTCCGCTCAACATTTGGATATTAATCGTCCCTGGATATTTGTATTAATATTTTGGCATTATACACACTGACTGTGTTTGTTAATAACTAATGATTTTATAGCACTTTATGCATGTCAGATGCATAGTTCCGCACGTTTTGGCAAATATCAAAAAATGGAAGGCTGTGTTTGTGAACAGACACGAAACGGTCGAAGCCATGGAGGAGGTTCATTCTTTCCTGACGCTCGCATTCAAACTTCCGTTCAACGACCCTAAAAACTTTCCTTTTCTAAGAACTCAAGGAATGTGCCATTAGTTAGATACGTGCACATACAATGTATGCAGTTAAACCATATGTTTGCAATAAATTGAAAGTACCGGAAATAAAACTACATTGAATTGTTTTAAACCAATTTAGACGATAAGTGAAAATCTGGTTAGTGAGACAATTCGTAGGCATTTTACACAGTCTTTTTTGAAGGAAAGTTGTTTTGCGTTTGTCAATTTCACATTGTATGTTGTACCGACCTAGCAGACTAAATACCACATCTGTACGTGATCTACTGTGCAAATACTGTGATTGTTTGCCACATAATTAACAACGTTTGCAACGTTCTGGATATCTAAAGAAGACAATGCCATAGCTCACATCCGTACAGTGCAGATGAAATTGGTATTGTTTTCATTAGTGAACCCATTGTAATAAGGTTGACAAATCAAATGTTTACTGCTAGTACAGAGAACATAAAGGCCCGTCTTTATGCTGTTACCAAGATGTACAAAACCGTGAAGTTTGGCAAAGAGAACACCTCCATTTGAAAAAATATAAATCTCAACTTGTTACCACTACTTAAAAGTAATTTGTTTTCAATACAATCAGCAAGCAAAGTTACAAAGGGATGTTGCGACATGGATTAAACCCGCTGAGGTATATAGCTATTCTGATTACTGGTACTAACAATATAAAGAAAGGAGCATTCTAAAATATAATAAACAAGGGATTGTCTCTCCAGTTTCTACTAGATTCTTCACCACATGAGTTAGTTTATAATCATAGGACTCATTGTTTTCGTCAATTAGTCAACAAAATTGTCGAAATGACGAACTTGACGAAGCTCTTCTGAATGAATGATCGCCAAGATATTTGAAATGGGGCCTAATTTGCATCCAGATACATTATCTAAAAGACGGAAATAAAGTTTTTAGAAAAATAATGTTTTCGTCAATTCCTCAACAAAATGGATGAGTTGACGAAATGACGAACTTTACGAAGCTCTTCTGATTGACTGATCGCCATGAAACATGAAATAGCGCCTAATTTGCATTCAATATGTCCAGATACATTATCTAAAGGAAAGAAATAAAGTTTTTAGAAAAATATGTTTTCGTCAATTTCGTCAACTTAATTAACGTGTTGACGAACTTGACAAAGCTCTTCTGATTGACTGATTGCCATGAAACATGAAATAGGGCCTAATTTGCATTCAATACGTCCAGATACAGTATCGGAAAGACAGAAATAAAGTTCGTTTAGAAAAATTATTTTTTCTATTGCTAGTTCTGATATTTTTTCCTCGCAATGAACAACATATACTTTATTTTCAAATATGAATAAGCACACGGAAAGTCCCTATTCTAATTAGTGTACTTAGTGGAAATGTTGTGAGAAAAGGAGATATTGCTAGTTTTGAGCAATAACCCCTTCTGTCTCAATAGGTTCTTAAGTCCTCTGCTGAAATCGTTTTGATTTTTTTTTGTCAATACAGTCCAAAAAGAGGGATTTGTGTGTCCAACCAACCTACTGAAACCATCATTCCAACCCTCACAGACATTGTTAGTTCGCGTTTGACCCGTCAAGGTGGCAAGGTGAACGTTCCAAGTCTCGGGTTTTAATAATGGTTCAGTACGTCGGAACTTCATTTTACCATTCTTGGAGAGAACAGATCTGAAATACATATATAAAATTGATAAAAATTGATATCTGTTTTAAGTCCGAACATCAATGGAATTAATTCATTTAATTGTTTAATGACCGTTTGTCTATTATAGGTAATTATAGTCAAACTGTTAGTTGTGGATTAAAAGGCAAACTGTTAAACAAAAAACAGTTGCGGACTAAATATTTTTAATGGAAATGATGAAGGGGAGAATGTCCGCGTGTGAAGGGGCTAATGTAAGCCATGTTATAAATGATGAAGGGAGAATGTCCGCGTGTGAAGGGGCTAATGTCAGCCATGTTATAAATGATGAAGAGGAGAATGTCCGCGTGTGAATGTGCTAATGTCAGCCATGTTATAAATGATGAAGAGGAGAATGTCCGCGTGTGAAGGGGCTAATGTCAGCCATGTTATAAATGATGAAGGGAGAATGTCAGCCATGTTATAAATGATGAAGGGGAGAATGTCAGCCATGTTATAAATGATAAAGGGGAGAATGTCAGCCATGTTATAAATGATGAAGGGGAGAATGTCAGCCATGTTATAAATTATGAAGGGGAGAATGTCCGTCATGTTATAAATGATGAAGGGGGGATGTCAGCCATGTTATAAATAAGGAAGGGGCTAATGTCCGCCATGTTATAAATGATGAAGGGAGGATGTCCGCCATGTTATAAATGATGAAGGGGAGAATGTCCGCCATGTTATAAATGATGAAGGGGAGAATGTCCGCAATGTTATAAATGATGAAGGGGGGATGTCCGCCATGTTATAAATGATGAAGGGGAGAATGTCAGCCATGTTAGAAATGATGAAGGGGGGATGTCCGCCATGTTATAAATGATAAAGGGGGGATGTCTGCCATGTTATAAATGATAAAGGGGAGAATGTCCGCCATGTTATAAATGATGAAGGGGAGAATGTCAGCCATGTTATAAATGATGAAGGGGAGAATGTCAGCCATGTTATAAATGATGAAGGGGGGATGTCCGCCATGTTATAAATGATGAAGGGGAGAATGTCCGCCATGTTATAAATGATGAAGGGGAGAATGTCCGCCATGTTATAAATGATGAAGGGGAGAATGTCCGCCGTGTTATAAATGATGAAGGGGGGATGTCCGCCATGTTATAAATGATGAAGGGGAGAATGTCCGCCATGTTATAAATGATGAAGGGGAGAATGTACGCCATGTTATAAATGATGAAGGGGAGAATGTCCGCCATGTTATAAATGATGAAGGGGAGAATGTCCGCCATGTTATAAATGATAAACGGGAGAATGTCCGCCATGTTATAAATGATGAAGGGGAGAATGTCAGCCATGTTATAAATGATAAAGGGGAGAATGTCCGCCATGTTATAAATGATGAAGGGGAGAATGTCCGCCATGTTATAAATGATGAAGGGGAGAATGTCCGCCATGTTATAAATGATGAAGGGGAGAATGTCAGCCATGTTATAAATGATGAAGGGGGGATGTCCGCCATGTTATAAATGATGAAGGGGAGAATGTCCGCGTGTGAAGGTGCTAATGTCCGCCATGTTATAAAGGATGAAGGGGAGAATGTCCGCGTGTGAATGTGCTAATGTCAGCCATGTTATAAATGATGAAGGGGAGAATGTCCGCGTGTGAAGGGGCTAATGTCCGCCATGTTATAAATGATGAAGGGGAGAATGTCCGCACGTGAAGGGGCTAATGTCAGCCATGTTATAAATGATGAAGGGGAGAATGTCCGCGTGTGAAGGGGCTAATGTCAGCCATGCACAAACTGACGAAGGGGAGGATGTCCGCCATGTGAAAAAGACGAAGGGGAGAATGTCCGCCTATGCACTTTTTAAGGAAGGGGAGAATGTCCGGAGTAGCAAATGTCCGCCATTCCCAGGAAGCAGGCATCAAGCGTGATTAATATAAGCGTAAGGCTGGTTCGTAGTTGATATGACAATGACAATGACAAATATTTTATTGAAAGTAATTAGGCCACCGGCCCATAGTACGAAGCATTATATTTAACAAATAGTATATAACTGAGAATGATGTCCTTATCATGTTTTCATTAACATATATATGAAATATGAAAGTTATTTTTATGATATCAGGATTGTCGTTTTGAAGCAATGTATAAAAATCATCAATGTTGGTGTCACCTACATACCAATCAAATAAAAATACAGTTCTTAATTGATCAAACTTTTGGCATTGAAATAACACATGAAATTCACATTCAATAATGTTTTTCTTTAACTTTTGAAAACAGTAAATGCATATCATTAGTTCACGATCAATATTATTGTGACGACCAGTTTCGATGCCAAATTTGTGGTTCGAGCAACGGAATTTAGCAAGAGCTATTCTATATTTGAATGGGAGGTCAATCAACAGATATCTTTCAGTATTTAGCAGAGATTTATAGTGTTTGTAATGATGGCAACGACCAGATGCGTTGATTTGTACATGCCAATTTTATTTGAAACAGTCTATCAAGCGCTGTTTAAAACATTTGACAAAATGGTTGGCATTTCCAACGTCCTGTGCAATCCAAACATAGCCAAAACCATAGAGAAAAAGTAAGTTTTTGACGTAAGTACTCCAGGTTCTTCGTCCAACATCATCCAAGGATTTTTGCATTAAATAACAATTTCGAGGATATCTGTTATTTGGCATTACTAACAAACGACACCAATATTTGATACAGTAAGAATAATAATCAATATAAATAGGATATCTACCACATTCTCCCAATGCTACCATGTTATTTGTTTTACTATTTAGTTTTAGATATCTTTTACAAAAATCAAAGTGGACAGATTCTACGACTTCTGAATATGTATGGCCCCATACTTGCGCTCCGTCGCACAATATTGGTTTTATCATCGAGTCAAACAACTTAAAAAGATCTTTACAAGGAAAATAACCAAATGCTCTCTGATATTTATAAATAGAAAAAGTAGCTTTCCTGGCTTAAGCTGCGAGCTTTTGTTGAGCTGAAAACCATGACAGCATAGGGGTGAAGATCAAACCCAAATATTTGTAATGTGATGATATTCTGATTTGTTCTTCACCCAAAAACCATTTTTCATTATTTCTTAGTGGGCCACCATTTCTGAAAACAATGATTTCTGTCTTTTCAAGATTAATTTCCATACCTGTGTCAATGCAGAATTGGTTTATAACATTAAGTTGTTTCTGTAAATTAACGACAGTATCTGAGCAGTTGGCAATATCATCTGCAAACATTAAACAGATGATATCGGGAATATTTTCTGTAACAAATATACCGTTGATATTACCCTCTCTTAACCTTGTACAGAGTTGGTTGATAAAGAGTGAGAAAATTGTTGTGCTACTTGTGTCTCCTTGTCTAGTCCCTATATTACATTTGAAAAACTCGGTTATGCCGGCGTTAGTTTTGACACAGGAAGTGATATTTGAATACATTGCTAATAACACATTAAAAAAGTGTCCGTGTATACCTATATTTCTAAGACATTCAAACAACTTGTAATGGTTTATTTTATCGAATGCTTTGCGAAAATCAACGTAAAGACAATAAAATCGGCCTCCTTTTTTTGATAAGTATTTTTGTATAACTGCCTGTAATGAATAAATGTTATCAGCTGTTGAATAATTTCTTCTAAACCCAGATTGAGCTTCGTCAATCTTATGATGTTCTTCCGCCCAGTGATATAATCTATTGTTAATGATGCTTGAAAATATTTTATACATTGTTGTAGTAATCGATATGCCTCGATAATTACTTGGGTTATTCTTACTTCCCGATTTGAAGATTGGGCATATAATTGATTGTGACCATGATTTAGGGAATACACCCGTTATAAGTATATTATTGAATAGTTTATGAAAAATTGGTAGAATGTCGGTAATAGTATGTTTATAAAATTCTGCACAAATGCCATCAATTCCAGCTGATTTTCCATTTGATAAGTTATTTATGACGTTTTCAATTTCTAAAATACTTATCTTTTTATTTAAATCATTGCAATTTTGATTTGCTTCATGTCTGTTGTTTTCAAATTGAAGTGGTTGTGCACTACTATCATACAGGAGCGTACTAAAGTGGTTATACATTGTTGAGAGATCAACTGGCATTATTTCATGAGGTTTTAATATCATTGAACGATTACACTTAACAAGATTCCAAAATTTTTTTGGATTTGTCCTACTTTGAATTAATTTAAGTCTTTGTTGCTTTTCATAGTTTAATTGTTTTTTCTTGCATAAGGCTTTAAACTTATTTCTAGCTATTATGTATGTTTTATAGTCATTATCAACATTAGATTTTCGAAACTCTTGTAGAAACTTATATTTGGCATATTTAAGCTCAGCACATTGATTATCCCACCAAAGTGGTTGATTGTTTACTTTGCTAGTAAAAACTTGCATGTATTTAGCTGATCTACGATAAAGGAAGATAATACAATTTACTGCTTCATCAATGTTACTATTCATTAGATCAAGAATACAATTTTCGTTACTTATTAGCTCCCTTAAAAACGAATCACAGAAATGGTCTGAGCAGTTCTCACGCCAATGTAGCTTTCTAAAGTTTGTAGTTGTCTGACATATATGTTGATCATTTAATGGAATTTCGTTTTCAGATGTTTTCAATAAAGAGAGGTTACATATAACAGGGTAATGATCAGAGTCATCCCGGTCTCCAATCGCGAAGTATGAAACATATTTGAACATATCTGTGTTCGTTATGAAATAATTTACAACACTTCTACCATCATTTGAAAGACATGTATAATTTCCCTCATTATCATCGAAGAGCCGACCGTTCATGATGTGCATATCGTGTGATCTACAAAAGTCTGTTAAAGATTTACCAAAATTGTTAAATCTGTAACAGTCCTTGTTATTTCTTGGCATATCAAAAGAGTCTGCAGTATAATCCACGTCGCCACCAAACACATAGAAAATGCCGTCATTTCGTATATAATCAATCAGATCTTTCGTTCTAGCATTGAGATCACCAGCAATGACTACATGCGCTGATGGATACATGTACTTTAATTCATGAAATTTGTCTTGCATCTGAAGTATTCCATTTGGTTCTGACACATTATCATAAATAGTCGACCTCTCCGGTGAGACATATAAGAAATAAAGAATTACATCATTAACATCATACAGAGAAGAAAAAATACAGTGTAATACAATACTATCATCCCAATCAGCACATATTCTAGTAATCAAATTGAGATTAACTAATCTATTAGATATAAATACATTTACACCACCACTATTTCGAATAGCTTGTGGATTTTTAACTCTGACCTTATCAAAATGAGTAAAACCATCTAAAAAATTATCAAATTCTTTGGACAGTTTACTCCAAGTTTCACACAAGAAGATTATATCAAAATCTGACAAGTACTCTATTAAATCTATATTATTTACATGTTTATTTAAACCTTGTACATTCCATGTGACAATTCTAAAAATATCTCCCGGGCCTCGGCCTGAATCCTATGGTACCCGCTCGTTTGTCAGTGGTTCTTGAGAGAGGCGTGGTTCATTTGTAGGTTCATTTGTATTCACGTGTCGATTGCCCTCGTTTTCGATATCCAATGAATGTCCGCCAATTCGACCTCTACCTTCTGTGGAAGCACGGGAATGTTGTCGCCTGCTACGTTGTCCTATGTAAACAGATGATTGTGTAGTATCATCGTATTTGTAAATAGAGTCATTTACAAGAGAAAGTTGATGCAAGGCATCAATGTCGCCGGAAAAGACTGCATTGATTTATTTTTTAACACACATGTAGTCTTGACTTTCATTAGTCTAAACATACACATAATGTTTTCATAAGGATTAATTCCAGGATTTTTGAAATTCCACATAGATCTACAAATTTCAGGATTTCTTTTGGTCAGGATTTTGGATGTTTTGTATTTGTCAAAAAACCCAACAAATTAATACATTTTGGGATTTAAATCTACATGCAATAAAAAGCTATTAAACCCTTTCCATGTCTGAAGCAACAATGAAAACCTTTAATCGCTTAAAACATTGAGAAAACGGTTAAATTGCTGAAGACATGAACTTCCTCCTTTTTAATACTAATTATTTCACAAGTAGACCACACTTGTAACAATATAACAGCTAAATTGTTTATCTTAATCGTTGATGCATACAATATATGTGGCAAGTATGAAATTAATTGGGTGCGAAAGAGCAGATTTTCTTTATTTCTAAATCTATTGTTTATCAGAGTTTGTTCTTCTCTTAATTTGTTTCAACATTTAATATCACATATATTTAATCATTTAAGTGTGTAATATTAGCTATCTATCTGTAATAAGGTGTTTGAGCATTCTTTCGAAATGTTTACCCTCGTGTCAGGCTTCATCGAGTCGTAGTGTCAGACATCGAAGAAAGTGAATAAAAAATCAGGCAAAGCTTTAGTGCATGTTTTATTCCACTGCATTCGAGAGAGAAAAGCATTTCTATATTATCTTTCTTTCTCCTACATTCGACCCATGCATTCGTTTCGTGACGTTTAAGAAAAATCAATTTGTCGTGCGACATTTTTTGTCTGCATAACCTAGTCACTTTTCTAATATTACATTTTACTTCCGGTTACTTCGCTTTGTTTACATTTTGGCAATATGAAACTAGGTCACAAACTGAGAAAAAGGCGTTTCGACGTTCACGACCGATAAACAGGCTTATATTTGAGACATATTTTCACAAATTATTTCTTATTTTTGTTTCTGTTACCAGTTTATGTTCATGGGAAACTATACAAGTGTGTGTGTGTCATTGTGCATATTCAGCCCATCGAATGAGTGTAAGCGACGCAGGTTTTTGTTGTAAAATGTATCGCGTGCAAATCCAGCTTTTCATTGGTTATCGCACACACAGTAAGTACAGTAGTATATAGTAGCGTGTGCAAAATTTACAAATCTATGCGGGCGGTACTCGGTAGTGACGTAATCAACAGTTCTAGGTTAGAAACAGTTCATATTTTAGATATACACGAGTTAACATTATCAAATGAATTCTTCACAAATCAAGACATATTTTTGAACATGAAAATAACATTCAGTAAGTTAACATTACTATTGAAAGTAGAATTTGACGTGATTTTTATTTCAATATATCTCAATATTGACATATAGCAGTTGGTTGCAAGTCTAGCAGGGACCACATTTGTCTTCGTAAATAAGACAAAAACACTTAAATGCAAGTCAACAAAATGAAACTAAAAATACCTAAAACATCGAAATGTTTATTCCATTTTAGATGTGTCATTACTTAGTGTTTTTAAACAAACACAATTGTAATATGTTCAAAACATCTTAATGTGTTTCTTTCCAATAATTATCCCTCCTCCCATGTGATTTCCGAAAAGCTATTAAAAATAGAAGTCGCGGGCTTTTGCCCGGCGACTAATAATGAGTTTGTCAAACTGAACTACAGAATAGTTACCTTTCTCTCTCTCCTGTATCATGATTTGTCGAAGTTCTCGTCTAGCTGTTTTCACCCGCTCTGTATAATCTGGCTGTATAGAAAAGCCACAATCACCCTTCAACAACTCTCTTGCCTTTTCTAGAATAGATGTACAGTCTTTATATTTATTAAATTTGACAATAATAGGACACTTTACGGTATTTCGAGACTTTACCCTGTGGGCGCGTTCAATTTCAACCGATTCTAACTCTGGAGAGTCTAAATTTACTTTAATAAAGTCTCTGACTTTGTTTTCCGTTACACTCCATTGTTCATTTGTTGTCCCGTGTATACCATGACATAACAAGTTATTACGTCTTGATTGTCCTTCAAGATAATCAAACTTCTGTTCTATTGATTTCAGTTGATGTCTTATGTTTTGGTTTTCTTCCTTCAAAGTGAAGTTTTCATCTTTCAATTCCTGAATAGAAGTAATACTACTGGTCATTTTATCACTGACACCAGCTATGTCTCTTACTAAACGCTCGTTTTGTTTATCCAGGTCCGCTTTCATAGTGATTAAACGTAAATATATTTAATTGATTCTCGTCTCGGTTGTAATGGTTGCGATGGCTGGGAGTGTGATGATACAGTGCGTTGTCTCGTTGTAGCGCCTATAAGCTCACTATCAACACCCTTGGCTCTAGGTTGTTTCGGTGGACCCGGGTTAACCTCCACGTCACCACTCAATAAGACCAGCATGGCAAGACACAAAGTTAGTCTCAATGTCTTAGATAACATACCTTTAGACAAACATACCGTCTTCCCTATGGTTCTTGACTTTAGCGGTTGAAAAAAAAGTCCAATACGGCCACGATAGAATTAAAGAGATTATTCATAATCATGTTTTCAAAGTGTCATGGCAATCAGGTGACATCAGGTGACATTTTATATCAAAGGCACATAGGTAAAATTGTGTGAAAAGGTACAATACAGCCAGTCTCGCACAAGATCACAAAAATATAGATATAGGATCATTCAACTTCTATCTATTTGAACCCTTTCCCTAATACAACAAATCTGCAGCAGACGACTTTTAAAACAATCATGCAAAACATAAAAAATCTTTATAAATGAAAATAATAATTACTGGAAAACAAATGAAAATATTGTGACAAAAGGAGGAATTATTCGTTTTGAGCCATTTTCTCCTTTTGTCACAATGTTTTCAAAAGCTGCAGAGGCGTCAGAAGGCCCCTATGCCATGGGAAATGGTTAACTTCATTACAGATTCGATTTGCCTTTCTATCCAGGGTTGTGTGTTTGAACCTTAGCTTGGACAACTTTCTTTCTTAGTCTAGAGTTGAAATGTTTCAACCCTTTCCCACATGTAGATGCATTCTGATGCATCTGCAGCAGACGACTCTTAAAAACATTGTGGCAAAAGGATAAATTGCTCACAATGAGAAAACTTTCTTCATTTGCCACAATGTTTGCAAAAGTCGTCTGCAGATGCGTTAACAAATTAAAATAGATTGAACCTGGTTTCCCAATGTAAGAATCATTACTTACTCATGTTAGCTATGCAATGTAGGGGAAAAGGGGAAGAGAAAAAAAAATCATACTAATCTTGCTTTTATTTTTTTTATAGAATCAGATGAGAAAGAACCATGCCTAAGCGGAGAAGGTTAAGTGTTGGTAACAACAGAAAACACCAGAGGTTACGATATAATACGCCAGACAACTGCGATGTAGATGAAGCTTTTTGTGAAGAACTTTGATGAACCTAGTATTTTGACTTTAGAAAAGCGACACAATGTGATAGACATGTTGAACCTGGTACTTTGACAAAGTATGTCTCTATTCTGGGAAAGCTGTGTTTCAGTTCTCGTCGTGGAAGAGTTAAGCGCTGTTCCTAATATGCCTTAGCCGAGTGGTCAGCGGCGGGGATTTAGAAATGGGCTTCGTGGTTCCGATCCCCTGTTGCATGGAGGAGTGTTCTAGGGCAAGGCACATTTCCTAGCCTAGTAGAAGTGCTGGATTATATATCCAGGGAGCATGGATAAGAGGAATGTTGCCTCGATAAAGCTGATATAATGTTGAAAATGGCGTAAAAAAAAAAAAAAAAAACGTTAGTGGCAAATTGTTTAATGTTTATGTATATAAACAAATGCGGTATAGCTAGATAGCGAAAACAACTTTTTATATGACTATAAAACCCATATAACCATACTTTTTCTTAATATATCTATAGGTACTACCTATTTACGAAAAAACGCAAGATAATTATAAACAAAAATTAAAGAGCCCTAAAAAAGGATTTATTAGTCGCCGGGCAGAAGCCCGCGACTTCTATTTTTAATAGCTTTTCGGAAATCACATGGGAGGGCGGCTTATTATTAGAAAGAAACAAATCTAGATGATTTGAACATATTACAATTGTGGTTGTTTACGAACACTAATAAATGACACATCTAAAATGAAATAAATATTCCGATTTTTTAATGTTTGCAGTTTTTATTTGTTTGGAACAAACAAATTTAGTAACTGCAATTCTGAAGCCGTTCGTCTTATTTAAAATTCCATGAATTTCATACGCGTGAAAGTAGTACTCAATACTTGCTCTTACTTTTCAAATGTATCACGATTTTTGAAATAATGATATATTTATATCGTCTTTGTTTTCTTATGTGGTTCTTATATTCAAAGAGAATTACGAAATAAAATGAAACATTGTATTTTAAAACATGAATGCGGAGAGATTTATAAATCTCAATGAGTGAACTGCTACAGGGAGAACTATTTCCGATTTAAGCTCCAGATACGGTATTTGAATTTTCAATCACGCATTGAAAATGTAGATAAAAACAGAATTGAAAATATTTTCTTTGTGCCTTGTCGGCCATATAAATATAGTATAAAGAATTAAAAAAACAAATATGTGCGTCATAAAATGCATTTAAAATGAGAGTAACACATTTGCAGAGAAATCGTGATCGTCGAATTCTATTTATAAATACAACGGTATGGGGGGAGGGTCTAAAGTGCGGACGCGATCTGCGGACAAATACATTATAGAGGGAAAATGCGGACAAATGCAATATAGAGGGAAAATGCCGACGCAATAGAATATAGAGCAAATCTGCGGACGCTATGATTTGTTCTAAAAAATGTTTAATTAAAGATGGGCAACTGTGTATAATTTGTTACATATGATCATATCCGGGGTTTTCTTTGTAAATATATAATGTGTTTGATTGCTTTTATCAGTGATATAGAATAAACCAAAAATCGAGATCATGCTGAAATGGAATCTCTTTGTAAAGTGTTTTAACGACTTTCCTCTTTATATCATATCTATAGATATCAATAAAGAGAATTGATGGATTGATTTTCCGACAAGTAAATGTCTTTTGACGCATCTGCAGCGGACGAAATTTGAAAACATTGCAAGAATAGAATAGGTTGCTAGTAACTAGCCATAGGTTTTGCTTCAATTATATCCTCTCCTTTACACTCGATTGAAGGGTCATGAGTTCTAGTTATTGTTGGGCCTCTTCATTTTCTACTTTGTAACTTTCAACAGTTTTCCATGTGCCATACTACGAGGCAAATGATCCATGCAACATTCTATTCTGTAGGGTACTTGGAAGGGGCAGAACAATTTAAATAACAAATAAACAATAAGTATATATATATATACAACACTTTAAATCTTAATTTATTTCTAGTAATTATATATATATGCAACTATAATACTAATCTATAACAAATAAGTTAAATGTTTTTTTCTTGCTGTGTAAACAGTAAAAAGCAACATATATTGAAAACATTGTGGGAAAAGGAAAATTTGCTTATTTAAACAATTTCTTAATTCCAATAACCTTTCTTTACCGTCGTATAAACCAAATTTGTATTTGAAGGCTGTTATAAGTAAAAAACTTAAATGTTGCCAATTTAATCACATATCTTATCATTATAATAGCGAAATAATTAACAAAACTTACAATTAAAGTCCGCATCTGTTGTCGAAATAGCCACAGGTGCATTAACACAAGATTTGTGAAACCAATTTGTGCATATATCACATTGTACCATGACGGTATCGACACATCCCGGCAAGTTACAAATACATACATGTATATGATAGGTTTATTGGGAAAAGGGGTTACATTTATAATTTGTTTGGAATGACACTCGTAAACAATGGTAATTAACAGTGTATGGTCACGCATCCTTAATTGATTTGGCAAGCTTAAACACCCTTTAAAGGAAACAGCGGCCAGCTTAGGTGTATACTGTAGAGTAAAATTCGGACGGCACAGGTATTGGTTTTCTCTGGAGCATTTAATCCTTTTATAATGCATGATTTCAATTACTCTTTCATTTGGATAGATGTTTCTTTTTTAGCTCACCTGAGCACGAAGTAAATAACCAACGCTAAATGTCGCAAAATCTTCTAACGTTATATGTCGCATCTGTAACGCCAAATGTCGCAAAAAATTGTACTGCCGCTATATGTCGCAACATCAACGCTAAATGTCGCACTCTTTTATAAGCACTCTTTTGTAGTATTACTGTTTCACAATGTACATATTACAATGTTTCATCTGACTCTGTCCCTTCTTTTTTTAGTTATGGCTCCTGAGGTAGTCATTTTTTGCGACAATTAGCGTCAGCCTTGCGACATATAACGTCAAGTGCGACATATAGTCAAAATATATATGCACTCTCGTACTATCGATATGGATTCGCACTCTTACGATAAGGACTCCCACACAAGCGATATGCACTCTTGTACTACTGATATGGATTCGCTCACTTACGATATTGATTTATACACTAACGATATGGACTCTCACAAAAACTATATGCACTCTCGTTCTAACGATAATGACTCGCACACTAACGATATGGACTCTAGTAATAGTGGTTCATTAGAATAACAGATTGTGAGAAATGATACATTTAAAACGGAAACCGAAACACGTTCATCAAAAGCACCATGTAGAACTACCACAGTTGATTTGGTATATTATTGTTAACCTTGGTTCGAAACAAAATCCTTCGTCGCGATACTCCCTTCAACGGGTGAATAGATTGTTCAAAGACATTGTGAGCAAGACACAACCGCCTCGGTTGTATCTCAACCCTTGCCGGTTCTGTGATATATCTGTGTCGCCTTTTAGTGTTAGAAGAATTATATGAATAGCAGGACCTGGCTGTTGGTTAGTGCAGGCAATCCGTGATGTGTTAACACATTCCTCGCGGGCCAATGCCTGGCTCTACTCTATCTGCGGATAGCCACATTTGGTGGCTAGTATACAATAGATGGAATATGGTATAAACGTTCAAGGTATCAGTTACGGGATGTTAAAGTGCTACATTTATAAACTTTTTTATAAGTAGGTTAAGGAATGGCAACAAAAAGCATGTTACTTATTCCGTGTCAGTTTTTATTCCAGTATTAGCTTATACAGTTTGTGACAAGAGAGACAATTGTATACCAGTTACAATATGTGGCTATCCATAGAACGCATTAACATTTTGAAAACACATGTACACGGACATACACTGTTACATTACGTTATAACATGTACAATTTTCTTTAATTTTACAGTTTTAAAAAACTTAAGAAAATTGTACATGTTATAACGTTATGTCACAGTGTATGTCCGTGTACATGTGTTTACAAAAATAATGTCTTGGACGTTTATACCATATTCCATCTATTGTATACCAGCCACAAAATGTGGCTATCCGCAGAAAGAGCCAGTCATTGGCCCGCAAGGAATGTATAAACACAAAGCGCAATCTGTTATTCTGATGAACCACTATTACTAGAGTCCATATCGTTAGTGTGCGAGTCATTATCGTTAGTACGAGAGTGCATACAGCTTTTGTGAGAGTCGTGATATCGTAAGTGTATGAATCAATATCGTTAGTGAGCGAATCCATATCGTTAGTACAAGAGTGCATATCGCTTGTGTGAGAGTCCTTATCGTAAGTGTGCGAATCCATATCGATAGTACGAGAGTGCATATATATCTTGTATATATGTCGTACTTGACGTTATATGTCGCAAAAAAATGACTACTTCAGGAGCTATAACTAAAACAAGAAGGGACAGAGTGAGATGAAACATTGTAATTTGTACATTGTGAAACAGTAATACTACAAAAGAGTGCTTATAAAGGAGTGAGACATTTAGCGTTGATGTTGCGACATATAGCGGCAGTACCTTGTTTTGCGACATTTGGCGTTACAGATGCGACATATAACGTCAGAAGGTTTTGCGACATTTAGCGTTGGTTGCGACGTTCAGCGTCAGCCTTGTGACATAAAACGTCAAGTGTGACATTTAGCGTTGGTGCGACATTTAACGTTGCTACAGTGTTCCTTGGCCGCCAGGGAGCGGGGCTTTTTTGCCTTATATGGCTATAGTGTAAACTCAAAAAAATCTTCTCCTCCAAAAGTGTCAGGCCGATTTTCAAATAATTTTGTAGAAATGTTCCTAGGGTGACCCTCTATCAGATCCCTTCCAGCCAAGTTGATTGGTCGAAAAACATGGCCGCCAGCGGTCGGGGCTTTTTTGCCTAATATGGCTATAGTAAAAAAAAATCTTCTCATCCGAAAGTTTTTGGCCAATTTTCAATTCCTTTTGTAGAAATGTTCATTGGGAGACCATCTATCAGATTCCTCCAAGCCATGTTGATTGGTCGAAAAACATGGCCGCCAGGGGGGCAGGGCTATTTGGCCTTATATGGCTATAGTGAAAACTTGAAAAATCTCTTGTTAAGCAGGAAGCTTTTGAGTAAGATTTTAGAAAACCCTTGGTCAATGGTGATTTTTTTTGTAACAAAAATTATTAAATACTTAGATGAGTGAGTCGGGGCCATAATGGTTATCCATTTGTTTTACATGTCTTTTGAAACTTGGACATTAAATATAATATTCACATGTATGTCTCATGATTTATTTTTATAGACAACTAAAATGGCATTTAATTTTAACGGATGCGTCATTTATTCTTTTACCCGAAGTTGTAATATTTATAAACAATGCATAGTTTATAAATCACACATCTATGCAAAGGCAAATGTTTGAACAGTTTTATATACCCAAACAAATTCAGTGCCTTCAGCGCTTTGATTTTTATTTCACTCGCATTTAAGTTTTTTGTCTTATTTACGAAGACAAAAGTGGTCCCTTCAAGACGTGAACCAACACCCCCTAATGCAGACTCTTATGTGTCATCATTGAGGTCAATTTCGGATTCTCCTTTTAATAGCAATTTTAACTTACTAAATGTTGTTTTCATGTTCAAAGAGATGTCTTGATTTGTGTAGAATTCATTTAATAATGTTAATCCATGAATATCTAAAGTAGGAACTGTTTCTAAGCTAAATATAGACCCTATTCTGTTGTGTAGTTTCGTGACCTTTAACATCGATTTTCGCGCATGCGCATTTCGATATGAAAAAGCGAGTGATATTATTTTATTTTAGACAAGTACAAGACGAATGTTTGACGCAAAGCGTCAAAGAGAAGCCGCAATATTTCGTTGTACATGTAGAAATAAGAAAAAAAGAACATTTTTAAATCCACAAACAATAGAACAATTTAAACTGTAGACGGTGATGCTGATATATTTCTCCTTTTGAAGACTTTTGTGTGTTTTTTTCAAATTACCTCCCTTTAAAGCAATACCAGGATATTTACCTTTTGATTCGAATAAGATTGACAAACATTGAAATTATATGAATGAATACTATTATTTAAATAAGTAACAACAGCAAAATTAAATTTAAGCCAGATAAATGTGTACACATTTCGTTAATTTGTTATAGATACCCTAATGTATAGGTATGAATATAAACTTTATAAGCAAATGTTTTCATTTCAACGTTCCTAATGTTTGAATAGACTAAGGAAAGTCAAGAATACATAAATAAATCAATGCAGTCTTTTCCGGCGACATTGATGCCTTGCATCAACTTTCTCTTGTAAGTAATTGACTAGACAATAATACTGTTAATGTCATGTTTCTTGCATTATCAAAACATACTTGGAATTCGTATTGCTGTCGTCTATTATTACGAACAGAAAATAATAAAGTAAAGACTTTCAGAAAATCAAGGAATACATTTATAATGATCGAGGTAAAAACATGAGGGCCAAGATGATCCTTAATCGATCACCTGCATTATGGTAAAGAAGCAAATAGATCAGACCTTTTCTGATGACACCTGGCGACTGCCGTTTTCAACCAGTCAATACGACTGGAACAAATTATGTAAGGGGTCACATTTCTGCTAAACCCTTTTCCTATTAGAGACGGTTTCTGAGGCCTTTGCAACAGACGATTTAGGAAAAGATTGTCGCCAAAAGAACAATTGCTCCTTATGAGAAAGTTATCCTTTTGCCACAATGTTTGATAAATAATTATACTTTGAATGAGTGAGTCAATAGCTCATGTATAGGAATTTGGAGTCTTTCATGTTGATACCACTTTTTTTGCGGGAAACGACGTCCCTCCATTGACGTTACGCCACGATGAAGTGTTACGGAAATGATGTCACGTCCTTCTTTGGCTACGATACAGTCAAACTTTAGGTTCGGGCGTAGAAGGCTAATGCTGTCGGTTTTTTTTGACGAACGGGAAAACATATTTCTTACAGAGTTTCATTTATTTTTAACTTTTCGTACAAATGTTAATTCCCACATACACAGCACTTTAATGATCTTAAATACCGATTAAAAAAAAAATGATTAAAAAGACGACAGTAATTTTCAATCCGTGTTTTTCGTCTCATTGTATACATACCCAAAATATCGATTTAAAAAATATATATTAAAAAGACGACAATCATTTTCAATCCGTGTTTTTCGTCTCATTTTATACATACCAAAAATGGCGCCCCCCCCCCGTGAATTTGGCCAGTTTCATTTCAGAAAGCTTCATGGGTTATTGGAAAAAAAATATCTCACACCTATTACCTAATATGAGTATAGGTGCTACCTTTTTCGGATAAACATTGATGTTGTGATCGGTGAATAATTCCCCGCGAACTGCAGTTAGCCCCTTGCTTGCAGCACGATCAGTTATTTACGTCAATTACGAGTCCTACCGACCTAAGCAAAGAAAATAAAAATCATCATCAGGTTAAACTTTTATTTAACTTTAAAATATAGACAAGATTTTACATCCATGAAATTATGATGACAGGTACAACAAAGAATCAACTTGCCCTCCATAAAGTACTTCAAATAAAACGATTCCATAATTCACGTAACTACATTTGTGACAAGTCAAACTAACGTTTCCTATAATTTCTGTCGTTTTCCTTTTGGTTCATTAAGTTTTAACTTATTTATTTTACATCGATTGTGAAACAAAAACAAGCTTTCAGCTTATATTAATCACACTCGATGTCTGCTTCCTGGAGACTTAACCAGTACTCACGCCGTTTGTGTGAATAAAAAAACCAAAGTCAGGACCCGCTCATCACGGGACTCGAACCAGGGACCTTTGATACAAGAGGCCGACGCTCTACCTCTGCACCACTAATAGAATGACGTCATAATACAGGAATTTTTATATATAACTTCCGGAAAGTAAAAAACCCCTTACGAGTTGTTATTTGAACTCGTTTTAGAAATAGACGACGAGTGTTATTAAACGGAAATGATCACACATAAAATTACTTGTGCTCGTTCCTTTATCGAGTACGTATTATCATATTTAATTATTTTCTCTAGAAGTTTTTTTTTTGTTTCGATATTTTCTTTTCATCCAATCAAAACGTAGCACTGTAGCAGAATCGTGACTGCATCACTGCATCGAAAAATCCATTCTGGACACAATTTTTGGAAAGACGGTATAGCAAAATTGTGCGAAGTTCATACACATTACCTATTGACGGGAAACATCGGGTTTTTTCGTAATATGAGTATATGTGCTACCTATTTCGGGTAAACATTTATTATATGTTGTGATCGGTGAATAATTCCCCGCGAACTGCAATTAGCCCCTTGCTTGCAGCACGATCAATTATTTACGTCAATTACGAGTCCTACCGACCTAAGCAAAGAAAATAAAAATCATCATCAGGTTAAGCTTATATTTAACTTTAAAATATAGACAAGATTTTAAATCCATGAAATTATGATGACAGGTACAGCAAATAATCAACATGCCCTTCATAAAGTACTTCAAATAAAACGATTCCAAAATTTACGGAACTACAATTGTAACAAGTCAAACTAACGTTTCCTATAATTTCTATCGTTTTCCTTTTGGTTATTTATTCATCATTTAGTTAAAACTTATTTATTTTACATCGATTGTGAAACAAGCTTTCAGCTTATATTAATCACGCTCTATGTCTGCTTCCTGGAGACTTAACCAGTACTCGCGCCGTTTGTGTGGAAAAATCCCAAAGTCAGGACCCGCTCATCACGGGACTCGAACCAGGGACCTTTGATACAAGAGGCCGACGCTCTACCTCTGCACCACTTATAGAATGACGTCATATTACAGGAATTTGGATTTATAACTTCAGGAAAGTCAAAAAACCCTTATGAGTTGTTATTTGAACTCATTTAAGACATAGAGGACGCGTGTTATTAAACGGAAATTATCACACATAAAATTACTTGTGCTTGTTCCTTTATCAAGTACGTATTTTTTATCATATTGAATTATTTCCTCTAGAAGTCTTTTTTTGTTTCGATATTTTCTTTTCATCCAATCAAAACGTAGCAGAATCGTGACTGCATCACTGCATCGAAAAATCCACTCTGGACACAATTTTTGGAAAGACGGTATAGCAAATTTTGCAAAGTTCATACACATTACCTATTACCCGTATTAAGTAACATAATAGCACATTCAAGAACATATAACAATACATTTAAAAAGTTTGTAAAAGTGTTTTTGTACTTATTATCGCGTAATAGAAAATTACAGGGTGGCCTAGGCTAAAACGCATTTAAATAAATAGAATCGGCTCACGAAAACAACTTTATATATGACTATAAAACCTATATAGCCATATTTTTTCTTATTTATTAACAATAGCACAATCAAGAACATATAACAATACATTTAAACAGTTTGTAAGAAAAATGACTTTTATAAAACATTGTGGTAAAAGAGGAAATTCCTCATAATGAGCAATTCTCCTTTTGCTACAAAGTTTTCCACTGTTCATATTTTTGTCTTGATGTTATCTCGCCGTATCACGTTTCTTCGTTTGCGTGAAAATACGATATTTCGATACCCTGCGAATCCCTTTAAGGTCTCTGGTTATACTGGTTTGTTTTCCCGTGTTATGATACTGCTGAAAACTACGTCAAACCCCTAATTAAAAAAAACAAAAAAAAACGTAAAACCCGAACGGAGAATGAACTACAGAAGTCCCTAAATAAACCTTCGTTTGAGTAGAAATGAGTGTGTACCATCAATATATTGAATATATGACAATGAGTTTAAATGCATTGTGCATGTGTATAGGATGGATGCACTGGAAATGATTGATTTGATCACTTTTAGTTTTTTGACCGTGTTTGAAAGTGAAAGTAGAGAATGCTAAACACCGGTTTGTCCGGGACATTTTTTGTCGAAAATGACGGTAACCATTTTCGCCTGGTGAGTTCTTTCTTGCATAATGCATGACCCCACATTTTCTTTGGATTGTTTTAAAGCTAAGAGGTAACTCTTTTCAATGATATATGGTGTTCTATATGGGAAATTGCTTAGAAAGTGTGACAATTGATGACTGAAATTGGTCGATTTACATAGAAACAAAGAAGGAATTTATTTAGTGTATTGTGACCTGAAGTGATATTTATTTCCAAGGGAAGTAATAGTACATTTTATAATTTAACATTTTTGCAAAAGTTCCCTCCCATAAAAGTATAAAGGACTTATTACACGAGTATTATATACATGTTCACCGTTTCACTTTTTCTGACTAATCGATCTTGGATCGGCTGGGATCTTGGTCTTACCAACGTACACACACACACACACACACAGTTGATGATCTTATAGTTCAGACAAATTTCATTTACGTAAATTGGTCAGATTGTTCAGAACGACAACAAACACATCCATTTGAATACATGTACAAGCCGACAGAAGAATTCCACAGCTGTACAAGTAACGACGTGTTTTCAAGAACCTTAGCAACATAAATTGAATAGTGAAGAGTAATTAAACAGACAAGACAACAAACCAAAGATGGTAAGATAGACTAATCTATTGCAATTTACTTAATATATCTATAGGTGCTACCTATATACGAAAAAACACTTAAAATTAAACAGCATAATTTGGCAATTACAGTTGATTTTTAAAAGTATTTGACTGTTAGGGGGTCGTTCGGTAATTTCTTCTTTTTAGCCCTTTTCTGATGTCACCTGGCGACTACCTTTTAAATCCGGTATGAAAGGCTGGAACAAATATTGTGACTACCCTTTTCACCCAATCAATATGTCCTGAACCATTTTTGTAGAGGCAGGGTTCTCCCTGGCTAATTTTTCCTTTGCGCCAACACTTTCGCCAAATTCAAAAAGTTGGTGCCATTTTCAAGACATTGGAGCCAAACTGGAGCCAGACCATTTTTTCTTAGAAACCTAAATTATGTGTACTTTGGGAAATACTGGTACACATGTATTATGCTATCTTCACTAGTCAGTTGTCATAACCTATCCAACATTAAATTGATCAAAAAGATTGGCTTGGCCATGATTCATTAGATTCCCATATGAAATGAATCATGTTCTCAAACCATATGCATTGTGGTAGCAGGAATAATTTCTAATTTTGAGTCTGTGCCTGTCTGTCAGTGCTTTCATTATCAACACACATTTATTGCACTAAACTTTTACAATCATAACATTTAAAACAAATAAGAATGAGTGTAGGTAATACTTTCTTGAATTACATTTCCGATTTGCAGAAAGAAGAAAATGCACGAAAACCCATTACAATATGTATTTTCTACTTCAGTCTTCATTATTTTTTTATCTTCTTAAAAAGAAATTAACTAAAATGGACAAAAATGTAATTTAGTTTTATAGGTAAGTATTTTTTGACAGCTGACTGTAAATTTGATAGATCTTTATGGTAAAAAATCGGCAATTAAAAAAGAATTTCCTATGGATTCGTGTAAACAAAAACACAATCATATCCTAGTTTTTTATTAAGTTGTTTATTGAAATTATTTTCCCCTAAACTGCTTGAACTGAAAAATAGTATTGATTGGCTTGAAGGCGTGATCGAGTGTCATAAATGGAGATGGAGTACGCATTCTCGATAGTGATTGGCCTAAATCTGGAAGTTTAATGGTCACGTGACCTACTCTTATATATCGCCTGCAGCGTTGGTGTTTTGATAATGGCTTGTGTATAGTACTGGGAAGGCCCCTTTATCTCTGCTAACAGCCATAGGTGTGTAATTAAACCCTTATTCCTTCAATGTATACTTTGTTTTACCCAAAATCAAATTAAAGTCGTAGTGCTAAAAGTTGATGTAAATAGGTTGGCGCCATCAATTTGCGCCTAATGTTATTTTCTTGCGCCACTTTTTTAATTCTTGCACCATTTGCGAAGCCCAGCGTGAACCCTGGTAGAGGGTCACCCATAGAACATCTTGGAATTCACAGGAGAACAATTTTTAAAGTTTTGCAATTTCCACCCCATTCTGAAACCGCAGCAAACCAATTTATAGGTAGAATATAAATTGTTGAACAATTTTTAATGAGGGTCACCAAAGTAACATTCATGTCAAGTTTGGTTAATATCGCATTGATCAGCAGTTTCAGAGAATATTTGACCGTTTGATGTACGCCGTGAGTGATTACAATGGAACACCTTGAGCCTTTGGTTAGAAATTGATCTTTAAACAAGAGGGCCATTATGGCCCTAGATCGCTCACCTGAATGATTTCTAAAGCAAAACACATCAAGACAATTATTCTGACAAAGATTCAAAATGCAACCTCCAGTGTTAACAAGATGCTCCTGTATTTGGCCTAGTGAACTATTTTTTGTTTTACCTGATATGACCAATATTCGAACATGGACTAGATATCATCAAGACAATCCTTCTGACAAAGTTTCAACTTGCTCATAGTAGAAATGCGGCCTCCAGAGTTTTAACAACCTTTTTCTTCAATTTGGCCTAGTGACCTAGTTTTTGATCAGGCATGACTCATATTCGACCTTGACCTAGATATTATTCAGAGAAACATTCTGACAAAATTTGAAGATGCTGAAGCAAAATTCGGCTTCTACAGTGTTAACTCGATTTTCCTTCAATTTGTCCTAGTGACCTAGTTTTTAAAGACATGACCAATATTTGAAATAGGGACTACATATCATCAAGACAAACATCTGAAAAGGTTGAACATGCTCAAGTTAAAAATGCAGCATCCAGAGTGTTAACACCATTTCCTTTCAATTTGGCCTAGTGACCTAGTTTCTTACCCAATATGACCCATATTCTAATTGTCCAAGATCTGATAGAGATAAATGTTCTGATATACTTTCATGAAGATCTGATGCAAAAAGTAGCCTGTAAAGTGTTAACAAGGCAATTGTTGACGACGGACAGACGCAGGAGACGCTGGACAAAATGTGATCACAATTGCTCACATTGAGCATTTCGTGCACAAGTGAGCTGAAAAGTAAAAGTGTAACATTAAAGCTCAAATCTTAACTTTAATTGTTGTAGATATTGTGAAAGAAAATATTTTACACACAAAGCTGTGAAAAATAACCATAATATTTATGATAAAACGGCATAAGAGAAGCATTTATTAACCCATTTTCACATACAAGGAATTTGAAGGTGATTACTTAAAAATGATCATAGTCTTGAGTAAAGCATGATAAATCTTAATATAAGAAATTGCAATTCTGAGATTTAATGCAAATCTTAGTTGGAAAATAAAAAATATTCATCATGAGAAATTTATGTGTTCATTTCATTGGATACATCTGAAGTAGTCTGTAAGTGGTTAAGGAATAATCCTTTTCGACATGTAGATGCTTTCTGCCACCTCTGCATAAGAATTTTTTTTGAAAAACATTGTGACAAAAGGACATTTGTTCATGATGAACAATTTCCCCTTTTGTCACAATTTGTTTACTCTATCAAATAATTACACTTTCCTATTAATACATATTCCAAAATAAAACCAAAATGTTTTCAAAGTGGTTTGCTGCAGATTTGTTCCAGGTTGGAAAGGGTTAAATAAAGAGAAAGTACTATACGGTATGTATGTATGTACATGTATAATTAACAAGAGGACCATAATCATCCTATATGGCTCACCTGATTTAATCAAACTTAAACATTTTTCAGTGTTTTTTCCCCCTATATGAGACTATGAAAAACAAGTGACCCCCAGGGAGGGCTCATTTTTGACCCCAGTGCTATAATTTGAACAATCTTGGTAGAGGTCCACTAGATGATGCTACATACCAAATATCTTTTAGACAAGAAGATTTTTAAAGTTTTTTCCCTATCTATGTAAAACAAGTGACCAGATGGAGTGGTCATTTTTTACCCCATGGCTATAATTTGAACAATCTTGGTAGAGATCCACTAGATGATGCTACATACCAAATATCAAAGGCCAGGGCCCTCTACTTTTAGACAAGAAGATTTTTTAAAGTTTTCTCCCTAAATGAGTCTCTGTAAAACAAGGGACCCCCGGGATGGGGTCATTTTTGACCCCAGGGCTATAATTTGAACAATCTTGGTAGAGGTCCACAATGATGCTACATACCAAATATCAAAGGCCTGGGCTTTCTACTTTTAGACAAGAACATTTTTAAAGTTTTTTCCGTATATGAGTCTATGTAAAACAAGTGACCCCCGGAGAGAGGTAATTTTTGACCCCAGGGCTATTATTTGAACAAGCTTGGTAGAGGTTCACTAGATGATGCTACATACCAAATATCTTTTAGACAAGAACACTTTTTAAGTTTTTTCCCCATATGAGTCTATGAAAAACAATTGACCTCTGGGGAGTAGTTAATTTTGACCCCAGGGCTATAATTTGAACAATCTAGGTAGAGGTCCACTAGATGTAATGATGCTACATACCAAATATCAAAAGCATGGGCCCTCTAGTTTGAGACAAGAAGATTTTTAAAGTTTTTCCCTTATCTATGTCAAACAAGTGACCCCCGGGGAGGGTTCATTTTTGAACCCAGGGCTATTATTTGAACAATCTTGGTAGAGGTCTACTAGATGATGCTACATACCAAATATCAAAGGCCTGGGGCCTCTACTTTTAGACAAGAAGATTTATTAAGTTTTTTCTCTATATGAGTCTGTGTAAAACAATAGACCCCAGGGCTATAATTTGAACAATCTTGGTAGAGGTTCACTAGATGATGCTACATACCAAATATCAAAGGCATGGGCCTTCTACTTTCAGACAAGAAGTTTTTTTAAGTTTTGGTTAATTTCCCCTTTTTAGCTCCACTGGCTGAAAGCCAGTCGAGCTTATGTCATGGCGAATTGTCCGTTGTGCGTCCGTGCGTGCGTCCGTGCGTGCGTAAACTTTTTCCTTTAAACGACTTCTTCTCCCTAACCACTTCGCCAATTTGGTTGAAACTTCATGGGAAGCATCCTCTCAATGTCCTCTACTAAATTCCTTCAATTTTTTTTGATCCATTTGAAATTCTGGTTTCCATGGCAACCGAAAGAAAAAAATAGTGAGAACTTAAAAAATAAAATCTTCTTCTCCAAAAGTGTCAGGCTGATTTTCAAATAATTTTGTAGAAATGTTCCTTGGGTGACTCTTTATTAGATTCCTTCAAGAAATGTTGATTGGTTGAAAAACATGGCCGCCAGGGGGCGGGGCTATTTTGCCTTATATAGCTATAGTGAAAACTTAAAAAATCTTCTTCTCCGAAAGTGTTCAGCCGATTTTCAAATAATTTTGCAGAAATGTTCATTGGGTGACCCTCTATCAGATTCCTTCAAGCCATGTTGATTGATCGAAAAACATGGCAGCCAGAGGGCGGGGCTATTTTGCCTTATATGACCATAGTGAAAACTTAAAAAATCTTCTCCTCCGAAAGTGTTTGGCTGATATTCAAATAATTTTGTAGAAATGTTTCTAGGCTTACCCTCTATCAGATTCCTTCAAGCCATGTTGATTGGTTGAAAAATATGGCTGCCAGGGGGTGGGGCTATTTTGCCTTATATGGCTATAGTAAAAACTTAAAATATCCTCTCCTCCGAAAGTGTCAGGCCGATTTTCAAATAATTTTGCAGAAACATTCCTTTAAGCCATGGTGGTTGGTAAAAAAAATAGCCACCAGGGGGCAGGGCTGTTTGGAGATTTTATTTTGCCTTATGGCCGTGGAGCGATACTGGCCCTCTTGGGCCTCTTGTTTGTTGCTGTGGCAACCAAAGTTCTGCATGGAATAGAATCCTTTGAACAAGTTTGAAAGAGATCCACCCAAGCAACATTCCTGTAAAATTATTTTGAATTTGGTGAATTGGTTTAGGAGGAGAAGTCGTTTGTAGGAAAATGTAAACGGACGGACGACGAAGACGGACGGTGAGCGATCACAAAAGCTCACCATGCACTTCGTGCATAAGTGGGCTAAAAATACTGAAAATCTCAATTAATTTAATAGAGATGAAAACATTGTGGCAAAAGGAGAAATTGCCAATTTTGAGCAATTTCTCCATTTGCAAAAATGTTTTCAAAATTTGTCTGCTGCAGAGGCGTCAGAAAGCATCTACATGTAGAAAATGGTTAACCCTTTACCACTAACAGACTACTTCTGATTTACCGTCTGTATGTGGGAAAGGGTTAACTAAGAAAGAATCTAAAAATAATTTACATGTACAAAATTTTCTTTACGATAACAGATTAAATTAAAATGCTCAAAACTTGTAATGCTTGGCTGTGGAAGAGTAGCAGACAACTTCTTGAATAATTGTAGGGAAGGAGAAATTTCTCCTATTAGAAAAAATTCTTCCATCCTTAAAAAGTTTTCTATGTACAGATATTATATTAGGAGATGCATTCCAATTTTTTCTCGAAAATTGTTGAAAAAGGAGAATTGATTGATTGATTGGGGTTTAACGTCGTTTTTAACAATTTCTCAGTTATATCACCGCGGCCATGCAGTTCACCTATTCATGCATTTCCTGGTTTTCTCACACCAGTACTCCACACAACAATCTTCCCAAGCAACTTGCTGCTTTTCCACATAGACTTAGCCCATTGGTGGAAGACAAATGACGCATGTCACATTGACTTTTGTCGAGCCGGGATTCAAACTCACAACCCCAGGATTGATAGCCTGTGTCGCTACCAACTGAGCTACCGGGGCTCGGCTGCAAAAGGAGAACATGCTGATAATGATGAATTTTTTCCTTTCCAAAAATATTTTCTTTTCAGGAATAACATCAAATATCATTTGTCACAATATAAAATATTTTTCCCCAAAGCTATATGTTCAAGCATGTAAAAGTGCATGTTTAACCCTGTCCCACATGCAGATGACTTAAAATGATGAAGTTATAACTTTAAATAACATTGTTGTAAAATCAGAAAATCCTGACAAGTAATTTCTCTTTTTGTCATAATGTTTTCTATTGTATACAATTATTACATGGCCTTTGATAGATGTTGCACAGGTTTTTGCAGAGTTGTTTTCAAATAGGTCTGCTGTAGTCTGATTTATGTGAGAAAATGCTTCTTCTCCCGAATTGGTTGGCAGATTTTCAAATAATTTCGTAGAAATGTTCCTTGGATGACCCTCTATCAGATTCCTTCAAGCCGTGTTGATTGGTCGAAAAACATGGCCGCCAGGGGGGGCGGGGCTATTTTGCCTTATATGGCTATAGTGAAAACTTAAAAAATCTTCTCCTCCGAAAGTGTAAGGCCGATTTTCAAATAATTTTGTAGAAATGTTCCTTGGGTGACCCTCTATCAGATTCCTTCAAGCCATGTTGATTGGTCGAAAAACATGGCCGCCAGGGGGGGGGGGGGGGGGGGGGGGGGCGGGGCTATTTTGCCTTATATGGCTATAGTGCAAACTTAAAAATTCTTCTCCTCCAAAAGTGTCAGGCTGATTTTCAAATAATTGTGTAGAAATGTTCCTTGGGTGATCCTCTATCAGATTCCTTCAAGCCATGTTGATTGGTCAAAAAACATGGCCCCCAGGGGGCGGGGCTATTTTCCCTTTTATGGCTATAATGAAAACTTAAAAAATCTTCTCCTCCATAAGTGTCATGCCGATTTTCAAATAATTTTGTAGAAATGTTCCTTGGGTGACCCTCTATCAGATTCCTTCAAGCAATGTTGATTGGTCGAAAAAAAATGCCGCCAGGGGGCGGGGGCTATTTTGTCTTATATGGCCAAAGTGAAAACTTAAAAAATCTTCAACATCTTCTCCTCAGTAAACAGTGGGTCAATTGTGATGAAACTTCACAGAAAGCATCCTCTTAATGACCTCACCAGAATTCCTTCAAATTTTAGGGATCCATGCAGAATTCTGGTTTCCATGGCAACGAAACGAAAAAAACTTCAAAATTCTTCTTCTCCCAAACTGGTTGGCAGATTTTCAAATAATTTTGTAGAAATGTTCCTTGGATGACCCTCTACCAGATTCCTTTAAGCCATGTTGATTGGTCATAAAACACGGCCGCCAGGGGGGGCGAGGCTATTTTGCCTTATTGGTTAAAGTGAAAACTTAAAAAATCTTCTCCTCCGAAAGTGTCAGGCTGATTTTCAAATGATTTTGTTGAAATGTTCCTTGGGTGACCCTCTATCAGATTCCTTCAAACCATGTTGATTGGTCGAAAAACATGGCCGCCAGGGGGGGGTGGAGCTATTTTGCCTTATATGGCTATAGTGCAAACTTTCAGTGTTAATCAGAATTATCTTATCTAAAGTGTCCTCTTCAATCATTGATTCTCTGAATACTGCTGTCCTTAAAAGAATAGTATTTATTCTTTCCAATGACTATATGCCAAGCTCTGTTTTCAGAGTTTTTTAATCACAAATTTGCCAGCACTACATGAATACGCTCAGTAGCTGTCAGATCCAACACGTTTCTATTGTCTCTGCTTATGAAAGTTGTTTCCTTCCCTTCATGAAATCTAGAATGTTAGCACAAAAATCACCGGCTATAGTACAGGGACATTGAGTTCAATTGCCCGTCTTACAAGGTCTTCTTGCTGGTGTTGTCTACTATTTAAAATAACCCATATCAGGGACAGGAAATTGGTTTTTCTTGCTTGGTCGTACACAAATTAAGTGGCCTGAATATACCTGAAATATAAATAAAAAACATAGCTAGAAACAAATGTTTGTCATTTTGGCACAAGTATAACAAGTTTCCTGTGTGATTACACAATGTTAAATCATATCTTAAATAATCAGAAAAATATAAATATCTAACCATTGAAATACCACACTCATGTGATTACATGTGAACAATTCATAAGCCCCTTGGTGGATTTTAATACATAAAGAATGTGGCATGAGAGAAATTGTTTTTCTCATCATATACTCAATTGTTGAAAATAAGTTTCAAATGTAAATAGATATATTACTAATAGACAATTTATAAAAAAGCTTGACGATAACACGATTCTCCCTCTATATCGCAATAGCAATACACCAGTATTTACACTAGGATTTTGTTAACTGGATCAACCAGTTTAATAATAGCTTTTAATAGCACATGACCTAGTGTTCGGTTAGTTAGTTTAATATGAATACAGCCATGGTCTTTGTCTACAAATACTTTTCATTTGGTTTTTGCTTCTTAATGTATTGCTGTAGACTCAAGCGATAGCTAATTTAGCTATTTTGAACAATTGGTTAGCGGAATCTAGATTACTACCGCCTGTTCACGGACATTGACAATGTACTTACTCGATGTTTTAATAAGCTTCTGGTGCATTTACCTTAAAAATTTACTAAGGCTTTAACCGTTTCCCTCATGTAGACGCTTTCTGACGCCTCTGAAGCAGACAACTTTTGAAATCATGATGAGCAATTTCTCCATTTGTCACAATGATTTAAACTCGATCCAATATTCATACTATCATTTCGAGATTTTCTATCTTTCGGACTTGATAACTTCAAAGTCGTCTGCTGCAGCTTTATTGTATGTGGGAAAGGGTAAATTATAAACAAAATAAACAACAAGCTGTGTATGCATTGTGAGCAATGACCATATATGCATGTATCTGATTCTGAAAAATCTCAAGGCTTCAGTTTATAGGATATTTAAACCAGTACTAACCAGAATTAATTTTTCTTTTTGTTGTTGTCTTATGTTTATACAAATGGATCCAATTAAACAAAGGGACACAACTTTGGTTAACTATAACAAGTCGGATTCGCTACACTGTATATTTGCCACAGTACCACAATTTAATTAAAATGTATCCAACTCTCTTTCACTATATCTTATTGCATAAATCCCAACTGTAATGTAAATGTAGTGTAGTCCAGATTGTAAAAATAATCAGATGGTTGAAAATGAGAATGTGTTTGAATATTTGTCAGTTCGAATAATTTGTTGTCCGACAGTCATGACTGAAGATTTTTGCGAAGACTGCCGACATCTCTACAATATAATGTTAGGCCTACTAAACAACACTTTAGACGATACATTGGAGTTGTTTCTATTTAAATATTTCACCAGATACGTCTCAAGTCGTCATTATTCGGGATACAGTAACATTTAAGGCTTCAAATGGCAATTTTTTCGTTGTGTCTGTAAAGCGCTTTACTGTAAATGGCGCGCGTCTAGATCACCTTGATTAGTACGGTACTAGTCGGCTATTTTGACAATATGGAACAAAATAGTTCATTCTCAGTTCCACACATTTTTCGCTTTTTCTTAAAATTGTTAGTTCACACGAAATTACGCAGTTCTTTTATAACCTTAAACATGGATTTAGAATTAATAATGATTGACTAGACGACAATATTTTTCAAACTGTGTTTATACGTCGGACCGGCCGCATTTTAAACATATCCAAAATGGCTGCCCCCATTGAATTTTGCCAGTTTCATTTCAGAAACCTTCATGGGTATTGAAAAAAAAGAAAGAAAAAATTCTCACACCTGTTACCTATAAGCGAAAAAACCCATTTATGTGTTTTTTTCGTAATAACTGCTTAAAGCTATTTATTGTTGAAAGGTTTAATTTTTGAGATAACTAATTTTTAAAATGCTCATTGAAGAATTACTTCTGAATCCATCCAGGTTTGTTTGTTGTTTTTTTGTTTTTATTTACCCTCGGTCGCTGTCAGAATTATCTATTTTTCGAGCTGACAAAGTTAGATTTAAGTGAGTCCGGGTGCAATACCCTTGCGCTTTCAGAAAAAAATCCTTGGTTCTTTTACGTGCTCATGTATAGCACCGATAAAAGTCAGGTTATTTTTCCTGGTAAATGGTAGACGCTTAAAAGGAAAGAAGAAGCAATATCAGCCTGTTTATTAAACTTTTTTCTCAAATGTTTTTTGTTGAGATAGCGCTCAATCTGGTCAATTACGTTCATTATGTTTTCCGCATCTGACGCTTTCTCGGCGAATGATTGTAGAGCTATATTGTCAAAGGAGTACAGAGCTTGCAGGTTGATCGTAATTGTTGGTTGTATCAAACTGACACAAATTTGTGTATTTCTGATGAGACATGTTTTTCTCAAGTCAATCTGTTGGAGTTGTGTTTATCATTTTGTTGTTCACAGTCTTCCTAACGCGACGATATATATACTTGGTTCAATTAAGGATTTTTTCGCACTTTTTATCACATATTTTTGTTCTTATCTACATCACTGTGTGTATCGAGATAAAAAATTGTTTCAATTAAGAATTTTACCTCTTGGCACAGGAAAATCACATCGAGATAGTTGAAAAATCAACATGAACAAAAACACCAATTTCCATATGAAATTACTTTAGATGTAGGTTTCGGATATTGGAAATATCGACATTACAGATGTCGGCATAACTAGCGTCGACTGTAATACCATATTTTTGTAAGAAATGACATCGTTTTTGGAAATTTTATTTAATTTATTAACTTATTAAGAAATAAGTGTAATTTTGGGAAACATTATTGTACACCATAATTGGCAACAACATATTACATTTTTTCCTGCAATTCTTCTTTCTCCTACAGAGATGTTCAATTGTTGATGATATAAATTGTATCTCATAAAAGTCGTCTAGGGTAGAATCAATCTCTATGAGAAAGGGTTTATTTGGGGATAAAGACAAAACATTAATTTGGGGTAAAAAATTAAAAATACACATCTATCTGCGACTTAGAAGCACGCGGCACACAGCAGACTTCTTTTTGGTATTTTAACATATTTTTCGCGTATGTTTCCATGGTCATTTACTTTAACGTTGTGTCGGAACAGGAAAGTGTTATTGTAATGTGATATATACTATTAAAATGCGTGATTAATATTTGTTATACTGACACTTTCGTATTTGTTATTGTTTGTAAGGGGATCTTTTTCTTCCAAGAGATTTATACACATAAAAAGAGAAGATTAAATAATAAAATGAGCTTAATTAAAATATTTATCGGTAATTGTGAGCAGGAACATAGATCTTATCTTTGTCCCTGCTGAGAGTTCCTTTTCAATTTCATGTTTCCCTTTTACTCCATTTTCATGAAAATGGTTTACATAACTATTTTAACAACGGAATTTTTAAGGCCTTGATTTGCAGTTGCTTTCATTAAATCTGAAACAAACAAAAATAAAAATTATATAAACTCTACATTTTGAACAATGGAAACAAAAATTTAATCAATTAAAATTGAATCTGGATATTATCAGAGACAACATGTATTTATATGTCTCCAACATAAGCAAGTTTTCTCATAATATTTAATTTTAACTTTTGATATTTATAATTAAATATTCAAATATCAAAGCATCAAGATTGAATCTATCCTTTCCCTGCTTATATATTTTTTTATATTTCAATTATGAATACCTTCGATTGTAGAATATCTAGCTATTGACAACTATAATACCGACTATCTTAACTACATCACCATAGCAACAGGTTCTGGCAGATCCTGATCCCAGCAAATATCATCCCACTTCGGACTAGGATTTATCTACAGGTCTCCAAAATTTGTGATCTCAAATACTGTGTCATGGCCTAAATATAGAAAATGAGTGGTTGGGAACAAAAGTTAAAATTGTTATAAAATGGTCAGATGAACTTTTTTAAATGTATCTGATTAGATTTTTTTTTTAAAAAAGATTTGGATGGAAATTAATAGGCAAATTAAGTGCACATTTTTCGGCTCAGTTTTGCAAATTGTTTACGTAACCTAATATATCAATCAAATACCTGTAACAGTAAGGCTAAGTATCTTTATGGATGCAATGAGTCTTCAATTTTCAAGTACATGCATACATCCTGTGAAAATCACTTACAAACATTATGTTGTTCATCAAACAAATAAATTTCCTATGGTGTGTTTACACGAATCTGGGTCAGCTCGGCCGGGGGTCAACTCATCAACTCAGCCTGTACTGTATTATGTATGTAGTTTCTGATTGTTGCGAAGGCCTCGTAAATAATTTATTAACCTCCTTTGCATTGATCTTGTTTTCCCTAAATGTTTACAAGTCATCTTTGTATATATGCACAAACACTGCTTTCTATTTTAACAATATTATTCTGCCCGTCCGTCACACTTTGTCCGTCACACTTTATTTGCATTGAGCATAAATCTAAAACTACTGAATATATTTCAATGAAACTTGAAATATACATACATATCAATAAGAGAGAGTGCATTACACAAGAACCATAACTTATAGTGAATAATTTTCAAGTTATCTCCCTTGTTAGACTTTATATTTCAATTTTAGGACCATAATTCCAAAAGTACGAAAGAGTTTTCGATGAAACTTAAAATGTAGATAGATATTAAAGAGAGGAAGTGCTTTACACAAGAACCATAACTCTATAATAAATAATGAAAATTAACTCCCTTGTTTTTATTATTTTCTTTTTTGTCTGTCACACTTTATTTGTATTGAGCATAACTCTAAAAGTACTGAATATATTTCAATGAAACTTGAAATATACATACATATCAATAAGGGAGATTGCATAATACAAAAACCATAACTTTATAGTGAATAATTTTCAAATTATCTCCCTTATTAGACTATATTCCCATGTCAGGACCATAACTCCAAAAGTATGAAAGATATTTCGATGAAACTTGAAATGTAGATAGATATTAAAGAGAGAAAGTGCATTACACAAGAACCATAACACTATAATAAATAACAAAAATTAACTCCCTTGTTTTTATTATTTGCTTTTTTGTCCGTCACACTTTACATTGAGCATAAATCTAAAAGTACTGAATATATTTCAATGAAACTTGAAATATACATACATATCAATAAGAAAGAGTGCATAATACAAGAACCATAACTTTATAGTGAATAATTTTCAAATTATCTCCCTTGTTAGACTTTATATTTCCATGTCAGGACCATAACTCGAAAAGTACAAAAGATATTTCGATGAAACTTAAAATGTATACAGATATTAAAGAGAGGAAGTGCATTACACAAGAACCATTACTCTATAATAAATAATAAAAATTAACTCCCTTGTTTTTAGCTCTACTGGCCAAAGGCCAGAAGAGCTTATGCCATGGTGTGGTGTCTGTCGTCCGTGCATCCGTAAACAATTGCTTGTGAACGCGATACAGTCTTCAGTTTTGATTGTATCTCAATCAAACTTATACAGTAGTTAGATATCCATGAGAGCTTGGTTCCTTTTGCAAACCAGCCAGATCCGCCCATGCAAGACTGGATTATGGCCCTTGGAATTGTCAAAATTGCTATAATAGAGCTTGTGAACACAATAGAGGCTCCATTTACTATCTGATCTTCACCAAACTTACACAGTAGTTAGGTATCCATGAGAGCTTGGTTCCTTGGCAAACCAGCCAGATCCGGCCATGCAAGACTTGATTATGGTCCTTGAAAATGTCAAAATTGCTATAATTGAGCTTGTGAACACAATAGAGGCTCCATTCACTAACTAATCTTCACCAAACTCAGATAGTAGTTAAATATTGATGAGAGCTCGGTTCCTTTCGAAAACCAGCCAGATGTGCCCTTGCATGACTGGATTATGGCCCTTGAAACTGTCAAAATTGCTATAATACAGCTTGTGAACACAATAGAGCCTCGATTTACTATCCGATCTTCACCAAACTTAGATAGTAGTTGAATATTGATGAGAGCTTGTTCCTTTCACAAACCAGCCAGATCCAGCAATGCAAGACTGGATTATGGCCCTTAAAATTGTCAAAATTGCTATAATACAGCTTGTGAACACAAAAGAGCCTCCATTTACTATCCGATCTTCACCATACATACATGCTCTGGATTGAAAATGACCAAAGAACCATATACCAGTAGAGCATAGGCCCTCATGGGCCTCTTGTTATTATTTTCTTTTAATGAAGTCTGTATTATGTAAATAGGTATGATCACTAGTTAAAGGTAGTTCTATCAGACAATACCTATTATCACTTGACAAAGCCCTTATGGGGAGCATCATTCCAATTTCGGTTCCACCGATTCCTTGTTTACTTTTTATGCCCCCGGAATCACCGTTTCGGTGGGCATCTAGTTTTTGGCCTGTCTGTCTGTCTGTCTGTCTGAAAAAACCTTTAACCTTGACCACTACTTTTGAACCATAACAGGTACGGCTACCATATTTCACATGTGTATTCCTTGTGACATGACCTTTCTGTCAGTACCAAAATGTTTGACCTTGCGACCTTGACCTTTGACCTAGATGTTGCCAATCTCGAAAAAAACTTTAACCTTGACCACTACTTTTGAACCATAACAGGTACGGCTACCATATTTCACATGTGTATTCCTTGTGACATGACCTTTCTGTCAGTACCAAAGTGTTTGACCTTGCGACCTTGACCTTTGACCTAGATGTTGCCATTCTCGAAAAAAACTTTAACCTTGACCACTACTTTTGAACCATAACAGGTACGGCTACCATATTTCACATGTGTATTCCTTGTGACATGACCTTTCTATCAGTACCAAAATGTTTGACCTTGCGACCTTGACCTTTGACCTAGATCAACGTTGCCATTCTCGAAAAAAACTTTAACCTTGACCACTACTTTTGAACCATAACAGGTACGGCTACCATATTTCACATGTGTATTCCTTGTGACATGACCTTTCTGTCAGTACCAACATTTTTGACCTTGCGACCTTGACCTTTGACCTAGATGTTGCCATTCGGGGGCATCAGTGTTTCACAAACACATCTTGTTTACGACATGTTTTCTTTTGCTAGTTATAGCTGACCGGACAACAAAATGAGTTATTGTAATTGACTCCATGGTTGGCTTAACTCAGGTCAGTAATCCAGGGCCATTATAGCCCTCTTGAATTAGTTAAACGCTTTCACATTTGCAGACAATTTTTGAAAATATTCCGACAAAATTAGCAATTTTAAACTCCACTGGCTGAAAGCCAGTTGAGCTTCTATATTGGCGAATTGTCTAGCATGCTTGAGTGCGTTTTTCAACTTTTTGATTCACACAACCTCTTCTCCCTAACCACTTGGCCAATTGGGATGAAACTTCATAGGAAGCATCCTCTCAATGTCCTCTCCTAAATTCCTTCAACATTTTTGGATCCATGCAAAATTCTGGTTTCCATGGCAACCAAAAGAAAAAACTTGAAATGTTTCTTGGATGACCTGACACTCTTTCAGATTCCTTCAAGCCATTTGATTGTCTAGAAAACATGGCCACCAGGGGGCGGGATATTTTGCCTTATATATATATGGCTGTAGTGAAAACTTAAAAAATCTTCTCCTCCGAGAGTGTCAGGCCAATTTTCAAATAATTTTGTAGAAATGTTCCTTGGATGATCCTCTATCAGATTCCTATAAGCCATGTTGATTGGTCGAAAAACATGGCCACCAGAGGGCGGGGCTATTTGCCTTATATGGCTATAGTGAACATTTGAAAAATCTTGTCCTCCGAAAGTGTCTGGCTGATTTTCAAACAATTTTGTAGAAATGTTCTTAGGGTGACCCTCTATGAAATTCCTTCAAGTCATGATGATTGGTAGAAAACTGGCCGCCAGGGGTCGGGGCTATTTTGCCTGATATGGTTCAAGTGAAAACTTTAAAAATGTTCTCCTCCGAAACGTGTCAAGCCGATTTTCAAATAATTTTGTAGAAAGGTTCCTTGGGTGACCCTCTATTAGATTCCTACAAGCTATGTTGATTGGTTGAAAAACATGGTCGCCAGTGGGCAGGGCTGTTTTGCCGAATATATCCTCCAATGAAAGTATCTGGCAGATGTTCCTTGGGTGACTCTCTTTCAGATTCCACCAAGCCATGTTGATTGGTCTTAAAATGTGACTGCCATGGGGTGGTGCTGTTAGCCTTATATTGGCTTTAGTGAAAACTTTAAAAATCTTCTTCTCCCAAACTATTTTTCAGATTTTCAAATAATTTTGCAGAAATGTTCCTTGGAAGACACTCTACGAGATTCCTTCAAAGCATGTTAATTGGTCAAGAAACATGGCCACCAGGGGGCGGGGATTTAATTTCAGCCTTATGGCTGTGGAGCGACAAAGATGTTTACATATGATGCAGATTTATTGAATGTTGGAAGTTGGTAGGTAATTATTTTTTTCTTTCTATTATAGAATGAAGCAGAAGAAACTATTAAAAGAATTGCAGGACACAAAGGTGTCATTGGTGTAATAATTGTGAACGCTGACGGTAAGGGATAGAAAACTAGCATTTTGATACAGAACTAAAATTATTGTTGGCAAAGGAGAATTGACCAAATGTTCCTTTTCTCAATTTTTAGCTTGACTATTGGAAGAATATGAGAGCTTAACTACTCACCCTGGCGCCGGCATCCACGTCACACCTTGGTTAAGGTTTTGCATGCAATTACGTAAATACTACATGTATTGCATTGAAACTTTCTACAACCCTACCCAACTATCACACCTATGTAGGTTATCAAGTTAGATAACTCTATCCTGCATATTATGCAAGTTATGTCACTTTTTATACGCCCTTTTTAAGCTCACCTGAGCTTTGCTCAAGGTGAGTTATTGTGATCGCCTTTTGTCCGGCGTCCGTCGTGCGTCGTGCGTCAACTTCTTCTCCTCAGTAACCAGTGGGTCAATTTGGATGAAACTTCACAGAAAGCATCCTCTCAAAGACCTCACCAGAATTCCTTCAAATTTTTGGGATCCATGCAAAATTCTGGTTTCCATGGCAACGAAACCGAAAAAACTTCAAAATTCTTCTTCTCTCAAATTGGTTGGCAGATTTTCAAATAATTTTGTAGAAATGTTCCTTGGATGACCCTCTGTCAGATTCCTTCAAGCCGTGTTGATTGGTCGTAAAAAAATGGCCGCCAGGGGGGGCGGGGCTATTTTGCCTTATATGGCTATAGTGCAAACTTAAAAAATCTTCTCCTCCAAAAGTGTCAGGCCGATTTTCAAATAAGTTTGTAGAAATGTTCCTTGGGTGATCCTCTATCAGATTCCTTCAAGCCATGTTGATTGGTAAAAAAACATGGCCGCCAGGGGGCGGGGCTATTTTGCCTTTTATGGCTATAGTGAAAACTTAAAAAATCTTCTCCTGCATAAGTGTCAGGCCGATTTTCAAATAATTTTGTAGAAATGTTCCTTGGGTGACCCTCTATCAGATTCCTTCAAGCAATGTTGATTGGTCGAAAAACATGGCCGCCAGGGGGCGGGGGCTATTTTGCCTTATATGGCCAAAGTGAAAACTTAAAAAATCTTTAACATCTTCTCCTCAGTAACCAGTGGGTCAATTGGGATGAAACTTCATAGAAAGCATCCTCTTAATGACCTCACCAGAATTCCTTCAAATTTTAGGGATCCATGCAGAATTCTGGTTTCCATGGCAACGAAACGAAAAAAACTTCAAAATTCTTCTTCTCCCAAACTGGTTGGCAGATTTTCAAATAATTTTGTAGAAATGTTCCTTGGATGACCCTCTACCAGATTCCTTCAAGCCATGTTGATTGGTCAAAAAACACGGCCGCCAGGGGGGCGGGGCTATTTTGCCTTATATGGCTATAGTGAAAACTTAAAAAATCTTCTCCTCCGAAAGTGTCAGGCTGATTTTCAAATGATTTTGTAGAAATGTTCCTTGGGTGACCCTCTATCAGATTCCTTCAAGCCATGTTGATTGGTCGAAAAACATGGCCGCCAGGGGCGGGCGGGGCTATTTTGCCGTATATGGCTATAGTGCAAACTTAAAAAATCTTCTTCTCCAAAAGTGTCGGCCCGATTTTCAAATAATTTTGTAGAAATGTTCCTTGGATGACCCACTTTCAGATTCCTTCAAGCCATGTTGATTGGTCAAAAAACATGGCCGCCAGTAGGCAGGGCTATTTTGCATTATATGGCTATAGTGAAAACTTAAAAAATCTTCTCCTCCAAAAGTATCTGGCCGATTTTCAAATAATTTTGTAGAAATGTTCCTAGGGTGACCCTCTATCAGATTCCTTCAAGCCAAGTTGATTGGTCGGAAACTATGGCTGCCAGGGGGCGAGGCTTATAAAGCTAAAGTGAAAAAAAATATAAAAAATCAGGTGAGCGATTCAAGGGCCATCATGGCCCTCTTGTTTTCGGATCGTAGTATAGTTTTACCTGCGGCTGGCGGCGTCCAGTATGTTGTCAGCTCAATAACTTTAGAAGTCTTTGTCCAATCATCACCAAATTTAGTCAGAATGTGTATAGGCATAATATCTCAGACAAGTTCGATAACTAGCCATATCTCTTTAATCAATCGAGAGTTATCACTCTTTAATTATAGAAATTACCTGAAATTGGTCTTGTCAGCTCAATAACTTGAAAATCATTTGTCCAATCATCACCAAATTTGGTCAGAATGTGTATTGGCGTAATATCTCGGACAATTTCGATAACTTGCCATATTGCTCTAGTCGATAGAGAGTTATTGCCCTTTAATTATAGAAATTACCTCAAATTAGTCTTGTCAGCTAAATAACTTGTGTAATCTTTATCCGATCATCACCAAATTTAGACAATATGTTGATGGGCAGAATATCTTGGTCAGGTTCGATAACTTACCATGTTATGTTAGTCACTACACACTTATGTCCCTCAAAATGGCCCAAACTGTACTAACAGTGTCCGCTCTCTAAGTTTGGCTGACCTACAATCAATTTTCAGTATACTTGGTCTCAAAAAAACAGGACGGGCGTATTTTGTGACATTTGGCACTCTTCTTTAACTTAGAATCCATATCTCAGTATTGACTTGATGCATTTCATTGAAGCTTTCTACATCTTTCTACATCTATTTGATAAATCTATCCTGCATTTAATGCACAATATTGCCTTTTAGCTCACCTGTGCAGGAAGTGCAAGGTGAGTTATTGTGATCACATTTTGTCTGTCGTGCGTCGTCAACATTTGCCCTTGTTAACACTCTACAGGCTACATTTTGCATCTGATCTTCATGAAAGTTGATCAGATCATTCATCTCCATCAAATCTTGGGCAAGTTTGAAACTGGACCATATGAGGTCAAAAACTAGGTCACTAGGTCAAATCGGGGGGAAATCTTGTTAACACTCTGGAGGCCACATTTTCAACTTTAGCATGTTGAAACTTTATCAGAATGTTTGTCTTGATGATGTGTAAGCCAAGTTCCAACGTTGGTCATGTTGGGTCAAAAAGTAGGTCACTAGTTCAAATTGAAGGAAAATCTTGTTAAACGCTCCAGAGCCCGCAATTTTTATCTAGGTCAAGTCCGAATATGGGTCATTGGGTCTGAAACTAGGTTTCTAGGCCAAATTGAAGGGAAATCTTGTTAACACTGTAGAAGCGGCATTTTTTGCTTCAGCAGCTTGAAGTTTGGTCAGAATGTTAAGCTGAATGATATCTAGGCAAGTTCGAAACCATATGAGGTTAAAAAATAGGTCACTAGGCCAAATTGAAGGGAAATCTTGTATACACTCTAGAGGCCACAATTTCAACTTGAGCATGTTGAAACTTTATCAGAATATTTGTCTTGATGATATGTAGGTCAAGTTCGAACATGGGTCATGTTGAGTCAAAAAGTAGGTCACTAGGTCAAATTGAAGAAAAGTCTTGTTAACACCCTAGAGGTCGCTTTTTTGGCTACTGCATTTAGAAATTGTGTCATTGTGTCAGGATGTTTGTCTTAAAGACATCTAGGTCAAGTTCGAACATGGGTCATGTTGAGTCAAAAAGTAGGTCACTAGGTCAAATTGAAGAAAAATCTTGTTAACACCCTAGAGGTCGCTTTTTTGGCTACTGCATTTTGAAATTGTGTCAGAATGTTTGTCTTAAAGACATCTAGGTCAAGTTCTAATATGGGTCATATTGGGTCACAAACTAGGTCACTAAACCAAATTGAAGGGAAATCTTGTTAACTCTGTAGAAGCCGCTTTATTGGCTACAGCAGTTTGAAATTTGGTCAGAATGTTTATCTAAATGATATTTAGGCCAATTTCGAATATGGATAACATCAGGTTAAAAATAGGTCACTATGCCAAATTGAAGGGTAATCTTGTTAACACAGTTACACTGGATACTGCATTTTTAGCTTGACTTTTGAAAAAACGAGAGCTATTGTCATGACTCTGGCGGCGGCGTGGTTGTCCGGTTAAGGTTTTTTGTTCAGCTCAGCTTTTTTTCTGTTTTCTATCAGTCGAGCGTCTGTGCTGTACGCGGTGCTCTTGTTAACTCGAGCATGTGGAAACTTTATCAGAATGTTAGTCCTGATGATATGTAATTCAAGTTTGAACATGGATCATGTTGGGTCAAAAAGTAGGTCACTAGGTCAAATTGAAGGAAAATCTTGTTAACACTCGAGATGCCACAATTTTTGCTTCAGCAGTTTGAAATTTTGACATAATGTTTGTCTTAAAGATATTTAGGTCAAGTTCGATTATGGTCAGAAACTAGGTCACTAGTCCAAATTGAAGGACAATCTTGTTAACTCTGTATAAGACTAATTTTTTGCTACAGCAGCTTGACATTTGGTCAGAATGTTTATCTAACTGATATCTAAGCCAAGTTTGAATATGGGTCATGTCAGGTCAAAAAGATGGTCCCTAGGCAAAATTGAAGGAAAATCTTGTTAACACTTTTGATGCCACCTTTTTTGCTTCAGCAGTTAAAATTGTGTCAGAATGTTTTTCTGAATTATATCTAGGTCAAGTTTGAGTCAGAAACTCAACCAATAAAGGAAAATATTGTTCAAACTCTGGAGGCCGTATTTTCACTTTGAGCAAGTTGAAACTTTGTCAGAATGTTGTCTCGATAATATCTAGTCCATGTTGGAATATGGGTCATATGAGGTAAAAAATATTGATCACTAGGCCAAATGAAGGAACGTCTTGTTAACACTGTGGAGGTTGCATTCAGAATGATTGTCTTGATGTGTTTTGCATTGCAGTACATTGCATAATTCAGGTGAGCGAACTTGGGCCGTTTAACTTAGACATTCTGGTTAAAGTTTTGCGCGCAACTAAATTAAGAGTCCATATCTCAGTAATTACTTGATGCATTGTATTGAAATTTTATACAACCCTACCCAACTATCACACCTATGTAGATGATCAAGTCAGATTACTCTATCCTGCATTTTATGCAAGTTATGACACTTTTTAGCTCGCCTATTCGAAGAAATAGGGGAGCTTATGTTATCACCCCGGCGTCCGCATTGGCGTTGGTGTTGGCGTTGGCGTCCGCGTTGCCAGCTTGGTCAAACCTTTGCATGCAAGGCCTTTTCTCAGACACTGTGTATGCTGTTGCTTTGAAACTTCACACACTTATTCAGGATCATTAGGGGACCTTGTATGTCAAGTCCCATAACTCTGGAATGGATTTTGACTGAATTGTGCCCCTTTTTGGACTTAGAAATTTGGTCAAACCTTTGCGTGCAAGGCCTTTTCTCAGACACTGTGTATGCTGTTGCTTTCAAACTTCACACACTTATTCAGGGTCATTAGGGGACCTTGTATGTCAAGTCCCATAACTCTGGAATGGATTTTGACTGAATTGTGCCCCTTTTTCGACTTAGAATTTTGGTCAAACCTTTGCGTGCAAGGCCTTTTCTCAGACACTGTGTATGCTGTTGCTTTCAAACTTCACACACTTATTCAGGGTCATTAGGGGACCTTGTATGTCAAGTCCCATAACTCTGGAATGGATTTTGACTGAATTGTGCCCCTTTTTGGACTTAGAAATTGGGTCAAACCTTTGCGTGCAAGGCCTTTTCTCAAGACACTGTGTATGCTGTTGCTTTCAAACTTCACACACTTATTCAGGGTCATTAGGGGACCTTGTATGTCAAGTCCCATAACTCTGGAATGGATTTTGAATGAATTGTGCCCCTTTTTCGACTTAGAATTTTGGTCAAACCTTTGCGTGCAAGGCCTTTTCTCAGACACTGTGTATGCTGTTGCTTTGAAACTTCACACACTTATTCAGGATCATTAGGGGACCTTGTATGTCAAGTCCCATAACTCTAGAATAGATTTTGACTGAATTGTGCCCCTTTTTCGACTTAGAAATTTGGTCAAACCTTTGCGTGCAAGGCCTTTTCTCAGACACTGTGTATGCTGTTGCTTTCAAACTTCACACACTTATTCAGAGTCATTAGGGGACCTTGTATGTCAAGTCCCATAACTCTGGAATGGATTTTGACTGAATTGTGCCCCTTTTTCGACTTAGAATTTTGGTCAAACCTTTGCGTGCAAGGCCTTTTCTCAGACACTGTATATGCTGTTGCTTTGAAACTTCACACACTTATTCAGGATCATTAGGGGACCTTGTATGGCGTTGGTATCAGCGTTGCCAGGTTAAGATTTGCATGCAAGTATTGAAAATTTGTGATATCTTGCAATAAATAATAGTGTGTGGTTTTATCTGATACTGATACTGTAAGTCTTCGGTATTATGTTCACTATTGGCATACATCGTATATAAACCAATTTACAGATTTAAAAGGCCTATATGGACTTGGTTAACATTTGCATGGAAGTATTGAAAAGGTGTATTATCTTGCAATAGGTGATACTGTGTGACTTTACCTAATGCTATAACTGTTCTGAAGTAGGCCCTGATAGACGATGGCCCTGATAGGCGAGCTATATTGTCCTCCGACAACTCTTGTTTTACTTAGAAATTCTGGTTAAAGTTTTGCATGCAACTAAATTAAGAGTCCATACCTCAGTATTTACTTTATGCATTGCATTTAAACTAATGTAGAACCCTTCCCAACTGTCACATCTATGTATATTATCTCCACTGGCTGAAAGCCAGTCGAGCTCATGTCATGGCGAATTGTCCGTCGTGCGTGCGTCCGTGCGTGCGTTAACTTTTTCCTTTAAACGACTTCTTCTTCCTAACCACTTGGACAATTTGGTTGAAACTTCATGGAAAGCATCCTCTCAATGTCCTCTACTAAATTCCTTCAAATGTTTTTGATCCATTCGAAATTCTGGTTTCCATGGCAACCAAAAGAAAAAAATAGTGGGAACTTAAAAAATCTTCTTCTCCAAAAGTGTCAGGCCGATTTTCAAATAATTTTGTAGAAATGTTCCTTGGGTGACTCTTTATTAGGTTTTTTTCAAGAAATGTTGATTGGTTGAAAAACATGGCCGCCAGGGGGGCGGGGCTATTTTGCCTTATATTGCAATAGTGAAAACTTAAAAAATCTTCTTCTCCAAAAGTGTTCAACAGATTTTCAAATAATTTTGTAGAAATGTTCCATGGGTGACCCTCTATCAGATTCCTTCAAGCCATGTTGATTGGTAAAAAAACACGGCCGTCACAGGGCGGGGCTATTTTGCTTATATGGTTAAAGAGAAAACTTAAAAAATCTTCTCCTCCAAAAGTGTCAGGCTGATTTTCAAATAATTTTGTAGAAATGTTCCTTGAGTGACCCTTTATTAGATTCCTTCAAGAAATGTTGATTGTTTGAAAAACATGGCCACCAGGGGGCGGGGCTATTTTGCCTTATATAGCTATAGTGAAAACTTAAAAAATCTTCTTCTCCGAAAGTGTTCATCCGATTTTCAAATAAGTTTGTAGAAATGTTCATTGGGTGACCCTCTATCAGATTCCTTCAAGCCATGTTGATTGGTTGAAAAACATGGCCGCCAGAGGGCGGGGCTACTTTGCCTTATATGACCATAGTGAAAACTTAAAAAATCTTCTCCTCCGAAAGTGTTTGGCTGATATTCAAATAATTTTGTAGAAATGTTCCTAGGCTTACTACCCTCTATCAGATTCCTTCAAGCCATGTTGATTGGTTGAAAAATATGGCTCCCAGGGGGTGGGGCTATTTTGCCTTATATGGCTATAGTGAAAACTTAAAATATCCTGTCCTCCGAAAGTGTCAGGCCGATTTTCAAATAATTTTGCAGAAACATTTCTTGGGTGACACTCTACAAGATTCCTTTAAGCCATGGTGGTTGGTAAAAAACATAGCCACCAGGGGACAGGGCTGTTTGGAGATTTTATTTTTGCCTTATGGCCGTGGAGCGATACTGGCCCTCTTGGGCCTCTTGTTTAGATCACCTAGAGCCAAAGGCTCAAGGTGAGCTATTCTGATCACTTTTTGTCCGTCCGGCGTCCTCCGTCGTCCGGTGTCCGTCGTCCGTCGTTAACATTTAGACATTTAGATCATCTCCTCCTTAACCACTTGACAAATTTCAACCAAACTTCACAGAAATGTTCCTTTGGTGGACCTCTTTCAAAATTGTTCAAAGATTTAAATTCCATCAATAACTTTGGTTGCTGCGGCAACAGAAAAGGGGAAAATTGCCAAATCTTAAAAAATCTTCTTGTCCAAAAGTACTGGCCCGATTTGAAAATTATTTTGCACAAATGTTCCTTGGGGTACCCTCTACCAAGATTGTTCAAATATTTCCGATCCGTTGAAAAACATGGCCGCCAGGGGGCGGAGCTTATTTTCCTTATATGTGCATTGTTAAAACTTTAAAAATCTTCTTGTCCAAAAGTACTGGCCTGATTTGAAAATTATTTTGCACAAATGTACATTGGGGCACCCTTTACCAAGATTGTTCAAATATTTCAGATCGGTTGAAAAACATGGCCGCCAGGGGGCGGAGCCTGTTTTCCTTATATGTGCATTGTTAAAATTTTAAAAATCTTCTTGTCAAAAAGTACTGGCCCGATTTGAAAATTATTTTGCACAAATGTTCCTTGAGGCACCCTTTACCAAGATTGTTCAAATATTTCCGATCCGTTGAAAAACATGGCCGCCAGGGGGCGGAGCTTGTTTTCCTTATATGTGCATTGTTAAAACTTAAAAAATCTTCTTGTCCAAAAGTACTGGCCCGATTTGAAAATTATTTTTCACAAATGTTCCTTGGGGTACCCTCTACCAAGATTGTTCATTGGGGCACCCTTTACCAAGATTGTTCAAATATTTCCGATCGGTTGAAAAACATGGCCGCCAGGGGGCGGAGCCTGTTTTCCTTATATGTGCATTGTTAAAATTTTAAAAATCTTCTTGTCAAAAAGTACTGGCCCGATTTGAAAATTATTTTGCACAAATGTTCCTTGGGGTACCCTCTACCAAGATTGTTCAAATATTTCCGATCTGTTGAAAAACATGGCCGCCAGGGGCGGAGCTTATTTTCCTTATATGTGCATTGTTAAAACTTTAAAAATCTTCTTGTCCAAAAGTACTGGCCCGATTTGAAAATTATTTTACACAAATGTACATTGGGGCATCCTTTACCAAGATTGTTCAAATATTTCCGATCGGTTGAAAAACATGGCCGCCAGGGGGCGGAGCCTGTTTTCCTTATATGTTGTGCATTGTTAAAATTTTAAAAATCTTCTTATCCAAAAGTACTGGCCCGATTTGAAAATTATTTTGTACAAATGTTCCTTAAGGCACCCTTTACCAAGATTGTTCAAATATTTCTGATCGGTTGAAAAACATGGCCGCCAGGGGGTGAAGCTTGTTTTTTTATTTGTTAAAATTTTAAAAATCTTCTTGTCCAAAAGTACTGGCCCGATTTGGAAATTATTTTGCACAAATGTTCCTTGGGGTACCCTCTACCAAGATTGTTCAAATATTTCCGATCCGTTGAAAAACATGGCCGCCAGGGGGCGGATCTTGTTTTGCTTATATATGCATTGTTAAAACTTTAAAAATCTTCTTGTCCAAAAGTACTGGACTGATTTGACAATTATTTTCCACAAATATTCCTTTGGGCACTCCAAGATTGTTCAAATATTTCTGATCGGTTGAAAAACATGGCCGCCAGGGGGCGGAGCTTGTTCTTCTTATATGTGCATTATTAAAACTTTGAAAATCTTCTTGTCCAAAAGTATAAGCCCAATTTGAAAATTATTTTGCACAAATGTTCCTTTGGGCACCCTTTACCAAGATTGTGCAAATATTTCTGATCCATTGAAAAACATGGCCGCCAGGGGGTGGAGCCTGTTTTCCTTATATGTGCATTGTTAAAACTTTAAAAATCTTCTCGTCCAAAAGTACTGGCCTGATTTGAAAATTATTTTGCACACATGTTCATTGAGGCACCCTTTACCAAGATTGTTCAAATATTTCCGATCCGTTGAAAAAACATGGCTGCCAGGGGGCTAAGCTTGTTTTCCTTATATGTGCATTGTTAAAACTTTGAAAATCTTCTTGTCCAAAAGTACTGGCCTGATTTGACAATTATTTTCCACAAATATTCCTCGGGGCACTCCAAGATTGTTCAAATATTTCTGATCGGTTGAAAAACATGGCCGCCAGGGGGCGGAGCTTGTTCTTCTTATATGTGCATTATTAAAACTTTGAAAATCTTCTTGTCCAAAAGTATAAGCCCAATTTGAAAATTATTTTGCACAAATGTTCCTTTGGGCACCCTTTACCAAGATTGTGCAAATATTTCTGATCCGTTGAAAAACATGGCCGCCAGGGGGTGGAGCCTGTTTTCCTTATATGTGCATTGTTAAAACTTTAAAAATCTTCTCGTCCAAAAGTACTGGCCTGATTTGAAAATTATTTTGCACACATGTTCATTGAGGCACCCTTTACCAAGATTGTTCAAATATTTCTGATCCTTTGAAAAAACATGGCTGCCAGGGGGCTAAGCTTGTTTTCCTTATATGTGCATTATTAAAACTTTGAAAATCTTCTTGTCCAAAAGTATAAGCCCAATTTGAAAATTATTTTGCACAAATGTTCCTTTGGGCACCCTTTACCAAGATTGTGCAAATATTTCTGATCCATTGAAAAACATGGCCGCCAGGGGGTGGAGCCTGTTTTCCTTATATGTGCATTGTTAAAACTTTAAAAATCTTCTTGTCCAAAAGTACTGGCCTGATTTGAAAATTATTTTCCACAAATATTCCTTGGGGCACTCCAAGATTGTTCAAATATTTCTGATTGGTTGAAAAACATGGCCGCAAGGGGGCGGAGCTTGTTCTCCTTATATGTGCATAGTTAAAACTTTGAAAATCTTCTTGTCCAAAAGTATAAGCCCAATTTGAAAATTATTTTGCACAAATGTTCCTTTGGGCACCCTTTACCAAGATTGTGAAAATATTTCCGATCCGTTGAAAAACATGGCCGCCACGGGGTGGAGCCTGTTTTCCTTATATATGCATTGTTAAAACTTTAAAAAGCTTCTTGTCCAAAAGTACTGGCCCGATTTGAAAATTATTTTGCACACATGTTCATTGGGGCACCCTTTACCAAGATTGTTCAAATATTTCCGATCCGTTGAAAAAACATGGCTGCCAGGGGGCTAAGCTTGTTTTCCTTATGTGTGCGTTGTTAAAACTTTGAAAATCTTCTTGTCCAAAAGTATAAGCCCAATTTGAAAATTATTTTGCACAAATGTTCCTTTGGGAACCCTTTATCAAGATTGTTCAAATATTTCCGATCCGTTGAAAAAACATGGCTGCCAGGGAGCTAAGCTTGTTTTCCTTATATGTGTATTGTTAAAACTTAAAAAATCTTCTCGTCCAAAAGAATTAGCCCGATTTGAAAATAATTTATCACAAATGTTCTTTGGGGCACCCTCTACCAAGATTGTTCAAATATGTCTGATCTGTTGAAAAACATGGCCGCCAGGGTTGCTGCAGCATCAGAAAGGGGGCAAAATGTCCAAGCTTTATAAATCTTCTTCTTTGAATCTGCATGTCTGATTCCATTATAGTTTGGTAGAAATGTTCCTTAGGTGAGCCTCTACAAAGATCGTTCAAGGCATACTGTTTGGTTGAAAAACATGGCAGTCAGGAGGCATCAGAAAAGGGGCAAAATGACAAAATTTGGAAATTCCATTTTTTTAAGTTCTTGTCTGATATTAAGGAAATTGAATATAAATCCTACTTCAGTGATCCTCTACATTTAATTTGTTCAAGCTGTTTTGATTAGTTACAAAATCATAGCAACCTCGCGTCATCACAAAAGGGGAAAATTGAACTTTTAGCTACAAATGACAACTCCTACCATTCCACTTGACCAATTTCAACGTTACTTCACAGGAGTGTTCCTTTGATGGTCCTCTTTCAAAATTGTTCAAATACTTGCATTCTGTGTAGAACCTTTGTTGCTGCAGCATCAGAAATTGAGAAAGCTCTTGTTAGATTTCAAGATAAAAATGGTTTTTACCGATAAACTATTTCTTTAACTGAGTGTCCACTCCTTGCCGTTTCATTTGAACTCCTGATCAAATTTTCACAGATATTTGCAGTTAAATATTTGCTTCTAATTAACTATCATTCAGGTGATCGATTTAGGGCCATCTTGGCCCTCTTGTTTACTTAGAAAATATTGTTGAAGTTCATATCTCAGTAACTACATGAAGCATTGTATTGAAACTTTATACAACCCTTCCAATTTGCACACCTATATACACAACCAAGTAAGATAACTCTATCCTGCTGATTATTGCCCTGTTTTCTTTAGAAATTATGGTTCAGGTTTTATGTGCAACTACATTAAGAGTCCATATCTTAGTAACTACTTGATGCATTCCATTGTAACGCTTCCCAACCATCACATCTATGTAAATAATCAAGTTAGATAACTCTATCCTGCATATTATGCAAATAATCACCCTTTAAAAGTTTAAGAAATTATGGTTAAGGTTAAGCATGCAACTACATTAGAGTCCATATCGCAGTAACTGTTAAGCGGTGGAATAGTCAAGCGTGTTGTCCTCCGACAGCTCTTGTTTTTCTCAAAATACCTCTTCTGCAAATGTCTCAAGAGTTGTCTGTATCAGGGGAAAGGTTTACTCATAATAATTACCATATCACACAATCTCATTAAAGCTTTCTCACATACAACATTGCCATAATGCTCACACTCATTAACACTTTCCCACATACAACATTGCCATAACGCTCAATCTCATTAACGCTTTCCCACATACAACATTGCCATAACGCTCAACCTCATTAATGCTTTCCCACATACAACATTGCCATAACACTCAATGTCATTAACGCTTTCCCACATACAACATTGCCATAACGCTCAACCTCATTAACGCTTTCCCACATACAACATTGCCATAACGCTCAACCTCATTAACGCTTTCCCACATACAACATTGCCATAACGCTCAACCTCATTAACGCTTTCCCACATACAACATTGCCATAACACTCAATGTCATTAACGCTTTCCCACATACAACATTGCCATAACGCTCAATCTCATTAACGCTTTCCCACATACAACATTGCCATAACGCTCAATCTCATTAACGCTTTCCCACATACAACATTGCCATAACGCTCAACCTCATTAACGCTTTCCCACATACAACATTGCCATAACGCTCAACCTCATTAAATCTTTCCCACATACAACATTGCCATAACACTCAATGTCATTAACGCTTTCCCACATACAACATTGCCATAACACTCAATCTCATTAACGCTTTCCCACATACAACATTGCCATAACGCTCAATCTCATTAATGCTTTCCCACATACAACATTGCCATAACGCTCAATCTCATTAACGCTTTCCCACATACAACATTGCCATAACACTCAATGTCATTAACGCTTTCCCACATACAACATTGCCATAACGCTCAACCTCATTAACGCTTTCCCACATACAACATTGCCATAACACTCAATATCATTAACCCTTTCCCACATACAACATTGCCATAACGCTTTCCCACATACAACATTGCCATAACACTCAACCTCATTAACGCTTTCCCACATACAACATTGCCATAACGCTCAATATCATTAACGCTTTCCCACATACAACATTGCCATAACGCTCAATGTCATTAACACTTTCCCACATACAACATTGCCATAACACACAATCCAATTAACACTTTCCCACATATAACATTGCCATAACACACAATCCAATTAACACTTTCCCACATACAACAGATCTCATTCATTGCCATAACACACAATCTCCTTAACGCTTTTCCACATATAACAAATCTCAATCATTGCCATAACACACAATCTCATTACTCCTTTCCCACATATAACAAATCTCATTCATTGCCATAACACACAATCTCATTACTCCTTTCCAACATACAACAAATCTCAATCATTGCCATAACACACAATCTCATTACTCCTTTCCCACATATAACAAATCTCATTCATTGCCATAACACACAATCTCATTACTCCTTTCCAACATACAACAAATCTCAATCATTGCCATAACACACAATCTCATTACTCCTTTCCCACATATAACAAATCTCATTCATTGCCATAACACACAATCTCATTACTCCTTTCCAACATACAACAAATCTCAATCATTGCCATAACACACAATCTCCTTAACGCTTTCCCACATACAACAAATCTCAATCATTGACTTAACACACAATCTCATTACTCCTTTCCAACATACAACAAATCTCAATCATTGACTTAACACACAATGTCATTAACACTTTCCCACATACAACAAATCTCAATCATTGACTTAACACACAATGTCATTAACACTTTCCCACATACAACAAATCTCGAGCAGTCGATTTATAACTTTTTGTAAAAATTATGGAAACTCTTTTAAATGAAAGAATTGTTGAAAACAATGTAGCAAAAGGAGAAATTGCTTGTTCTGAGCAATTTTTCCATTTGCCGCAGCGTAGTATATACTCAGTCTAACCTAATCTGCTTTGTTTATTAATTTCTTAGGGAAGCCATCAAGAATCCTTTCAATAATAAATTTCATTTAGATCATGTAGAATGGATTTGCAGACAGATCCATATCTACATTGCCCCTAATGCAGGGAGACTCTCATTAGGAAAGTCAGCCATACTCTTGACACTTGCTTGAACCGTACAAGCAAGCTAAATGGGTCTGGACAATTGGAGTCAATGCAATTCTTGAGCTCCAGCAGGTGGCATGCTATTGGTTTCATACCTTATATGTTATTATTCTCAATTCAATGTAAGTAATAGGTGTGGGACCAGTATCATCTTTTCTGTCCGCCATGATGCTGAAAGCTGTTGAAAGCGATGTAAACCTCCCCACAAAAAAAGAAATAAACCATATCTACACTTAATACAAAATAATAAGGTTTTGTCAATAATTTCTTACAAACAACATTTTTCCCACATACCTGCAGCAGACGACTTTAAAAACATCTAGTCAAAAACAAACAAGAAATATCTATAAAATGAAAGTACAGTATAGTTATTGAATAGAGTCAAAAACATTAAGGCAAAGGAGAAAGTACCACAATGTTTTCAAAAGCAATCTGCTGCAGAGGCATCAGAAAGCTTCTGTATGTGGCATCAGAAAGTAGGTAAAACAACAAATATTTGAAAGTTTTCTGTAATGAACTTCAAGATTATTTAGTGAACTGTTGTGTAGGTACACTTTTTAGCTTGACTTTTTGCACCACCTCATTGTTTTTCAAAACCATTACAGATATTGCTTTGAAACTTACAATACTTGTTCATCATCATTTCATTACCTCCATCAATAGACAAGAGTAAATAACTCCTATTGTAAGAATTATTGCCCTTTTTCGACTTAGAATTTTGTTTAAGTTTTTCGTACCATCCCTCATTTTTAGCTCTACTGGCCAAAGGCCAGAAAAGCTTATGCCGTGGCGTGGTGTCCGTGCGTGCATCCGTAAACAATTGCTTGTGAACAGGATTCAGTCTTCAGATTTGATTGTATCTCAATCAAACTTATACAGTAGTTAGATATCAATGAGAGCTCGGTTCCTTTCGCAAACCAGACAGATGCGCCCATGCAAGACTGGAGTATGGCCCTTGAAATTGCTATAATACAGCTTGTGAATGCAATAAAATCTTAAGTGTTGATTGTAACTCCATTTACTATCTGATCTTCACCAAACTTAGATAGTAGTAAAATATTGATGAGAGCTTGGTTCCTTTTGAAAACCAGCCAGATGTGCCCTTGCATGACTGGATTGTGGAACTTGAAATTGCTATAATACAGCTTGTGAACGCGATACAATTTTAAGTGTTGATTGTAACTCCATCAAACTTATACAGTAGTTAGATATCTATGAGAGCTCAGTTCCTTTCGAAAACCGGCCAGATCCGCCCAAGCAAGACTGGATTATGGCTCTTGAAATTGTCAAAATCACTGAACTAAAGATTGTGAACACTCAGGCTCCATTTACTATCTGATCTTCAACAAACTTAGAAAGTAGTTAAATATTGATGAGAGCTCGGCTCCTTTTGAAAACCAGCCAGATGTGCCATTGCATGACTGGATTATGGCCCTTGAAATTGTCAAAATTGCTATAATACAGCTTGTGAACACAATAGAGGCTCCATTCACTAACTAATCTTCACCAAACTTAGATAGAAGTTAAATATTGATGAGAGCTTGGTTCCTTTTGCAAACCAGCCAGATGCGCCAATGCAAGTCTGCATTATGGCCCTTGAAATTGTCAAAATTGCTATAATAGAGCTTGTGAACACAATAGAGGCTCCATTTTCTATCTGATCTTCACCAAACTTAGATAGTAGTTAAATATGGATGAGAGCTCGGTTCCTTTTGCAAACCAGCCAGATCCGCCAATTTTCACCATACATACATGCTCTGCATTGAAAATGACCAAAGAACCATCCCAGTAGAGCATCGCATGGGCCTCTTGTTTCAAAACCATTAGAGATATTGCTTTGAAACTTGCACTACTTATTTAACATCATTAATCCATGAACTGAGAGTTTTTTTCTCAGAAAAACGGCTCTTTTTCAACATAGAAAATACATTGAATCTGGGTAAAATCCAATTATTGACTTAATCCTTTAGGATATTTCTGTGAAACTTGGAATACTTGTTTACTATCATGACCACATCTTTAGACAAGAGAATGTTATTATGTGAAGGATTTTTGTTATGCCTTTTCACTGCAAAAAGTTTTGTTCTATTGTCAAGCACTGAAAATATCATGTGCACTGTCTTACAGACAGCTCTTGTTATGCCCCCTTTGAAGAAGAAGGGTATATTGCTTTGCACATGTCGGTCAGTCCGTCGATAGACCAAAGCTTGTCCGAGTGATAACTCAACAATGCCTGGACCTATGGTCCTTAAACTTGACTTGAAGGTTGGGGATGACCAGTAGACAAACCCTATTGATTTTGAGGTCATCAGGTCAAGGTCACAGTGACCTTGAACCTGAAAAGCTTGTTGAGTGATAACTCGACATTGCCTGCACCATGATGGCCCTCAAACTTGACTTGAGGTCATTGGGTCAAAGATCAAGGTCACAGTGACCTTGAACCTGAAAAGCTTGTCACAGTGATAAATCGACATTGCCTGCACCCATGGCCCTCAAACTTGACATGGGGAATGGGGGTGACCAGTATTGAAACGGTTGTAACTAAAATTTGTATTTTTTTACCAAGGTTAATCAACTCGCCATAAAGTCTTAAAAGCGTTAAATCATTTTACTTGGTAAACAATGGAAATTTAGGTGCCATTGCTCGTTCTGAGCAATGGCACTTAAATTTGCATTGTTTACAAAGGGTTCAAAATTGCCCCTAAACCAGGGTTTTCAAAATAGGTTTTTAGTTACAACCGTTTCACGCCAAGCCCTCGATATGACTCCTATTGATTTTTAGCTAATTGGGTCATAAGTCAAAATCACACTGACCTTGAACCTTAAAAGCTTGTCTGAGTGATAACTCAACATTGGCTGCACCCATGGCTCTCTAACTTGCCATGGAGGCTGGGGGTGACAATAAGTTGACACATATTGATTGTGAGGTCATCAGGTCAAATGTCAAGGTCACTGACCTTGGAACGCGAAATTTTGTCCGAGTGACAACTCAACATTGCATGCGGCCATGACCCTAAAACTTAACATGGAGGCTGGGGGTGACCAGAAGATGACCCATAGTGTGAGGTCAACATGTGAAAGGTCAAGGTTACAGTGACCAAGCTTATCCAAGTGATAACTAAACAATGCCTGGAGCTTTAGTCCTCAAACTTGACTTGAAGGTTGGGCCTGTAGATGACCCCTTTTGATTTTGAGGTCATCAGGTCACAGTGACTTTGAACGCAAAAAGCTTGTCAGAGTGATAACTCCACATTGCCTGCACCCATGGCCCTTAAACTTGACATGGAGGCTGAGGGTGACCAGTAGATGACCTCTATTTATTTAGAAGTCATCAGGTCAAAAATCGTCCAAATATTCCTGACAACATGGTGATCAGGGGGTGCATAATGTTTGAACTATATCTCTTGTTATTAGTTTGTCTGATTTTTTGGATATAGAAGACGAGCTATTGTCGTCGGTTGGTTAAACTTTGTGTTTAGGTCAATTTCATGGAAACTCAAACTTATTACATTGAAACTTGGTAGACTTGTACATCTTATACCCTTCTTCACATTGTATGTTAAAGATGATGAGTGTGGCCTCATTTTTGGGGTAAAAAGCATCACTTTCGATGTATTTTGGTTGATTTCGAGAATTGGACATAGTTTTTTTCATTTTAAGCTCCACTGTTTCTTCAAACGACCTCTCCTCCCTTACATGGCAAATTGGGATGAAACTTCATAGAAAGCATCATCTCAATGTCCTCCATTTTTTTTGGATCCATGCAAAATTCTGGTTTCCATGATGCCACAGGGTCATTTTATTTAATATTGTTCTAGGTATTCCTATAAAGACAAACATGGATAACTCGGCTACAAACCAGTATGCAACGTGCTTTCATTTGATGATTCAAAAAGCAAGAAGCATTATACGGGATATTGAACCAAACAATGATCTGACATTCCTGAGGGTCAGATCCAAAAAAAATGAGATTTTGGTTGCACCAGGTAAGATACCAATACATTTTTTCTTGTGACCTTGACATTGGCCTTTGGCGGTTTGACCTACTATACAAAATACTTGTGTGCAACAAATACACCTTGTTTTATGCTTATCTAAAGACAGGACGTAATATAGGACATGATTCAGTCAATTGTATCAGGTCTGCATAGTGTGGGGTCCACAAAGATGAGATGGTCACAGAATACATGTGTATAAATGCATAGCAAGATCACCGGATTGATCACTGGATTTAACTCTGAGACAATTCAAATTCTACTTTTCCCACAATATTTTTTTAGCTCACCAGAGCACAAAGTGCTCAAGGTGAGTTTTTGTGATCGCCTTTTGTCCTTCGTCAACATTTGCCACATTTTGCAATCTTCATGAAAGTTTATCAGAACATATATCTCCATCAAATCTAGGCCAAGTTCGAAACTGGGTCATGTCGGGTCAAAAACTAGGTCACTAGGCCAAATTGAAGGAAAATCTTGTTAACACTCTGGAAGCCATATTTTAAACTTGAGCATGTTAAAACTTTGTCAGAAAGTTTGTCTTGATGATATCTAGGTCAAGTTTGAAACTGGGTCATGTCCTGTCAAAAACTAGGTCACTAGGCCAAATTTAAGGGAAATCTTGTTAACACTCTGGAAGCCGCATTTTTGGCTTGAGCATGTTGAAACTTTGTCAGAATGTTTGTCTTAGTGATATCTAGGCCAAGTTCGAATATATGTAATTTTGGGTCAACAACTAGGTCGCTAGGCTTAATTATAGAACAATCTAGTTAACACTATAGAGATTGCATTTTTGACTTGAGCAGCCTGACATTTTGTCAGAAAGATTGCCATTGGCGCTGAAAGAGTAAAGTCTTAAATATCCCTTTCTCAGGTGAGCGATTCCAGGGCCTCATGGCCCTCTTGTTTAAATTTCATCTTCTGTCAAGGTGTCAACTGTTGTCTGTGTCAAGGAAATGGTTAATTGATTGATTATTTGTCTTGTTTATTTAGTATTTTTAACTCACCTGAGCACGAAGTGCGGGGTAAGCTCTTGTGAACACTCAGCATCCGTCTTTGTCGTCCGAACGTCTGTTCACATTTTCCTACAAACAACTTCTCCTCCTAAACCAATGAATGATCCTTAGGAGGTCCTTTTTCAAAGTTGTTCAAAGAATTTAATTCCATGTAAAACTTTGAATGCAGCATCATCAAAAAGAGGGTAAAGTGCCAAAACTTTAAAAATCTTCTTGTCCAAATGTATTTGCCCGATTTAAAAATATTTTGCACAAATAATCCCTGGTGACCCTGTACCAAGATTGTTCAAATTATTCTGATCTGTTAAAAACATGGCTGCCTTGGGGGCAGAGTTTTTTTTCCTTATTGTTATATAGAAAAAAATTTCCATAATCTTCTTTATCAAAGGTCTAGCCTGATTTGAAAATAATTTGGCACAAAGGTACCTTGAATGGCTCTCTAGGAAGATTGTTGAAATTATTCTGATTCATTGATAAACATGGCTTCCATGGGTTAGGCTTGCTTCTTGACCAAAGGTATAGGCCTGATTTGAAAATAAATCTGTGAGTGTTATATGACCATCAAAGGTCCATCATTGTCCCCAAGCATGCAAAAGTTTATACAGTGTACATCTGATGAAAATTCAGCCATATTATTAAAGCTATGTAAATTCATAAAACATGCTTTTGAAGAAAGAAAGAGTCACATTCCTACTTGAGTTTTTACAGGATAACATAAAAAGAAAACATTTTCTCTAAATCATTTCTTTTCATATTTTCTCAAATAATATTCTATAAAATCCTTCTGTGTTTAACTAGTATATATGTCACGATACGAAATTAAAATTGAATTTGTATTTGTAACAACGATGTACTAATTTTGTACAAGTTGAAAATAAAGTATCTATCTATCTATCTATCTTGTTTTTATTTTTTCCAGCAAAAGATTTCTTGTTGATTGTGATCCAGAGCCCCAATGAATAAATAAAACATGGGCCAAGAAAACTGCATGGACAGAAATACGAATTCATCTGATTTACTCATATTCTTGTTATAATAATTATCTATTAATTGTCTAAATGTATTGCTTTTACATAATCATACTTATGGGTGGTTTCATGTCTAAAGAATAAGATAACGTTTAAACCTTTACCTAGACATGTACACCATGCAAATATGTACTTTGCAACAAGGTCCTAGGTAGCCATATTTATTTTCGAGGTGTTATTTCACAGATACATTTTGGAGTAAAACGTAAAAGGATTTTAAGAAATAAAATTCCCCCCCAAACCTAATTGTGATAACTTTTATTTAAAGTATAGGAAAGAAACGGAATTACCAGAACTCGTTCCATGATTCAGAAGATTTCAGATACCCAAGCAGCAGACAACTTTTGAGAATATTATGAGAAAATATGGAAAAATAAATTTCAATTGAAACGTTTTAAGAGCAGACTATGTTAACCCTTTCCCATATACAACACATCTGCAGCAGTCAACTTTGAAAACATAGGCAAACATATGGAAAATCTCTATAAATGAAAGTATGATAATTAAATATCCACAATGTTTTCAAAGATAGCCTGCTGAAGAGGAGTTAAAGGTCAATGTTTGCAGGAAAGAGTTAATCAGATAAATGTTTCAAAATTAACCTAATAACTTATCTTCTATATTAACATATATGCGGAAAAATGTAAAATCTAAATATAACTGAGACAGTGTACTAGTTATTTTGTGAAAAGAGAAATTGCATGTTTTGAGGAATTTCTTTTCTCAAAATTGTTTTAAAAGAAGTTGTCTGCTGCAGAGCATCAGTAATTGTCTGTATCAGGTCAATACTTAAAAAAAGTAAAATTTTACATTGCGTGCTATGAAAGTATGATCATGTACATATTTTGTTTGTTTGAAACTACTGCAATTCATTTTTTGTTGCCACTGTTTGTAACCCAATGTTTGTGTGGCCCACCTGCTAGGCTTGGAGACACATAGGGATCTCTTCTCAGTCCAAATTGTTTCTGTTTGGCTGATTGACTTTTGTGAGAAAGGAACAATACGAAGAGCATAACTCTACCATGCCTACTTTTAGATTACCAGAGTCAAAGGTGGGTAGATCTGCTGATGTGTTGGGCACAAGAACTTCATATTTATTTAAAATTGCCCCTTTGTGGATTTCTTGAACCGCCCATTGTCTTATTAGTTATAATTATGCAGGTGACACACATGTTCTACGTATTTGTATTAGCTCAAGGTGAGCTATTGTGAACACATTTTGTCCATCGTCCGTCAGTCGTGAGTAGTCAACAATTACCTTGTTAACACTCTATAGGCATCATTTTGTATCCAATCTTCATGAAAGTTTATCAGATCACACATATATATCCAATCTTGACCAAGTTCGAAAAACTATAGGTCACTTTGCCAAATTGATGATAAATATTGTTAACAATCGATAGACCACAATGTTTCTTTCAGCAGCTTGAAACTTTGTCTGAATGTTTGTATTGATGATATCTAGGCCGAGTTCGAGAATGGGTCATATTGGTTAAAAAGAACTATGTCACTAGAAGGAAATGAGTTATTGTGATTGACTATGTGGTTGGCATAATTGAGGGGAGCGGTCCAGGGCCACTATGGCCCTCTTGTTTCTTTCAATGTTAAGGTGTGTTTAAATTATAAAGATCTTTAATAAAAAATTAAATCTAGACTATGGTGCGCCTTTGAAGTGAATTTTTGTGACCGTTCTTTGTCTGTCGTCCATCAACATTTTGCTTCAAACGACAATCTCCTCCTAAACTGATTGGCCAATTTCGTTAAAACTTTACAGTGGTGTTCCAGTGGAGCTTAAACTGAAACATTGCTCTTTTTAGTGTAATTTTTCCGTTTGCCATAGTATTTTCAATAAGATCTATACAAATCATCTGCATATACATGTCATTGGTTATAGTTTGGCAGATAAAGAAAGAACCATGTGTGTGAAGTTAGCCGGAACTCTGGCTACTCCGGCTGTATTAACCGGCCGGAACAGCTGTATTTCCTATTATTACGACTGTACTAACCAGCCGATAAAACATCATTCGGGCTGATCTGGTCATCCTAAAGCTTAAACGACATGCATTATGTGGAAATACATTGTCTATACCTTATAATATTGGCTGGATTTTTATGCTAAAACGTCAACTAGTGAATCTCGTAGGCCTTGCACGAATGCAGAATCGAACCTAGTGGGAGCAAATCTGTCGGCACATGTAAAACTTATTTTAATTCAACAAGTGTGCAAATTCGGGAAATCGAACCAGCCTGTACAGCCGGAGCTCCGCCAACTCGAGCCTTAAAAGTCATCGTTCGGCAGTTCTGGCATGCCTTAACTATCTTTACGGACAAAAGCTTCAATTAATTATGTGCGAACATATTGTCTTGAAATGTTATTCTTGGTTTGATTTGTCAACTAGTGCGACTCCAAGCCAGATCGGGACATCGGTTGCAGCAGGCGTTTCTCTCTAACTCAAACAGGTACAAAGTCGGGACTTTGTTGGGAAAATCTCAACTCTGACCGTCGGCGCAAAACATGTCAGGATGTCGGCTAAACTCAACTCAAACACGTCGGATGGAAATCATAACTGGCATCAATACGGAAGAATAGCTAGAGTTCCGACAACTCCGGCTGTATTCATTCTGGCGAGCCTGCACTGTCTATATGGACAAGCTAGAACCATCTGGAAATTTTCATCTTGTCTTGATCTTTTATAAGTGGTAATTTTGCGTCGTGGAAATTTAGCGAATTGACTTAATTCGCTAAAGTATCCGCCACCGAAACTGTCCACGTTCTCCGATGTTTATTTTACCTATGCACCGTCCAGCCGGTATTTTAATTCATATCGATTTAACTGAGAATTACGACTCATTACAAATGAAACAGTAAGATACTGATATTTATCAATTCAAAGCGAGTTGTCATCAGCCAAGCGAATTCCTTTAAGATATGTTTTAATTTAAATGTTGTGGAAATACATTTTCAATATATTTGCAGCGATACATTTAACATATTTACAAGTTGCCCATCATATGTCCGGTCCGGTACAAAACTTGGATGAATCTATTTTGTGAAATTCAGGGTTGAACGGGTTAAAAAATATACATTGTTTTATGTAAGGAAAACAATACCGCTTGATAGTTTTAGAACATAAATGTCAAACAGCAAACGTACATGTCTCGGCAAACAAAGGGTCGCATTGAATTGACGTGTCAACATTTGTTATCGATGATTATGTCTCGCCCCAAACATGGGGGTGACGTATTGTTTTTGCCCCTACCGTCCGTCTGTCACACTTGTTTCCGCTCAATAACTGAAGAACGCTTGGGTGTAGGAACTTCATACTTGGTATGCAGGTTGGTCATGACCAGTAGCTGACCCCTATTAATTGTATTGTCAGAAGGTCAAAGGTCAAGGTCATGGTGACCTTGTGAGGTAAAAAATGGTTTCCGCTCAATAACTGAAGAACGCTTGGGCCGAGGAACTCCATACTTGGTATGCATGTTGGCCATGCCCAGTAGAAGACTCCTATTAACTTTGAGCGTAGTACATCTAAAGTCAAGGTCACAGTGACCTTGAGTTGAAAGGTCAGTGACAATGAGCTGAAAAATTGTTTTTGCTTGGGCCCAGGAACTTCATACTTATTGTGCAGGTTGGTCACCACCAGCAAATAACCCCTATTGATTTTGAGGTCACTAGGTCAAAGGTCAAGGTCACGTCCGTCAAACTTGTTTCCGCTCAATAACTGAAGAATGCTTGGGCGTAGGAACTTCATACTTGGTATGCAGGTTGGTCATGACCAGTAGCTGACCCCTATTGATTTTGATGTCAGAAGGTCAAGGTCATGGTGACCTTGTGAGGTAAAAAATGGTTTCCGCTCAATAACTGAAGAACGCTTAGGCCGAGGAACTTCATACTTGGTATGCAGGTTGGCCATGCCCAGTAGAAGACCCATATTTTGAGGTCGGTACGTCTAAAGTCAAGGTCACAGTGACCTTGAGCTGAAAGGTCACAGTTACAATGAGCTGTAGATGCCCAGGAACTTCATACTTGTTGTGCAGGTTGGTCCTTACTTGTAGATGACCCCTATTGGTTTTGATGTCAGTAGGTCAAAGGTCAATGTCACGGTGACCTTGGGCTGAAAAATGAATACTTGGGCCCAGGATCTTTATACTTTGCGTGCAGGTTGGTCACCACCAGCAAATGACCCCTATTGATTTTGTCAAAGGCCAAGGTCATGGTAACCTTCAGCTGAAAAATTGTTTCCACTCAATAACGGAGGAATAATTATGTCGAGGAACTTCATACTTGGTTTCGCAGGTTGGTCCTAACCAGTAGATGACCCCTATTGATTTTGTTTGATTTTGAGGTCACAAAATCAAAGGTCAAGGTCACAGTAACATTCACCTGAAAAATGTTTGTTATTCAATTACTCATACTTGGTGTGCAGGTTGGTCCTAATTAGTAGGTGACCCCTATTGATTCTGAGGTCAAAGGTCAAGGTCACAGTAATCTTGGCTGAAAAAGTGTTAACTGAAGAATGCTTGGGCCAAGGAACTTCATACTTGGTGTGCAGGTTGGTCACCACCAGTAATTGACCCCTATTGATTTTGAGGTCACTAGGTCAAAAGTCAAGGTCACAGTGGTCAAGGTCACGGTGACATTAGGCTGAAAATAGTTTCCGCTCAATAACTGAAGACTGCTTGGGCTCAGGAACTCCATACTTGGTATACAAGATGGTCATGACACCTTGACCTTGAAAATGGTTTCCGCTCAATAATTCTTAAAATAATAACCACTTATCTTGTGCATCTTATGCAATACATGTCCACTATTGTCTACAGGTTAATAGGCCAAACTTCAAAGTCACTATTGCTTCATCTCCTGTCCAAAACTACAAATTCACCTCCATCATTTCTTTTACTCCCCTACGACCACACAAATGGGGAGACAAGCGCTTTTTCAAAAAAGCAATCTATAGTTAACCATACATTTTCACGACGTGTACATATTACGGGTAAACAAATCGACGGCGAAGCCGGCGATGTTTCCCGTCAATAGGTAATGTGTATGAACTTTGCAAAACTTTGCTATACCGTCTTTCAAAAAACTGTGTTCAGAGTGGATATTTCGATGCAGTCACGATTCTGCTACGTTTTGATTGGATGAAAAGAAAATATCGAAACAAAAAAAAAACTCTAGAGGAAATAATTAATTATGATATTACGTACTCGATAAAGGAACGAGCACAAGTAATTTTATGTGTGAGAATTTCCGTTTAATAACACTCGTCGTCTATTTCTAAAACGAGTTTAAATAATAACTCATAAGATTTTTTTGACTTTCCGGAAGTTACAAATCCAAATTCCTGTAATATGACGTCATTATATTAGCGTAACGCAAATGATGAATAAATAACCAAAAGGAAAACGACAGAAAGTATAGGAAACGTAAGTTTGATTTGTCGTAATTGACGTAAATACCTGAATTCGTGCTGCAAGCAAGAGGCTAACTGCAGTTCGCAGGGAATTATTTACCGATCAAAAAAGTTAATAAATGTTTACCCGAAATAGGTAGCACCTATACTCATATTACGAAAAGAAAACATAAATGGTTTTTTTCGCACATAGGTAACAGGTGTTTTTTTTCAATAACCCATGAACCTTTCTGAAAATGAAACTGGTGGCAAAATCCATGGGCGCATTTTGGTTATTTATAAAATGAGACGATTTTTTTTTTTAAATCAATATTTAAGATCCTTAAAGTGCTGTGTTATTTTCGTGTTGATTAACATTTGTACGAAAAAGTTAAAAGTAATTGGATCTCTGTACAAAATATGTTTCTCCCGTTCGTCAAAAAAAAAAAACGACGGCAAACGACAGCATTAGCGACATACGTCATTTCCGTAACACTTAATCTTGGCGTAACGTCAAATGGAGCAAAGTCGTTTCCCGTCAAAAAAACATGAAAGACCCCACATTTCTATACATAAGCTATATACTCGCTCATACAAAGTATAATTATTTATCAAACATTGTGGCAAAAGGATAATTTTCTCATAATGAGCAATTGTTCTTTTGGCGACAATCATTTCCTAAGACGTCTGCTGAAAAGGCATCAGAAACCGTCTCTAATAGGGCAAGGGTTTAGCAGAAATGTAATCATTTACATAATTTGTTACTGTCATATTAACTGGTTAACAGCGCCAGGTGGCATCAGAAAATGGCTGATATATTGCTTCTTTACTATAATGCAGGTGATCGATAAAGGATCATCTTGGCCATCATGTTTTAACCTCGTTAATCATAAATGTATTCCTTGATTTTCTGTATTATTTTCTGTTCGTAATAATAGACGACAGCAATACGAATTCCGAACAAGTTATGATCATGCAAAAAACATGACATTAACATTTTTATCGTCTAGTCAATTACTTATAAATCATTTTTGTTATGGCCAAAGGATGCTCTTTAATTTTTGTTTATAATTATCTTGCGTTTTTTTGTAAATAGGTAGCACCTATAGATATATTACGTACAACTCCGTCAAGTGATATTTATGACGTGCACAAATTACGAACATACGAATTTTTGTGATTCGCAAACATTTCCGCACGCGAAACGTCTGAAATCGGCAATTCGCGAACGTATATCCACTTATACAGCCAAGGTCGGCACAACTCCGACTGGGGTTTGCAGTCTCTAATTCGAACAGGACGGATACAAAGTCTGGGTCGCTTTCACGTGGTATGCATTAATGGGCTGCCCAATCCATATATCTCGAAAAAGAGGCACGCACAATCGATAATGGGAGCCACTCTGTCTTTAATCCGGCTGGACGTGTTGCATGAGGTCCTGTTTCGCCAAGTTGCGTCAGCCGACTGCCATGTCCAGCCGGAGCTAGGATTATCCGACAAAGTTCCGACTTTGCACCCGTTATGTTCGAATTAGAGAGTTAAACTGGCGTCCGTCCAACCGGATTTATGACGAAGTGGCTCCCAATATAGATTATCGAGATAGATGGATTGAGCGGCACATTGATGCGTGACCCAAACTGACTAAGACACAACTTTGCACCCTGCCTGTTCGAATGAGAGACTTTTAACTGCAAAACCCAGCCCGAGTTGGGCCGACCTTGGCTCCAAAGCGCACTTCGTACAAGATCAGGACAATATGAACATTTCAAGATAATTTACAGATACTTCAGATGGTTCAAGCTTGTCCATATAGACAGTTTAGGCTCTCCAGAATGAATACAGCCGGAACTCCGGCTATTCCGGCGGACTGATACTCGTTATGATTTCCAGGATTTGCACCCGACGTTCGATTTCCCGATTTTGCACCCGTCCTGTTTGAGTTAAAGAAAAGTTTAACATGTGTAGCGCCGACAAAATAGCTCCCACCAGGTTCGATTCTGCATTCTTGCAAGGCCTACGAGATTCACATTTGCCGTTTTAACATCAACAACAAGCCAATATAAAAATGCACAGACAATGTATTTCCACATAATGCATGTCGTTTAAGCTTTAGGGTTACCAGAATAGCCGGAATGATGTTTTTTTTCGGCTGGTTATTACAGTTGATACGGCCGAAGTAGCCGGAGTACCGGCTAGTTTATTCAACCGGAGTAACCGTAGTTCCGACTACTCCGGCTAACTTCACGCACATCAAAGAATCTGTTATTTGAAGAAATATTTGTTTATAAAAGGACCTATACTTTAAAAATATGAGTTTACTTACATGATGAAAAGTCTAATTTGATTGTCAAAAACATTCAAAGTTGATTAATTTATGTATGTCCGTGGTTAAACCGATGTATAGATATGTAAAATAGTTTTCTGTAAACAATAATAAGATAATAACGTATCAACATGAGTTTTTAGTTCGACTATTCGAAGAATATGAGAGCTATACTAATCACCCCCTGGCGTCGGCGTCCACGTCACACCTTGGTTAAGGTTTTGCATGCAAATACCTAAATACTACATGTATTGCATTGAAACTTTCTTCAAGCATACTGAAATATCACACCTATGTAGATTATCAAGTTAGATAACTCTATCCTGCATTTTCTGCAAGTTATGGCCCTTTTTTACTTAGAAATTCTGGTTAAAGCTTTGCGTGCAACTAAATTAAGAGTCCGTATCTCAGTATTTACTTGATGCATTGCATTGAAACTTTCTACAACCCTACCCAACTATCACACCCATGTATTTTATCAAGTTAGATAACTCTATCCTGCAAGTTATGCAAGTTATGGCCCGTTTCTTACTTAGAAATTCTGGTTAAAGTTTTGCGTGCAACTAAATTAAGAGTCCATATCTCAGTATTTACTTGATGCATTGCATTGACACTTTCTACAACCCTTCCCAACTATCACACCTATGTAGATTATTAAGTTAGATAACTCTATCCTGCATTTTATGCAAGTTATGGCCCTTTTTATGCCCCCCCCCCCGGAATCTCCGATTCGGGGGGCATATAGTTTTTGGCCTGTCTGCACGTCTGTCTGTCTGTCTGCACGTCTGTCTGTCTGCACGAAAAAAACTTTAACCTTGACCACTTCTTTTGAACCATACCAGGTATGGCTACCATATTTCACATGTGTATTCCTTGTGACATGACCTTTCTGTCAGTACCAACATTTTTGACCTTGCGACCTTGACCTTTGACCTAGATGTAGTTTTTGGCCTGTCTGCACGAAAAAAACTTTTAACCTTGACCACTTCTTTTGAACCATAACAGGTACGGCTACCATATTTCACATGTGTATTCCTTGTGACATTACCTTTCTGTCAGTACCAAAATGTTTGACCTTGCGACCTTGACCTTTGACCTAGATGTTGCCATTCTCGAAAAAAACTTTAACCTTGGCTATTTCTTTTGAACCATAACAGGTACGGCTACAATATTTCACATGTGTATTCCTTGTGACATGACCTTTCTGTCAGTACCAACATTTTTGACCTTGCGACCTTGACCTTTGACCTAGATGTTGCCATTCTCGAAAAAAACTTTAACCTTGGCCATTTCTTTTGAACCATAACAGATACGGCTACCATATTTCACATGTGTATTCCTTGTGACATGACCTTTCTGTCAGTACCAACATTTTTGACCTTGCGACCTTGACCTTTGACCTAGATGTTGCCATTCTCAATTTTTTTTTTAACCTTCCCCACTTCTTTTGAACCATAACAGGTAAGGCTACCATATTTCACATGTGTATACCTTGTGACATGACCTTTCTGTCACTACCAAATTTTTTCACCTTGCGACCTTGACCTTTGACCTAGATGTTGCCATTCTCGATAAAAACTTTAACCTTGACCACTACTTTTGAACCATAACAGGTACGGCTACCATATTTCACATGTGTATACCTTGTGACATGACCTTTCTGTCACTACCAAAGTTTTCACCTTGCGACCTTGACCTTTGACCTAGATGTTGCCATTCTCGAAAAAAAACTTTAACCTTGACCACTATTTTTGAACCATAACAGGTACGGCTACCATATTTCATGTGTATATCTTGTGACATGACCTTTCTGTCAGTACCAAAAAAGTTCACCTTGCGACCTTGACCTTTGACCTAGATGTTGCCATTCTCGAAAAAAACTTTAACCTTGACCACTACTTTTGAACCATAATAGGTACGGCTACCATATTTCACATGTGTATTCCTTGTGACATGACCTTTCTGTCAGTACCAACATTTTTGACCTGGCGACATTGACCTTTGACCTAGATGTTGCCATTGGGGGGCATCAGTGTTTCACAAACACATCTTGTTTTACTTTATACAACCCTTCCCAACCATCACATCTATGTAAACAATCAAGTATGGTAACTCTATCTAGTATATTTTGCAATTTATGGCCCTTCTTTTAACTAGAAATTTGGTTAAAGTTTTGCATGCAACTACATTAAGAGTCGATATCCTAGTATTTACTTGATGCATTGCTTTGAAACTTTATACAACCCTTCCCAACTATCACACCTATGTTGATTTTCAAGTTAAATAACTCGATCCTGCATTTTATGCAGATTATGGCCCGTTTTTATATAAATTCTGGTTAAAGTTTTGCATTTAACTACATTAAGAGACCATATCTTAGTAATTGCTCGATGCATTGCATTGAAACTTTATACAGCCCTTCCCAAACATCACACCTATGTAAACAATCAAGTATGATAACTCTATCCATCATGTTATGCAAGTTATGGCCCTTTTTGGACCTTTTCCAATTTCACAACCAATTAAGATAACTCTATCTTGCATATGGTGCAAATTGTTTCCCTAATTTTACTTAGAAATTATGGTTAAAGATTTACGTGCAACTACATTAAGAGTCATATCTTATTTGTTAATCACAAATACACTTTTCATAACATCAACTTTATTTCACATGCATCAACAAAAGGTCTTCACTCTCTACTAGGGAGATCACTCTCATAAACTAAATAGTCAATATCAAAGCACTCTACATTAAGAGTCGATATCCTAGTATTTACTTGATGCATTGCTTTGAAACTTTATACAACCCTTCCCAACTATCACACCTATGTTGATTTTCAAGTTAAATAACTCGATCCTGCATTTTATGCAGATAATGGCCCGTTTTTATATAAATTCTGGTTAAAGTTTTGCATTTAACTACATTAAGAGACCATATCTTAGTAATTGCTCGATGCATTGCATTGAAACTTTATACAGCCCTTCCCAAACATCACACCTATGTAAACAATCAAGTATGATAACTCTATCCATCATGTTATGCAAGTTATGGCCCTTTTTGGACCTTTTCCAATTTCACAACCAATTAAGATAACTCTATCTTGCATATGGTGCAAATTGTTTCCCTAATTTTACTTAGAAATTATGGTTAAAGATTTACGTGCAACTACATTAAGAGTCATATCTTATTTGTTAATCACAAATACACTTTTCATAACATCAACTTTATTTCACATGCATCAACAAAAGGTCTTCACTCTCTACTAGGGAGATCACTCTCATAAACTAAATAGTCAATATCAAAGCACTCTAAGCACTAAGTACAACATTAACATTAATACAAATGTCTTTCTTTTTCTAAACAAAAACATAATCAGAAAATCTATTAACAGAGAAAAGCCTTCATTGTATTAGACTGTCCTCAGGTCCTGGGGATTATTCTGCCCCGCACAATTAACATCTGAATACAAACTATTGTAGATGAATGAAATTTCCAATATATACAATTACTGAATTGAATGAAGAAAATCAATAAATAAAATGTAAACTGAAAAACAACAAAAAACAGTAATAAGCCTTCATTGGATTAGACTGTCCTCAGGCCCAGGGGATTATTCTGCCCCACATATAACGCAAATAATACATGATGCAACTAAACAAATGAACTTGAAAGTGTATAGGTAAACTACTGTCCAATGCTAACACATAATCCTTATATTCAACCAATTTTCCTCAATCATTTTTCCAGTCTGTAGCACTGTTAAAAGTTCAACACCCGAGGCACCACTTTTTGTCAAAGAGTTAGCCAGTTGAAGCTTTCCTGAAATCCAACGCACATGAACAGAGTTCTTTTCTTTCATTTTGATAACTGAAGCAATATCTATCCGCAGTCGCTTGTCGTCAACTAATCTTGTCGAGTATAATGCCTCAGTAACACTTCTGTTATCAATGAAGGCTGTGATTGGTATAGTATTCTGTTTCACCCCAAAAATATGCTCTATCATGCTCCTGAAATAAATAGCTGTCTCTAAACCCTCTTCTAAACTCAGTGTCTCTGCTGCTATGGTAGACCGCACTACTCGCTTGATTGTGTTTGCTTGCCAAGAAATGGGGCAACAATTTCCAAGTCTGTCTTTCAGCCACACAATGTGACCCCCGGTACTTCCTGTGCCATTATTCAAATTACATAATGCTGCATCACAAAATACAATCATTTCTCAGTCTTTGTCTATGAGTCCCACTAAAGAAGGAAACTTCTGCACTTCTCTGATACTTTTTAACTTCCCAAATATTTTTATTGCCTGAATAAGGTCCAACACTTTTGCCCCCTTTAACTTTGTACTAAGATCAATTAATTTAAAAGCTAAATCTGGTCTAGAACCTTGCACTGCCCAGTTTAACTGCCCTACAATTCTGCGAAATTGTGTTTGCTCTTCAGACGTCAGTTTTTCTTCTTTCATACTAGCTCTCTTAGGATCAATGTGTGAATTAGGCAATTTCTCCATGAATTTAGTATGATCTAACTGAACACTTTTCTCATTTTGAGTAATTCTAAAACCAATGTAGTCAAAATCTCTTTCTTCAACTTTGCCAGCAATAAATCTTTGTCGTAATTTGTCCATTATACCCTCGAAATCCTTATTCCCGGCATGAAGAAAATCATCAACATGGGAACATATCATACCCATAAGCTGTCCCCCTTCAATAAGTGTGAAGACTGCAGGGTCTAATTTGGATTGTGTACATCCTAGTGTTATCAATTCTTCTTTAATGCTCAAATAAAACTGTCTTGCACCATCTTTTAAACCATACAGTCCATGCTTCAGTTTCCATATAAGGCCAGGTCTTGTGATACTTTCCTTCGGGGGCTTTACATACACATTGCGCTCAAGTAGTTTTCCTTGGAGAAATGCAGATTTAATGTCTGTTGTTTTTATTATCCATTTCTTGCTGGATGCAACAGTGAGAAATACTCTGATGGCTCCTTTCCCCACTGTCGGACTGTCACTTTGGATAAAGGACCACTCTTCAAATCCCCTGGCCACTAACCTAGCTCTAGTTTTCCTCTCTTTACTGGTTATCACCCATCTTGTGGAAACTGTAGTCTGTCCGTTGTCTTCTATCTCTTCATAGGTACCAAAATCATAGAGTTTTTGTAATTCTTCACTCTTGGCACCCATAGTGTCAGTATCACTAAAATTCACTGAAAGCACATCTTCATTGTCATCGCTATTGTTTTCCCTCTGGATTTCAAATTCAACATCTTCTATGTTGATACTCTTTTTTTCATTGTTGTCAACATCTTGAACATTATACCACATTCTATATTTTCCTGTTGATTTTCCAGCTCGTCCTAGCACAACTGTCAGTATCACTAAAATTCACTGAAAGCACATCTTCATTGTCATCGCTATTGTTTTCCCTCTGGATTTCAAATTCAACATCTTCTATGTTGATACTCTTTTTTTCATTGTTGTCAACATCTTGAACATTATACCACATTCTATATTTTCCTGTTGATTTTCCAGCTCGTCCTAGCACAACTGCTTTTACCCACTGATCTGAACCTGGTAATTTGTATTGAATCTGGGTATTCTCTCTGATATGGTGTGGCATGTTCTTCGTATTATTAACATTGACGCCCGGCAAATTTATTTCTTCTGTAACATTAGGTATTGTCTCTGATACAACTGGAGTTACTGATTCTCTGCACTGATTATCATTCGCATCCTTGACTTCATGTGATTGTTGTTCTATTTCAGTATTAGTCTTACATAGTCTGTTAGGAGTTGTTAGGAGAACCCCTCACAAATATTCCTCCATGCCTCACAAACACAACTTTTTCATCCTGAAACACAACTTTTCCAGGTCCTAACCAACGCTCTTTTCCATCTCTTTTGTAAAACACTGTGTCCCCTTTTTCAAACACTTCCTCTGCAGCTCTCACTTTTGTACGAAGGGCACGGCGCACTCTTTCGCTTGCCTCAGATTCTATGTAAGCTTTTCTTGTAGCATGTAATGCATTCAAATGTTTTGCAAATGTCTCACTTGTTGTGTTGCCTTCCATGGCTGGTAATTCCTCTTTCAGAGCATTTGGTAAAAGTGGATTTTTACCAAAAACTAGTTGATGACTACTGTATCCGCTCCACATTTGCAGAGAATTTCTGGCCATATTAGCCCAAGCCAGAAGTGTTTTCAAGTCTATATTCTTTTGATCAGCTTCGAGTTTCACTAGCATGGAGTCTGTTACTGCATGAACTCTTTCACACAGCCCATTCTGAAAAGGGCTCATTCCAGCAGTTGTACATACTCTAACATTTAAGATTGATGCAACCTCTCTCATTTCATCTGAGCTAAATTCACCACCATTGTCTGTAAAGATTGCACCCATAACACCAAACATGCCAACCCAAATCTTCATCATTGCATCAATCACACAGCTTGGTTTCTTTCTTTCAATAAACACTGACACAGTATACCTTGACCACATATCAATCATGTGCAATATCAACTTCCCCTTATAGGACTTGAGATCCATTGAAACTTTTTCATTGAATTCTTTAGCCATTGGCATGGCAACAGAAGGTCTAGGTGGTGTCCTTGCATAAACCTTGCAAAGTTCGCAACTAGCGTCAATATCTGCTAGGTCATGTTCATAGTCGCTATTCCAAATTGCAGCATCTTTTAACAAAGCAACAAGTTTTTGTCTTGGAGGATGAGCAAACTGTCGATGAAGTTCAGCAATGTGGACTTTCGCTTTTCATCTGTCATTTCTTCCAATTTTACTGAGTAAACTTGTTTTACACAAATTGTTTCTGTTTTGTCAATAGGAATGCAATAGTGTCCCGAGGTTGTCAGATTAAGAGAAACCTCTTTACCCAAAATAACTGCTGTGTCATTTTCTAAGTCCATTTTTACCCCAGCATGTTTCATTGCTGATCTTGATAGAAGCAAAGGGATATCAGAATCAACAACATCTGTTTTCATCTTCAAATCCTTCCCTACAATACACACTGGAATTTCATACTCCCCTCGCGATTTCAACTTTGTTCCTCCCCCAAATTTGAATACTTTGTGTCCGTCACGTTTGACAATTTTGTTCTGATCATTTTTGGTCATTTTTGGTCACAAATACACTTTTCATAACATCAACTTTATTTCACATGCATCAACACAAAAGGTCTTCACTCTCTACTAGGGAGATCACTCTCATAAACTAAATAGTCAATATCAAAGCACTCTAAGCACTGAGTACAACATTAGCATTATTAACTACTTGATGCATTCGATTGAAACGTTATACAACCCTTCCCAACTATCACACCTATGAAAATAATCAAGTTAAATAACTCTATCCTGCATATAATGCAAATTATCACCCTCTAAGAAATTGTGGTTAATGTTTTGCATGCAACTACATTAGAGTCCATTATCTCAGTAACTTAAATAAGCGGTGAAATAGTCGAGCGCGCTGTCCTCCGACAGCTCTTGTTTATCTGTTTGTATATATTAGCTCTTTGTTCAAAATTACTTAAATTTGTCCTTCTTACAACTAACCTGCAGCAGAATACATCTAAGCAAAACTTTGGAAACTAGAGCTATCACTGATTGTGATTAAAAAAAATCCGAACGCCACCCTGATAGGAAAAGTTATTCTCCGGACAAGAAACAAGTAAAAAAGGGCAATAACAATTATCTGAAATATAGTTATGGTTCTTGTTCACTGCTCTCCCTCTTATTCTGCTTTACCATTGAATGAAGTTTTATTAAATTCCATCCAGTAGTTTTCAATTTATTCTCCGGACAAATAAATTGTTACAAAGGTCAATGACTTTGTAGTTAGCTAAGATATAGTTATGGTTCGTGTAGACTGCACTTGCTCTCATTGTGCTCCACCATTGTAAGACGTTTTATTAAATTCCACCTTGTAGTTTTAAAGTTATTCCCCGGACAAGAACAAAGTAACAATGAACTGTAGTTAGCTCAAATAGAGTTATGGTTCTTGTACTCTGCACTTCCTTTTATTGTGCTCTACCATTGTATGAAGTTTTATTTAATTCTATTATTTTGTTTTATTACATGATGGCTAAAATTTGCAACCCAACAAAATATAAACTTTACTGTTTAATAGAGTAAGCAATTAGCTTTAACAATCTCATCAAATTCACTAAATCATAAAGCAACAATATATTCTACATGAATAAACAATAATCTCTATTGTGTGGCAGTTATGGCCCCTGTTGCAGCCAAAAAACCCAGGGAAATGCTTCACATTCCAGATAAATTGTTCGATGCCATAAAGGAAACTGACAGGACTCCCCACGTTTGTTCCATTTGTCCTCACCAGCCTCTATTGGCCCGGTGCCCCGCCATAAGGTCGTCCTTATGGCATTCCTTATTTACTCACACCAAGCCCAAAGCAGGTGCCTATGGGTGGTGAAAACCTCCCAACACCAAAGCAGATGCCTAAGGTATTGGTTGGTGCAACCCCCCACCAACTCAATAGCTGATGCCTATGGTTGGTGAAAAGCTATGCAATCAATGGATCGGTCAGCAGTCAGTTCCTTACCCTTATCATTTAAAGCATTTCCCCGGAATTTTCAGCCACACGAACTAGTGTTCGCCCCAAAATTACGACCAGGCTTTACTCATGAAAAAACCTCCTCCAAAGCATCTGTTACATTTAAAAGAAACAAATCATTTCCCACATCTGAGAGATGTACACCATCTCGAAAAAACAGCCCAGGTGTATCAACAGTGATATCTTCATGATTGACCAAAATTCCCCCATCATGCACAACCAAGCGCCTCAAAAACCTATTTAGCTGCTTCCGCGTCTTCTCCAGTTTAACAACCGGTGTGCATGTTTTATCCCACACTATTCTTGGAAGCAAAGCTGATAAAATTAAAGTAGTGTCAGGAAATGTTTCAAAAAGAGAAATAATATCTTGTCTCATGGCGTGTCGTAATACAATACTTTTGTTGGTTCCTATGTCGTTTGAGCCCAAGTGTAAGACTATGGCCTTAGGAGTGGGATTATGTAAGGCCATTAACTGTAAAGTATGACTTAGCTGAGTCCACTTCATTCCGTGCAAGCCTGACCATCTGATGCCAGCTATCTTACTTAGGCCGAGATTATGCTCACGGTGCCGAAATACTGCACGCTGTTCCGCCCAGAACACATGAGAATCGCCTAGAAACCATATATCTGAAAATAGAACTTATAGGAGTGTTAGGCAGGGTATCAGTAAGCATGTAGAACATGTTTATTTCAATCTTATGTATCTAGTTAGTTAAGGTGGCAGATGCCCACCTGTCCATGCAGAAAAGTTATTTATAATCGGATATATTTCAGGAAAGTGTCAGATGACCACCTGCCCATTTGTTTGATAACCTCATATGAAACACCCTTCTGGGCCAACCATGTGGCAGCCCCTATGCGAAAAGAGTGGGTTTTGAAACCCGTAGAATTGAATTGTGTAGTTTTTATAACTTTTGTTAAAACTGCCCCAAACTGATATCTTGATAATGGTGTACCATCACAATGGCAAAACAAGTACTGACATTTTGGAACTTTTTGACGAACCCTAAGATAATTACGCATGGAAGCAACTGGGCAAGCCTGGGTACCTGTTGCCGCAATTGTGATAATTACTGGGGCCCCCTTTTGATTTGTTTTAGATGTCCTAAGGCGTACCTTGAAGGACTTGCTTGGTTCGAAATTTATTATATCCGACTCAAACAATGGGGCGTCGACCATAGTTACAGATGTGTAAACAAGTTCGCCAACTCTGAATAGCCCAAAAAATGCTAAAGTGTAGGCTGCTTTAAAAAGAATACTCTCAAATTGGGAACTACAAGTTGATCCGAGTTTTAAAATAATGTCTGTCAAAATGTCATAGGTAATTGGCATTCTGGTGTCGTGCGAAGGTTTTGAGCGACGATAACCTTCAAGCATTTTAACAACCAAGAAGCTTGATGAGTAATCTAACACGCCTAGCATTTTGTGTTGGAATCTAATTGCTGAAACATATGTAGCAGCTGTACTATAAGCGTAACCATTGTGAAAAAGATATGATATAAATGCTTCCAAATGGGACACTGCCGCAGGCCATGTCCGACTAAGATCATAACTAACTCTAAAGGAATCAAACATGTCAAGAGCTCTTTTATATATTGCTTTTGTGCTAGTTGATAGCCCTGCTCTCAAGAGCTGTCTGGCTCCAACTCGAAGATGTTCCAAAGAGAGTCTAGCATAGGTACTGGATTCGGTTCTGCTTCCGGGGCTAACTCTCTGAATCTGGTAATCTGCAAACGAGACAAACTGTCTGCAATATTATTTTGGACTCCCGGTATATGCTCAGCCTTTATTGACAGATTAAGTTGCAAACATTTTAAAGTCAGGGCTCTGACTAAGACCATTAAGTCTGCAGACTTGGATGTCTGCCCGTTTATCACATGGACTACTGACTGGTTATCACACCGAAATAGGACTTTTTTGTTCCTCAGATGTTCACCCCATATGGAAATGGATACCAATATAGGAAAATACTCCAATAGAGTGATGTCTTTTGTTCTACCCATTTTAACCCACCAAGCAGGCCAAGCTGAGTATGCCCATTGCCCTTGAAAGTAAGCCCCGAAACCTTTATCACTAGCAGCTGAACTATCCGTGAACATGCAAATATCGGCATTTGTAGACCAAATCATGTCTTGAAAGATTGAAACGCCATTGAACTCTTGAAAGAAACTTAACCACATTTTCAAATCTAGCCTCATTCCCTTAGTCAGTTTGATATGGTGGTGGGGGGATTTAACGCCACATGTTGCATTGATCAGACGCCGACAGAAAGGTCGGCCGGGTACGATTGCTCTGCACATAAAATTTAGAGAACCCAAAATAGCCTGCAATTCTTTAAGTGTGACACTACATTTGTGCTCCAGAATGGTGCGGATTTGAGAAACTATTTTTATAATTTTATCCATTGGGATGCGCACCTGCATGAGAATGGAATCTATTTCTAAACCAAGAAAAACCAAAACTGTGCAAGGACCCTCTGTTTTCTCAACAGCAATCGGAACACCGAAATCTGAACAAAGCCCAAAGAAAGAGTTCATCAAACATGAACAATGCGATGTATCCTTTTTGCCCCCAAACAGATAATCATCAAGATAGTGTTCCAATTCCCCAACAGAACATGACATTCTAACCACCCATTCCAAAAAACAGGCAAACAGTTCAAATGTTGCACAGGAAATGCTACATCCGAAAGGCAGGGATTTGTCAAAATAGTATCGACTATCAAACTTGAAACCTAGGATTCTAAAGTCATCTGGAGAGACTGGTATTAGCCGGAAGGCAGACTTGATATCTGCTTTGCCCAAAAGTGCCCCGTTACCCAAACGCTGCACCATTTTCACCGCGGCATCAAACTTTGTATACTGCACCGAGCAGAGTTTGGGATCAATATGGTCATTTAATGAATCGCCCTTAGGATATGAAAGATGATGTATTAACCGAAACTCACCGGGCTCTTTCTTTGGAACTAGCCCCAACGGTGAAACACGAAAGTCGGTGAAGGGCTGTTTAACAAATGGGCCCTCCACTCGCCCAGCTTGAACCTCCTTGTTGATTTGTCCCCTTACAATGTCTGGACATAAATTGGCAGATTTTAAATTAATGGCGTGATATGATTTAATTGGCCCTGCATAACATAAAGGGAAACTTAATTTGAAACCATTATAGATTTTTGATGCAGCTAACTGATCTGGGAAATTACGTAAATATTGTTCCATGGCTTCAATTCGAACAGGTGTGTTTGCAAGTGAAAACTCAGATGTAGCTTTAATTTGATTGCTTTTGAAATGCCCTGTTTGAATTGGCTCCCCCTCGAAAGGGCTGGTTGCCTAATGACCTAGGACACTTGTGCTGGGTGTGTGGACCCCTGCAAGCCAAACACACATGATCATACTTGCATTTATTGAATGTGCAGCCACGAATGGAATTGAAATCAAAGCATGGACGAACAGATCTCCTGTTAGAAGCCGATGCAGGTGTGAATACATTTTGAGTCGGCCTGTGAGCCATTGATGCAGAGGTTGGAACGACATGTGCAGACTGATGTGGTTGTAAAGTCATAGTCCTAAGCCACAGATCCGAGTTAATGCTTGACCATGACCGAGGCTGTACAGCCTGTCGCATACGAAAGTTTTCATCATATATGCGCCATGCTAATGACCCCCCCACAGCGAGCTTCGGCCTCCCTGATCAAAGCCATATATTGTAAAAGCTCATTTGCTTTCTCAGGATGCCTTTTAATAATGATTGCCGAAAATATCAAAAACGCATCCGTCCATTCCCTAATGTTCTGTACAGACTTCGTTTGTTTGGCCCTCATTTCAATTTGCCCCTGTTCATTAACAAACAAATTTGGTGCATGAACTGTTTCCGCAGATCGCTTTAACAGCACCGCTAAATTAATATAGTCCCCGGACCAAATTTTCTGCCAGATCTCATTCGCCACATGCAAAGTCAGGGAATCGTCAGCACATTTAAAAGCCTCAGGTGGCAGTGCAAAATCATTGTTCTCAACTTGAACAGGGGTGGCATGTGAAGCAAACAAACGCTCAAAGGGATTGACCATACCCGCCCTGTTTTGGTCTGTGCCAAGCTGCACAAATTCGGGCGGCTCCCGATCACCTCCACCCACCGACTCGCTTGGTCTGGAATCCTCTTCTCTGGCCCCTTTCTTGGTATATGGCTCCTTACCAGGCCTCTTACTACCCTTCTTCGCTCTCAGACGCGGCATGACAGGATAAACTTTAAATTATAAATGTAAAAACGCGAAGAAACCGATTGATTGAGCATGAAACGTTTTATCAAGCTATCCCGCGACAATTTGGATGAATCAGCGGTGAATCGTTTTATTTATGTTGTAGTAAAAAACACACAGCGGTGCTGTATGACACCGTTAAACGGTGTTCAGGTAAACATTGACCATTCCCCTCACTTGCGTAAGCATTGAAATTTTGCCGTGGTAATAAAGAGTTCTATTAATATCAATAGCCCCTATTAAAGTCTACGGACAAGAAAAATGTAGGAAAATGCAATAACTCTGTAATAAGATTAAATAGAGTTACAGTTAGTGTACACTTCCCTTCCTCTCATTTTGCTCTACCATTGTACGACGATTTATTAAATTCCATCCTCTAGTTTTTTTAAGTTATTCTCCTGACAAGAAAACAATAAGAAAGGGCAATGAAAGTAATTCTCCGAACAAGAAAAAAGGAAGAAAGGGCAATAACTATGTAATTAGCTCAAATAGAGTTATGGTTCTTGTAACTGCACTGCCTCTCATTATGCTTTACCATTGTATAAAGTTTTATTAGATTCCATCTAGTGGTTTTTAAGATATTCTCCGGACAAGGAAATATAACAAAGGGCAATAACTCTGTTATTTGGTAAAATGAAATTATGGTTCCTATTCACTGTGTTGTATCATCGTATGAAGTTTTATTAAATTCCATTCAGTAGTTTTCAAGTTATGCTCAGGACAAGGAAAATTACAACCGACCGACCACAGGGTGAATCCAATATACCTCCCGTCAAACTTCGTTTGTCGGGGGTATAATTATCAATAAACTATTCCGACATAGAACAAGTTTTGAAAACATCTAGTCATAAATATGGAAACTCTCAAGAATTGAAAGTTTTATAATTGTTTGTTTAATTGATTAGTTGAAAGCCTTGCAGCAGAAGGAGTAATTGTTCATTGTGTCAGAATGTTTCAATAAGTTGTTGTCGTCTGCTGTAGATGATGGCCCTATATCGCTCACCTGATTTAATAGAACTTCAATAGTTTTCAAAGTTTTTACTCTTTTTAAGCCAATGCTTTTGGACAAGAAGATTTTTAAAGTTTTAACAATGCACATATAAGGAAAACAAGCTCCGCCCCCTGGCGGCCATGTTTTTCAACGGATCAAAACTATTTGAACAATCTTGGTAAAGGGTGCACCAAGGAACATTTGTGCAAAATTATTTTCAAATCGGCCCAGTACTTTTGGACAAGAAGATTTTTTAAGATTTGGCAATTTTTAACAATGCACATATAAGGAAAACAGGCTCCGCCCCCTGGCGGCCATGTTTTTCAACGGATTGGAACTATTTGAACAATCTTGGTAAAGAGATTCCCAAGGAACATTTGTGCAAAATTATTTTCAAATCGGACCATTACTTTTGGACAAGAAGATTTTTAAAGTTTTAACAATGCACATATAAGGAAAACAGGCTCCGCCCCCTGGCGGCCATGTTTTTCAACGGATTGGAAATATTTGAACAATCTTGGTAAAGAGATTCCCAAGGAACATTTGTGCAAAATAATTTTCAAATCGGGCCATTACTTTTGGACAAGAAGATTTTTAAAGTTTTAACAATGCACATATAAGGAAAATAAGCTCCGCCCCCTGGCGGCCATGTTTTTCAACGGATCGGAAATATTTGATCAATCTTGGTAAAGAGTGTCCCAAGGAACATTTGTGCAAAATAATTTTCAAATCGGGCCAGTACCTTTGGACAAGAAGATTTTTTAAGATTTGGCAACTTTCCCCTTTTCTGATACCGCAGCAACCAAAGTTCTACTTGGAATTAATTTCTTTGAACAACTTTGAAAGAGGACTACCTAAGGACCATTCCTGTGAAGTTATTTTGAAATCTGTTCATTGGTTTAGTAGGAGAAGTCATTTGTAGGAAATTGTTAACAGACGACGACGACGACGCAGACGACGCCGGACGCCGGACGGTGAGTGATCACAAAAGCTCACCTTGCACTTCGTGCTTAGGTGAGCTAAAAACATAGATATTGAACTATTAACAGATATTAACTTAAGTGTTAATGCCTCTAGTTATAAGTTAAGTGTGACACAAGCTTTGGAAGGAGAGAGGGAAGTCTATTCTCCTTCCAGTTGAGCAGAAGTATGATAACAAAAAACGAGAGTATATAAACAAAAAATACAAATAATTCTAACAAGTTTAAAGATATTTAATATCGAAATAAGGCATTTATGAAATTAAAAGAAAAAGTTTTCATGTATAGTCAACATATAGCAATAATACAATGGTCTGAAAGAACAACTGTATGGGGAGGAACGTTTTAAGTTTAGTAATACAACATAAATAAATAGGAAAAAACATCACCGGAATTTTTTTTCTGAGCTTTGATGAATCGAGTCGTCAGAGCAGAAACCAAACAATTAAAAAGGCGTAGCCTAGTGAACTCCGTAAATCAACTCATAAAAAAGCTTAGCCTAGTTAGTTGGGGAACAGTTATTAAAAACAATGTAAATGTGTCTAAAGTGTTGTAACAACTGTAAAAGATGTACATATTTTGTATCTTTTGCCATCACTAAACTTTACATGCTGAATATCATATAGATCGTAGCATATAAAGTGTATACTCCCTACGTCAAAATGGACCCTTTTTGCTCTTGATAACGTTTTATTATAGACTATGGTATCCAGGTGAGCAATAAGGAACATCTTGGCCTTCTTGTTTAAGATAAAGATACATTTGGCCTTCTTTACATCCTGTCTGTTTGCACAGGTTATTTAAATGTATTGAACTGCATCTGCTTCCCTTTAAGTCATGCCTTAAAATCATGCGCGGCGTCTTTGATGCTTAGCATCAAAATTCGTCTTGTAGCATGTATTGGGACAGTGTCGAATAGTGTTTTAAGACTATCAACACCGTAAAAATTAGCACGAATTGGTGCAAAGTCAGTGCAATCAATTAACATGTGCTGAATGGTGCATCATCCTTTGTAAAGAGCCAAGAATGTGTAAGTCTAGAGTGCCCAATTCGGCAACGAGCTATAATAACCTCTTCCCGACGAATGGACATGTAAACGGGGTTCCACTCGCCAAGGATTGGTTTGACAGAATGAAGCTTGTTAAAAACATCAGCATCCCATTTGGTGGTGTCAGATAGGCAGCGATTTAATCATATATTTTCAGAAGTGTCTGCCTTAAAAACATTTCAGAAACAAGAGGGCCATGATGGCCCTGGATCGCTCACCTTAATTATACAATGTACTGCAATGCAAAACACATCAAGACAATTATTCTGAATGCAACCTCCACAGTGTTAACAATATTTTCCTTCATTTGGCCTAGTGATCTATATTTTGTTACCTGATATGACCCATATTCCAACATGGACTAGATATCATCAAGACAACATTCTGACAAAGTTTCAACTTGCTCAAAGTAAAAATGCGGCCTCCGGAGTTTGAACAACATTTTCCTTCATTGACCTAGTTTCTGATCCAATATGACCCATATTTAGACTTTACCTAGATATAATTCAGACAAACGTTCTGACCAAATTCCAAGCTGCTGAAGCAAAAAATGCGGCATCCAAAGTGTTCACAAGATTTTCCTTCAATTTGATCTAGTGACCTAGTTTTTGACCCAGCATGACCCATATTCGAACTTGGCCTACATATCATCAAGAAAAACATTCTGATAAAGTTTCATCATCCTGAAATTAAAAATGCAGTATCCAGAGTGTTAACAAGATTACCCTTCAATTTGGCCTAGTGGCCTAGTTTTTAACCCGGCATGGCCATATCCTAACTTGGCCTAGATATCATTTACACAAACATTCTGACCAAATTTCAAGCTGCTGAAGCAAAAAATGCGGCATCCAAAGTGTTAACAAGATTTTCCTTCTATTTGACCTAGTGACCTAGTTTTTGACACGGCATGACCTATATTCGAACTTGGCCTAGATATCATTCAGCTTAACATTCTGAACAAATTTCAAGCAGCTGAAGCAAAACATGCGGCTTCTACAGAGTTAACAAGATTTTCCCTCAATTTGGCCTAGTGACCTAGTTTCTGATCCAATATGACCCATATTTTAACTTGACCTATATATCTTTAAGACAAACATTCTGACAAAAGTTCAAGCTGCTGAAGCAAAAAATGCGGCATCCAAAGTGTTAACAAGATGTTCCTGCAATTTGGCCTAGTGACCTAGTTTTTGACCCGGCATAACCCATATTCGAACTTGACCTAGATATTTTTAAGACAAACATTCTGACAAAATTTCAACATGCTCAAGTTGAAAATGTGGCCTCAAGAGTGTTAACAAGATTTCCCTTCAATTCGACCTAGTGACCTAGTTTTTGACCTCATATGGCCCAGTTTCGAACTTGTCCAAGATTGTATGGAGATGAACGTTCTGATAAACTTTCATGAAGATTGGATGCAAAATGTAGCCCGTAGAGTGTTAACAAGCTCAAATGTTGACGACGGACGACGCACGACGGACGGACGCCGGACAAAATGTGATCACAATAGCTCACCTTGCACTTCGTGCATAGGTGGGCTAAAAAGGTGTAATGAGTGGAGTAAAATATTTATTGGGAGTTAAAAACATTGTTGGTAGAAAAGAAATCACTCATTTTAAGCATTTTTTCCATTTTCCAACGATGTTTTTTTAAAGTCGTCTGCTTCTTATTGATGTAGGATATTTCCTAATTATACTATACTACTAGAAATCTCCAAGATGTTGTCACTGATTTACCATTATTGCTAGATTTATCAATTGGTCAATGTTTCGAGATGTTTGTAGATCTTAACGTAATGTAAAAGGTAAACAAATTGAGGCATGTTAGCTCAGTGTATTATGCTAGGGGTTATCAGGGAACGTGATGTTGAGGCACGTTAGCTCAGTTGGTTTTGCTTACGTGAGGTTGAGTCATGTTAGCTCAGTTGGTTATGATAGGGGCCATCAGGGAACGTGATGTTGATGCACATTGGCTCAGTTGGTTATGATAGGGGCTATCAGGGAACGCGAGGTTGAGGCATGTTAGCTCAGTTTGTTATGATAGGGGCTATCAGGGAAGACGAGGTTGAGGCCCGTAAGTTCAGTTGATTATGATAGGGGCTATCAGGGAACGTGAGGTTGAGGCATGTTAGCTCAGTTTGTTATGATAGGGGCTATCAGGGAACACGAGGTTGAGGCCTGTAAGCTCAGTTGGTTATGATAGGGGCTGGGCTATCAGGGAACGTGAGGTTGAGGCATGTGAGCTCAGTTTGTTATGATGCTATCAGGGGACACGAGGTTGAGGCCTGTAAGCTCAGTTGGTTATGATAGGGGCTGGGCTATCAGGGAACGCGAGGTTGAGGCATGTGAGCTCAGTTTGTTATGATAGGGACTATCAGGGAACACGAGATTGAGGCCCGTAAGCTCAGTTGGTTATGATAGGGGCCATCAGGGAACATGAAGATTAATTATATTAGCTCAGTTGGTTATGATAGGGGCTATCCGGGAATATGAGGTTGAGGCATGTTAGCTCAGATAGTTATGCTAGAGGCAACAGAGAACGTGAGGTTGAGGCATGTTAGCTCAGTTGGTTATGATAGGGGCTATCAGGGAACGTGAGGTTGAGGCATGTGAGCTCAGTTGGTTATGATAGGGACTATCAGGGAATACGAGGTTGAGGCCCGTAAGCTCAGTTGGTTATGATAGGGGCCATCAGGGAACGTGAAGATTAATTATATTAGCTCAGTTGGTTATGATAGGCATGTTAGCTCAGATGGTTTTGCTAGAGGCAACAGCGAACGTGAGGTTGAGGCATGTTAGCTCAGTTGTTTATGATAGGGGTGATCAGGGAACGTGAGGTTGAGAGACGTTAACTCAGTTGGTTATGATAGGGGGGGGGGGGGGGGGGGGTTATCAGGGAACGTGAAGTTGAGACGTTAGCTCAGTTGGTTATGATAGGGGCTATCAGGGAACGTGATGCGAGACATATTAGCTCAGTTGGTTATGATAGGGACTATCAGGAAACATGAGGTGAGTCATATTAGCTCAGTTGGTTATGATAGGGACTATCAGGGAACATGAGGGGAGTCATATTAGCTCAGTTGGTTATGATAGGGGCTATCAGGGAACAAGAGGTGAGGCATATTAGCTCAGTTGGTTATGAAAGAAGCTTTCCAGGAACGCGAGGTTGAGGCATATTAGCTCAGTTGGTTATGATATGGGCTATCAGGGAAAGTGAGGTTGAGGCATATTAGCTCAGTTGGTTATGATAGGGACTATCAGGGAACGTGACAGTGAGGCATATTAGCTCAGTTTGTTATGATAGGGTCTATCAGGGAACGTGACAGTGAGGCATATTAGCTCAGTTTGTTATGATATGGGGCTATCAGGGAACGTGAGGCAAGGCATATTAGCTCAGTTTGTTATGATCGGGCTATCAGGGAATGTGAGGCGAGGCATATTAGCTCAGTTTGTTATGATAGGGTCTAGCAGGGAACGTGACAGTGTGGCATATTAGCTCAGTTGGTTATGATAGGGGCTATCAGGGGGAACGTGAGGTGAAGCATATTAGCTCAGTTCGTTATGATAGGGGCTATCAGGGAACATGAGGCAAGGCATATTAGCTCAGTTTGTTATGATAGGGGCTATCAGGGAACATGACAGTGAGGCATATAAGCTCAATTTGTTATGATAGGGCTATCAGGGAATGTGAGGTGAGTCATATTAGCTCAGTTGGTTATGATAGGGCTATCTGGGAATGTGAGGTGGGGGGGGGGCATGTTAGCTCAGTTGGTTATGATAGGGGCTTACAGGGATCGTGAGGTGGTGGCATATTAGCTCAGTTGTTATGATAGGGGCTATCAAGGAACGTTAGGTTGAGGCATGTAAGCTCAGTTTGTTATGTTAGGGGCTATCAGGGAGTGTGATGTTGAGGCACGTTAGCTCAGTTGGTTTCCATAGGGGCTAACAGGGATCGTGAGACTGTCACAAATAAGCTCAGTTGTTATGATAGGGGCTATCATGGAACGTGAGGCGAGGCATATTAGCTCAGTTGGTTATGAAAGGGGCTTTCCAGGAACGTGAGGTTGAGGCATATTAGCTCAGTTAGTTATGCTAGGTGTTATCAGGAAACGTGACGGTGAGGCATATTAGCTCAGTTGGTTATGAAAGGGGCTTTCATGGAACGTGAGGTTGAGGCATATTAGCTCAGTTGGTTATGATAGGGGCTATCAGGGAACGTGAGGCGAGGCATATTAGCTCAGTTGGTTATGAAAGGGGCTTTCCAGGAATGTGAGGTTTAGGCATATTAGCTCAGTTCGTTATGATAGGGGCTATCAGAGAACGTGAGCTTGAGAGACGTGAGGCGAGGCATATTAGCTCAGTTGGTTATGAAAGGGGCTTTCCAGGAACGTTAGGTTGAGGCATTTTAGCTCAGTTGGTTATGATAGGTGCTATCAGGGAACGTGAGGCGAGGCATATTAGCTCAGTTGGTTATGAAAGGGGCTTTCCATGAACGTGAGGTTAAGGCATATTAGCTCATTTCGTTATGATAGGGGCTATCAGAGAACGTGAGGTTGAGAGACGTTAGTTCAGTTGGTTATGATAGGGACTATCATGGAACATGATGCGAGGCATATTAGCTCAGTTGGTTATGAAAGGGGCTTTCAGGGAACGTGAGGTTGAGGCATATTAGCTCAGTTGTATATGATAGGGGCCATCATGGAACGTGAGGCGAGGCATATTAGCTCAGTTGGTTATGAAAGGGGCTTTCCAGGAACGTGAGGTAGAGGCATATTAGATCAGTTGTTTATGATAGGGGCTATCAGGGAAAGTGAGGCGAGGCATATTAGCTCAGTTGGTTATGATAGGGCTATCAGGGAACATGAGGGGACTCATATTAGCTCAGTTGGTTATGATAGGGGCTATCAGGAAATATGAGGAGAGGCATATTAGCTCAGTTGGTTATGAAAGGAGCTTTCCAGGAACGCGAGGTTGAGGCATATTAGCTCAGTTGGTTATGATAGGGGATATCAGGGAAAGTGATGCGAGACATATTAGCTCAGTTGGTTATGATAGGGACTATCAGGAAACATGAGGTGAGTCATATTAGCTCAGTTGGTTATGATAGGGACTATCAGGGAACATGAGGGGAGTCATATTAGCTCAGTTGGTTATTATAGGGGCTATCAGGGAACATGAGGTGAGGCATATTAGCTCAGTTGGTTATGAAAGGAGCTTTCCAGGAACGCGAGGTTGAGGCATATTAGCTCAGTTGGTTATGATATGGGCTATCAGGGAAAGTGAGGTTGAGGCATATTAGCTCAGTTGGTAATGATAGGGACTATCAGTGAAAGCGAGGTTGAGGCATATTAGCTCAGTTGGTTATGATAGGGTCTATCAGGGAACGTGACAGTGAGGCATATTAGCTCAGTTTGTTATGATAGGGGCTATCAGGGAACGTGAGGCAAGGCATATTAGCTCAGTTTGTTATGATCGGGCTATCAGGGAATGTGAGGCGAGGCATATTAGCTCAGTTTGTTATGATAGGGTCTAGCAGGGAACGTGACAGTGTGGCATATTAGCTCAGTTTGTTATGAAAGGGGCTTTCCAGGAACGTGAGGTTGAAGCATATTAGCTCAGTTGGTTATGAAAGGGGCTTTCAGGGAACGTGAGGTTGAGGCATATTAGCTCAGTTGTATATGATAGGGGCTATCCTGGAACGTGAGGCGAGGCATATTAGCTCAGTTGGTTATGAAAGGGGCTTTCCAAGAACATGAGGTTGAGGGCGAGGCATATTAGCTCAGTTGGTTATGAAAGTAGCTTTCCAGGAACGCGAGGTTGAGGCATATTAGCTCAGTTGGTTATGATAGGGGCTATCAGGATAAGTGATGCGAGACATATTAGCTCAGTTGGTTATGATATGGGCTATCAGGGAACGTGAGGTTGAAGTATATTAGCTCAGTTGGTTATGATAGGGACTATCAGGGAACGTGAGACGAGGCATATTAGCTCAGTCGGGTTATGATAGTGCTATCAGGGAACGTGAGGTTGAGGCATATAAGCTCAGTTGGTTATGATAGGGGCTTTCAGGGAATGTGAGGTTGAGGCATATTAGCTCAGTTGGTTATGATAGGGGCTATCAGGGAATATGAGACAAGGCATATTAGCTCAGTCGGGTTATGAAAGTGCTATCAGGGAACGTGAGGTTGAGGCATATAAGCTCAGTTGGTTATGATATGGGCTTTCAGGGAACACGAGGTTGAGGCATATTAGCTCAGTTGGTTATGATAGGGGCTTTAAGGGAACACGAGGTTGAGGCATATTAGCTCAGTTGGTAATGATAGGGGCTTTCAGGGAACATGAGGTTGAGACATATTAAATCAGTTGGTTATGATAGGGGCTATCAGGGAATGTGAGGTGGAGGCATATAAGCTCAGTTGGTTATGATATGGGCTATCAGGCGAGGCATATTAGCTCAGTTGGTTATGGTAGGGACTATCAGGGAACATGAGGTTGAGGCATATTAGCTCAGTTGGTTATGGTAGGGACTATCAGGGAACATGAGGTTGAGGCATATTAGCTCAGTTGGTTATGCTAGGGGCTATCAGGGAATGTGAGGTGGAGGCATTTTAGCTCAGTTGGTTATGATAGGGGCTATCAGGGAATGTGAGGTGGAGGCATATTAGCTCAGTTGGTTATGATAGGGGCTTTCAGGGAACGCGAGGTTGAGGCATATTAGCTCAGTTGGTTATGATAGGGGCTATCAGGATAAGTGATGCGAGACATATTAGCTCAGTTGGTTATGATATGGGCTATCAGGGAATGTGAGGTTGAAGTATATTAGCTCAGTTGGTTATGATGGGGACTATCAGGGAAAGTGAGGCGAGGCATATTAGCTCAGTTGGTTATGATAGGGCTATCAGGGAATATGAGACGAGGCATATTAGTCGGGTGATGATAGTGCTATCAGGGAACGTGAGGCGAGGCATATTAGCTCAGTTGGTTATGATAGGGCTATCAGGGAATATGAGACGAGGCATATTAATCGGGTGATGATAGTGCTATCTGGGAACGTGAGGTTGAGGCATATAAGCTCAGTTGGTTATGATAGGGCTTTCAGGGAACGTGAGGTTGAGGCATATTAGCTCAGTTGGTTATGATAGGGGCTTTCAGGGAACACGAGGTTGAGGCATATTAGCTCAGTTGGTTATGATAGGGGCTATCAGGGAATGTGAGGTGAGGCATATTAGCTCAGTTGGTTATGAAAGGTGCTTTCAGGGAACGTGAGGTTGAGGCATATTAGCTCAATTGTATATGATAGGGGCCATCATGGAACGTGAGGCGAGGCATATTAGCTCAGTTTGTTATGAAAGGGGCTTTCCAGGAACGTGAGGTTGAAGCATATTAGCTCAGTTGGTTATGAAAGGGGCTTTCAAAGAACATGAGGTTGAGGGCGAGGGCATATTAGCTCAGTTGGTTATGATAGGGGCTATCAGGATAAGTGATGCGAGACATATTAGCTCAGTTGGTTATGATATGGGCTATCAGGGAACGTGAGGTTGAAGTATATTAGCTCAGTTGGTTATGATAGGGACTATCAGGGAACGTGAGACGAGGCATATTATCTCAGTTGGTTATGATAGGGGCTATCAGGGAATATGAGACGAGGCATATTAGCTCAGTTGGGTTATGATAGTGCTATCAGGGAACGTGAGGTTGAAGTATATTAGCTCAGTTGGTTATGATAGGGACTATCAGGGAACGTGAGACGAGGCATATTATCTCAGTTGGTTATGATAGGGGCTATCAGGGAATATGAGACGAGGCATATTAGCTCAGTTGGGTTATGATAGTGCTATCAGGGAACGTGAGGTCGAGGCATATAAGCTCAGTTGGTTATGATAGGGGCTTTCAGGGAATGTGAGGTTGAGGCATATTAGCTCAGTTGGTTATGATAGGGGCTATCAGGGAATATGAGACAAGGCATATAAGCTCAGTTGGTTATGATATGGGCTATCAGGGATCGTGAGGCGAGGCATATTAGCTCAGTTGGTTATGATAGGGACTATCAGGGAACATGAGGTTGAGGCATATTAGCTCAGTTGGTTATGATAGGGGCTATCAGGGAATGTGAGGTGGAGGCATATTAGCTCAGTTGGTTATGATAGGGGCTTTCAGGGAACTCGAGGTTGAGGCATATTAGCTCATTTGGTTATGATAGAGACTATCAGGGAATGTGAGGTGGAGGCATATTAGCTCAGTTGGTTATGATGGGCTCATCCCTTTGGTGGCAATGTGTTTCGTCTAATAATCAACATGTCTTGAAGGAATCTGGTACAAGGTCACCTAAGGAACATTTCTGAAAAATTATTTGAAAATCAACCAAATAAGTTTGAAAAGATTTAATTTTTTTTACTATTGCCATATAAGACAAAACAACCCCCCTCTCCCAATTGGCCTTTTCTTGATAGCTCATCTGAGCCAGATGCTCACGGTAAGATATTTGGCTGGTCTTTGTCTGTAGTCTGTCAACCTTTTGCTTAAAACAACATCTCCACCTAAACGATTTTACCCTTTTTTGATGCCGCAGCAACCAAAAGACTGCATGGAATTAAATCCTTTGAAGACCGAACATTCCTGTGTAATTATTTTGAATTGGTCCATTGGTTAAGGAAGAGAAGTTGTTTTTAGGAAAATGTGAAGCGAGGGACGACGACGGAAGATTGATCCAAATAGCTCACCCCGCACTCCATGCTCAGGTGAGGTTAAAAAAAGGAAATAATTTAACATTGCAAATGTTTGATGCCGTTGCTGCTTGAAAAGTAACACACAAGTCAAGCCTCCACGTTGAGATCCTCCACGTTGAGATAATCAAAGTGATTTTTAGAAAAGAAATAATAATACTGTAGGAAAATGATAAATTGCCCATTATGAACAGTCTATCATTAATAATAAATCCAACAATATACTCCCAAATGTTGTATTATGATTCACATGGTCAAGTATTATGTCCTGCATATAAAAAATATCAATCTATTTAATTCTTGTATGAGATCCTTAACCCTTTTCCTCATACAGACGCTTTCAGACGCCTCTGAAGCAGACAGCCTTTTGAAAACATAGTGACAAAAAAAGAAATTGCTCAAAACAAGCAATTTCTCCTTTGCCACAATGTTTTCCCTCTCTTAGTCATAGGTTATCCATTCAATTATAGAGATTTTCTATTTTTTGACAAAATATGTTCAAAGTCTTCTGCTGCAGAATTGTCGTATGTGGGAAAGGGTTAAAGAGGCACCAGATAGCTTCTGTATGTGGGAAAAGTCAGCTGCTGCAGAGGCACCAGAAAGCTTCTGTATGTGGGAAAAGTCGGCTGCTGCAGAGGCACCAGAAAGCTTCTGTATGTGGGAAAAGGTTAAACTCCTTCTTATCTTATGGCTGAGCTATGTTTGTTGAGAATAAAGCTTCGATCATACTCACCAAGCATCCACAACATAGGGTCAAATCAATCAATAAGATTAATATAAACTCAAAGATTGATTAAACTATTTCTTATCTTGAGCAATGTTTGTTGAGAATAAAGTCATATAGGGTCAAATCAACCTATAAGAGAATCATAAACCTAAATAACTATTAAATTCCATATCTTGAGCAATGTTTGTTTAGATTAAAGTCACCATCATACCACAATATAGGGTCAAATCAACCTATATGAGAAACATAAACCCAAAGATCTATTAAATTCCATATATTGAGCAATGTTTGTTGAGATTAAAGACACCATCATACTTCTTCTAACACTTCATCAGAGAGTCCGTTCGCTTCACAAATTCTGTCCAGGTACTTGTGGTATGCAGTGAGATCTTCCATAAAGAAGGGAATCCTCGTGTTTTCTAAATCCCCGAGTAATTTCAGCTTATCAATGTCAAGGTAGGAAATCTTCCCAAGACGCACCAGTAAGTGGAAGTCCAATCTTTTTCTGTTTTTCAAAAGCTGAAGAGCACCATCTAAATAAACTTGATCTTTACAAAATGCACCTGCAACAGAAATAATTTTGATATTTTATTGGAGGTTTACACCATCTTCCAATGAATTTGATTGCTAAAGGAAAACCTACCTTAGTGTATTTGAGACATATGTACATAAAGAACTGTTTACACATCCAACATATCAATCCTTTACCACATATGGCAAATATGCAGCAGATGACTTTGAAAGTATATAGGGAAAAATATGGAGAATCCCTGTAATTGAAAAAGTAAAATTATTGAATGGAGTTGACAACATTGTGGCAAAAGTCATCTGCTGCAGATGTGTCAAAATGTTTTAGGAAAGTAGTTTCTTAAAAGCCTCTGTGACAGTTAGGGGATCGGTATAAATCTGGTACTACACTGTCAGCAAATGCTCTAAGGGCTTCCTAGAGTCATCGTTATAATAACTTTTGAATTAAATGTTGATTTACTGATATGGATGTGTTGTGGAGTGTCTGCCTCAAACATGCGATATCAGTTTAACCCTTTCCCTCATACAACAATTCTGCAGCAGACGGCTTATTATATTTTGTCAAAAAATAGAAAATCTCTATAAATGAATGGATAACCTATGATTAAAACTGGAAAAACATTGTGGCAAAAGGAGAAATTGCTCGCTATGTTTTCAAAATGCCGTCTGCTGCAGATGCGTCAGAAAGTTTCTATATGAGGGCAAGGGTTAAAAGCCCCAAGTCAGCCAATTTTAAGGACAACCCTTTCTTAAATACTTCAAACTTACTGCATATGACCGAAAAGATCAAGACAAAACAAGAGGGCCAAAATGGCCCTAAATGGACCATCTGAGTGATAGCTAAGTAGCAGAGGTGTAACTGCTAATATCAGGGAAAATTTGATCAAGAATGGTAATAAAACTGCAAAGGCGGACACTGAGTGAAACAGCTTATCAATAAAGGTTATATTTGTTCTTTGAAAATTTAAAAAGGACCACCAATGGTTTAGGAGATGTTTGTAGCTAACAGATCATTTTACCCCTTTTGTGATGACACCTGGTGGCTATATTTACAAAAAATAAATTTTGCTCGAAAAAATTATGTATAGGGTCACTAAAGGAACATAATTTCTGCCAAATTATCTTGAAATCAGACAAGAACTTTCATAAGAATGGAATTTTAAAGTTTTATAATATTGCCCCTTTTCTGAGCTATCCTGGCCGCCATGTTTTTGAACCAATCAGCATGGCTTGAAAAGAAATTGAAAACACATTTCTACCAAATAATCTTTGAAACAGAGAGGCTGATTCAGAGGTGGATAATTTTAAAGTTTTTTTCATTTTTCTAATGCAGCAAACAAAGTTCTACATATGATTTATATCTTTGAACAATTTTTAAAGAGGACCTCCAAAGGAACATTCCTGTGAAGTTTGGTTGAAATTGGTCAAGTGCATTAGGAGGAGATGTCACATAGAATTTAAATTTTTGAACAATTCTGAAAGAGGAACATTATTGTGAATTTTGGTTGAAATTGGTCCTGTGGTTTAGGAGATGTCTGAAGACAACGCAATGAGAATTATCAGAATAGATCACTTTGATACTTTGGCTCAGGGGATCTAAGTACGGAATATGTCTATAAATAAAGGTATGATATTAAAAAGAATGAAAGATATTGTTGCAAAAGGAAAAATAGTTCTTCTTATGCCGCAATGATTTCAAAAGTCATGCTGCATGTGGGAAATGATAATACGGGCTTCCCTCTTTTGCACCCAGGGTTGTAGAGAAAGCATTATTACAGATCTAACCATAACCATTTCCAACAATCGGATTCAACAAATCTAGGGCAAAAATATGCAAACCATCTATAAATGAAAGTATGTTTAATTGGATAAAGTTGAAATATTGTTGCAAATGGAAAACTGGCTCGTTAGAACATATTTTCTTTTTCCATAATGTTTTCAAGTGTTGTCTACAGCAATTGCATCCAAATGCATTTGCAAGTGGGAAAGGGTTAATTGTTATATTATTAAAATGTGATGTAACTGAAATATTACTGCAAGCAGCAATTAACTACCCTTCAAAAAGACACTGACCACTCATGGTAGGAGACTTCCTGCTTGTTTAACTCTTTACCTAAGCATTCACCTTCTGCATCCAGACCCCATTAGAACTTGGCCAACACATTTTTTTCAGCCAAGGTAATCAATTGACTGGTGGTTACAATTCACCAAACATTCAGCAAAAAAATTTTGACTGTCTGAGAGATGTCAACCTCTAGATACGTCCTAGTTCAATATTGCCAAAGCCAGTCCACAAAGCCTGTCCGACCAATGTCAACCTTGCTATTTATTTTAGTTCAATATTGCCCAAGCCAGTCCACCAAGCCTGTCCGACCAATGTCAACCTAGCTATTTATTTTAGTTCAATATTGCCCAAGCCAGTCCACAAAGCCTGTCCGACCAATGTCAACCTAGCTATTTATTTTAGTTCAATATTGCCCAAGCCAGTCCAAAAAGCCTGTCCGACCAATGTCAACCTAGCTATTTATTTTAGTTCAATATTTCCAATGCCAGTCCACAAAGCCTGTCCGACCAATGTCAACCTAGCTATTTATTTTAGTTCAATATTTCCAATGCCAGTCCACAAAGCCTGTCCGACCAATGTCAACCTAGCTATTTATTTTAGTTCAATATTTCCAATGCCAGTCCACAAAGCCTGTCATAAATTGTAACTATCACTGGAGAGTGGGGATAGTATACCAGAATCAAAATTTTAATTGGTAAATAAACTAAGTATCACCTTTGCATACATGCACATCAAATCTGCAGCAGACAATTTTGAATAATAAAATCATAATTATTGAAACATTGTGGTAAATTGAGAAATTGCACATTATCAGTTATCTCTCCTTTTGGCAGGATTTTTTCAAAAGTCATCTGCTGCAGATGTATCAGAATGCGTCTTCGAAGGGTTTAAAGATGTTTCCGGAGACTTTGTAAAAACCTACCTGGTAGTGAAGTGTCCGACTGTCCACGTTTGGCACGAATACAATAATCCCATCTGGTACCCGGGTCACTCACAAACTGTCCTAAATCATGAAATAGTTCCTTCAGAGATACAAAAGATGCTTTATATGCAGTGTAGTACAGTAATGCTGCACGCCACAGACTCGGGTCTTTACGGAACAAAACACTGTGAAGTGACGCAAGTCCCTCTTCTGTTGGATTGGCGGGTCTCAAACCTAGGTCCTTACGAACTCTCCAACTGTACCATTCTTGGTATTTATTGTTCATACTTCTTAGGTAATGAGTGCCTGTAATATACAAACACACACTCTATACTAAACAGAAGGCTAGATTATAAAGTAGGTGTTAACTTTTCAACAAAATGTCTCTCTTACACATTTCTTAACCCTTTCCAAAATACAACAGCTATTTTGCAGCAGACGACTTTAAAATTATCTAGGCAATAATGCAATGATTCTCCTTTCATTGAAGTATGATTTTTAAAAAATAGTTGGAAACATTGTGGCATTTTAAAGCAATTGCTCACCTTGAGTTATTTTTTCATTTTGCCACAATATTTTCAAAAGTCAGCTGTTGCATGTATGCCCGGAAGCGCCTGTATGTGGGAAATAGTTAATGAGAATCTAAGCCTTAATTATGAACATTTGCAACATTTTTACCAAAAGAATGAATGAATTACCTGCAACCATTAACTTTCCAGTTCATTAAAACATTTATCTCTTAGTAATATCTTTACAAACATTCATCTCTTAGTAATATCTTTACAACATTTATCTCTTAGTAATATCTTTACACACATTCATCTCTTAGTAATATCTTTACAACATTTATCTCTTAGTAATATCTTTACACACATTCATCTCTTAGTAATATCTTTACAACATTTATCTCTTAGTAATATCTTTACACACATTTATCTCTTAGTAATATCTTTACACACATTTATCTCTTAGTAATATCTTTACACACATTCATCTCTTAGTAACAACATTTATCTCTTAGTAATATCTTTACAACATTTATCTCTTAGTAATATCTTTACACACATTTATCTCTTAGTAATATCTTTACACATTTATCTCTTAGTAATATCTTTACACACATTCATCTCTAAGTAATATCTTTACACACATTCATTTCTTAATACTATCTTTACAAGCATTCACCTCTTAGCAATATCTTTACAACCATTCATCACTTAGTGACATCTTTACAAACATTCATGTCTCAATATTTACATTCGCACTTGATTTTCTGTACAAATAAATTCTGTTCATTTTGCATGAACCGCTCGACCTTTCATGACCTCTGACGTCATTGTTTATTTCAATAGCGTGACGTCATTTAACCAATGATATTACGACGTTACAAATATCAGCTGTTCATTTAAACAAACGTACGTTGGCGGTAACATTTCTTCATTGTTATTAAAGACTTGTTCGCGAACACTTTAAGGTCGAATAAAATAAAGTAATGAAAAGTTGAAAATGTAAATATAAGGATTGACTCTTATTTTTCGTGCGTTCATGCAGTATGAACGCTCGGCCGCGATTTTGCAAATTTCCCAAGAAGCGCTAGCGCGCTTCATGGATTTGCAAAATCACGTCCGACGTTCATACTGCATGAACGCACGAAAAATAATAGTCAATCCTTAATTGAAAAAGAGGCTGAGGTAGCTCAAGAACATTCTTGGAGCATAGAATTTTACCAAACCAAACCCTATGTTATGGTACTCAAAAGGAAATGTCTTACTGTGACAATATTTTTGAGTATCCACAACATGGGGTTTAAATCAAATAGAGAAATTAGAACATGAAATACGTTGCGTATATGTATATGAAATACTGCCCTACTAAAACCCACCCTTGGATATTTTACCCTTTGCCAAATATAACTTTTTTGCAGCAGACAACTTTGAAAACATCTATGGTAAATCATGATAAATGAGAGTATAATTATTAAAATGAGTTGAAAACATTGTTAGAAAAGGAGAAATTGCTTGGTATGATAGTCGACTGCCACAGATGCATCAGAATGCATTGTTTTGGGAACTCTAATTAATGTCAACTAATAAGATGTTTTTTCGAAAAAAATAATTAGGTCCTACCAATTTGACCTTTGATTAGGTGACCTAAAAAACAATCATAATGTGAAGTTTAAATTCTCTGTCAAAAGATTCTCAAGATATTGTCACTGATTTGACCTTTGACATAGTGACCCCAATAAAAGAAGTGGCCATCTTCTCATCGAGTCCAATCATCCTGTTAAGTTTAAAGTCTAAGGGTTTTTGATATATTGAGTAGAAATCAATTTGACCTCTACAGCCCCCGTGACCTTGACCTTTGACCCAGTGACTATAAAACCAACAACAGTCATCTACTCAAGGACAAAAAGTTCTTGAGGTTTTGAGCAGAAACAGATTTAACATTTATTGCGCCTTTGACCTCCTCGACCTTTGACCCACTGATCCTCAGATCAGTATGGATCATAAACTCAATGAATCCAACCATTCTATGAAGTTTGAAGACTTTGGAACATAGGTATCCAGCAGAAATCGATACAAACTAAACATCACCTGCGACCTTCACATTTGACTGAGCAACCTAAAAGCAATATGGGTCATTTACTCAATAGTCAAGTCATCTAATGAAGTGACAACCAAAACAATAGGGGTCATCTACCCAGTAAGTCTAATCATCCTTCAAAGATTGAAGACTCTGGGTCAAGGGTTCGTAATTTATTGAGATGAAAAAGATTCGACCTTTATTGCCTCTATGACTTTGACCTTTGATTCAGTGACCCCAAAAAACAATAATGACCATCTAATCAAGTAAACAAATCAACCTTTGGTGTGCATCGACATTTCACCCCCTTGCTCGATTCGGGCAATAATTTCCCCGACAAACGCCGAAACCCACCTGGTCTCTGGTAGAGACCGGTTCATAATTGTTTTTTCTCATTATCCACCTTACAAAATTAGCCAACGGACCAATACAGTGGCCTACTTAACCTTAATGTTCAATAAATTTGGGAATTTGCAGTAGGACTGACCGCCATGTGCTGAAGTCACAATTTTCACTATTCCGCAGCCAAAAATTAATTAAACAACCATTGTAAACAATTTTTTTTTTTCTTAAATGATTAATTGGACGCCTGTGACGCTACCTGTGAAGTTTCAAGCCAATTTGCCCAGTGGTTACAGAGGAGAAGTTGCTTGAAGCAAACTGTTGATGCACGCACAACAGACATTTGCCATGACATAAGCTGGCTTTCAGCCAGTGCATGGCGCTAAAGAACCAATCAAGTTCATAAATAATATAAAAACATTACGAGGATTGTAAATAAACAATTGAGAGAAGGTGAAATACATTCAAAGAAAAGGATGAATACAACAATTTTGTCAAAATTTATGTTTGTTCATGTACCAAGACATTGAAAGTGATTCGTACCACGTAACTATTTCTAATAGGTGGTGTTTGATGGAATTAATCGGGTTTGAGATTATATATCAGGTATTAAATGACGGGCAACGTATTTTTGAAAGACGTCACAATTTTCACTATTCCGCAGCCAAAAATTAATTAAACAACCATTGTAAACAATTTTTTTTTTCTTAAATGATTAATCGGACGCCTGTGACGCTACCTGTGAAGTTTCAAGCCAATTTGCCCAGTGGTTACAGAGGAGAAGTTGCTTGAAGCAAACTGTTGATGCACGCACAACAGACATTTGCCATGACATAAGCTGGCTTTCAGCCAGTGCATGGAGCTAAAGAACCAATCAAGTTCATAAATAATATAAAAACATTACGAGGATTGTAAATAAACAATTGAGAGAAGGTGAAATACATTCAAAGAAAAGGATGAATACAACAATTTTGTCAAAATTTATGTTTGTTCATGTACCAAGACATTGAAAGTGATTCGTACCACGTACCTATTTCTAATAGGTGGTGTTTGATGGAATTAATCAGGTTTGAGATTATATATCAGGTATTAAATGACGGGCAACGTATTTTTGAAAGGGTTAAGATCCATCTTCATCGGTGTTTGAATTGTATGAAGACATCTTTCTCAAAGAACAAGCCAAATGTTTATACCTATTTCATGCCTCAGTAGACCTTCTACCCAGAATTCTCGGAGATTCACAACACGCACATTCAGGGTTGGTTTCCCTTTTACTCTGGTCATAGAGCCTCTGGATAGGAGATCCTCGGACAGATTCAAGGCGATCTCCCTTTCCATATTTTCCCGTTTTATATATCGTTGTATAAGCACCACAATATTGCTTCGTTGTATAATTTTGCCACCAGTCAGCTCTTCAAACTTTTCATAACTACCATAGCGCGCAATAGCTTTCTCCATAATTAGAATGGCCTGAAGAGAGAAGAATATTTCATCATAATTCAATAAATATCAGTTAACCCTTTCACTCATACGACAATTCTACAGCAGAAGACTTTGAACACATTTCGTCAAAAAATGGAAATCTCTATAATTGAATAGAAAACCTATGACTAAAAGTGGAATACATTGTGGCAAAAGGAGAAATTGCTTGTTTTGAGTAATTTCTTCTTTTGTCACTATGTTTTCAAAAAGCCAACAAATCTGCAGCAGACGACTTTGAAAACATCTTGGAAAAAATGTGAAATATCTCTATAAATAATTGTATGATAATTGGATAAAGTTGAAAACACGGTCGTTTTGAGCAATTCCTCCTTTTGTCACAGTGTTTTCAAAAGTCGTCTGATGCAGAGGCATTAAAAAGCATTTATATTTGGGAAAACGTGAACCCTTTCCAACATACTGATCCTTACTGAAGCATCTTCAGCAGACGTCTTTTGAAAACATGGGAAGCAACCTTTTTTTTGCGACAATGTTTGAGACTCTATTCTAAAACTAAACTTTTATATAAGGATATTTTCCAGATGTTTTCATAATCGTCTGCTGCTATTTTGTTGTATATATGGGTAAGTGTTAAATCCTACTTTTACCTTTAAATTCTAATGTGTGGGATATAATGTGGAAATGACCAATTATATCCTCCTTATCTTCCCGAAATGATAAATAGAAGATATTTCATGAGTGTTTATTTATTATCGCTTTTATTAAACGAGTTTACCAAGATATTATCCTGCAAGCCTTGGCGAGCGTCATATTCAGCTTAGTCAACGAGTTTAATAAAAGTTATAATAAATAAATACGAATGATATATTCTATTTATCACATAAATAGATTTATGACAAGTATTTCGAAAAAATGTACATAACGTTAACCATATTTCTACATGAAATTTACCGTTTTTTGCGCCAAAGTGACAAATGTTATGAAGTCAAACCACCGACGTTGTAACGTTGTTTGGTTTCCGCGTTGTAACAAAGACTTGAGCGTAAGACTGGAAACCAAACTAGTAGTGTCATATGATATTTATGTTATGGCATTTTGACACTCCCAGACAGGGTTTTATGTGATAAATGTAAATTGTGAACTTCTTTGAAGTATACTGTAGGGTAAATATTGTTATATTAAAAACATAATCAATGTGAGGGAAGAAGAAATTGCTATCTTGAGCAATAACTACTCTTTTTAAATGTTTTCCAACCAAAGTTTAAGCTGAAGAAGCATCTACTGTCATTTGTATTAGTTAAAAGGGTTTACAATAATTCTACTCATGATATTATAGTTTATGTCACTTCCATGTTTGTTTGCTTCTTTGGATGGTGTTTAAACATGCTTTCTACGTATTTCACTGATATCACAGTATTTCCTGGGTAAATTACAAGTACAACCTATCCTGACACTGATGCATCAGTTTAATCCTTTCCCTCACACGACAATTCTGCAGCATACAACATATTTATCAAAAAATAGAAAATCTCCATAATTGAATTGATAACCTATGACAAAAAGTGGAAAACATTGTGGCAAAAGGAGAAATTTATTGTTTTGAGCAATTTCTTCTTTTGTCAATATGTTTTCAAAAAGCTGTCTGCTGCAGAGGCGTCAGAAAGCGTCTACCAACCTGGAGCAGTTTGGTATGACTGAACCTGTGATCAAAGTCTGATCTCCTGCTCTCAAGATGGACTCTTTAGTCTCTTACAGCTACACCAGCCAGCCAGTCAGATGGTGTCTGTTGCAGAGGCATCTATCTATCAGTAAAGGGGTTAGCAATTATCTTACTTATTATGGTAGTATATTGTAAAGACTCCTTTAAGGATTGATTGATTGAGTTTTAATGTCATTTTCATCTGTTTTTAAGTTACATCATGGCAGCCAGTTCACCTTACCAAGATTGTGTTACCGTGTCTTCTAGCATCACAAATAAGATATATACAGCAGACGCCTTGAAAACATAATTACAGAACATCTCTATAAAGGGGAGTATAATTATTGAATTAAGTTCAATTATTAAATTGCTCATTTTTCAAGCGTGTCTACTGCAGAGGTGCCATAAAGCGTCTGTGTGATGGAAAAGATCAAAGAATAAAAGAGAATCTAAACAGTAATCTAAGCCTAAGTTTTAGAAAACACCAACAGCAAGTACTTATGTGACCAAAAGATTTTCTAAGTTTTCACTTATAAGGAAAACAAGATCTGCCCCCTGGCGACAATGTTTTTCAACGGATCGAAATAATTTGAACAATCTTGGTAGAGGGTCATCCAAAGAATAATTGTGCTAATTTTTGAAATCAGGCCAGTAGTTTCCAACATATGATTTTTAAAGTATTTTCTTTAAGTTGCCATACCAACCAGAGTTCTACATGCAATTCAATTCTTTGAACACATTTGAAAGGGTACCAACCAAGGAACATCCTTGTAAAGTTTTATTACAAATGGCCAAGCGGTTTAGGAGGAGATGTCGTTTGAAGCAAATGGTGACAGATGACGGACAAAGACCAGTCACAGCAACTCTATCTGAACCACTGGCTCAGACGAGCAGAAATTTGCTCATATTTTCAAAGTTGTCTGGTTCAGAAGTGTCATAAAAATTGCTACAGATGACTCAAAAATATCTAGGCAAATGTGTTGAAATTCTCTGTTAATCAAATACATATTGAATAGAGCAATTACTTTCATTTGCCAGACTATTTTCAAAAGTTGTCTGCTGCTACTGTGGGTTGATTGATTGATTGGGGTTTAACGGCGTTTTTAACAATTTCTCAGTTATATCACGGCGGCCAATTCACCTACTCATGCATTTCCTGGTTTTCTCACACCAGTACTCCACACAACAATCTTCCCAAGCAACTGGCTGCTTTTCCACATAGACTTAGCCCATTGGTGGATGACAAATGACGCATGTCGCATTCAATTTTGTCAATCGTCAGAGAGAAAGTTGGCCGAGCTGGGATTCAAACTCAGAACCCCTTGATTGACAGCCCGCGTCACTACCGACTGAGCTACCGGGGCTCGGCTCTGCTACTGTGGGAGAGGGTTAACTGTTATTACATGACATGATTCCTACACATTTTTTGAAGACTGTATCAAAAGTAAGCTTCCATTTTTCTAGATAAATTTTGTAAAAGGTACAAACTATCAAAAATCAGTCTTTTAATCCTTTGCCACTTTTAGACACATTCAAATGCATCTGGGGCAGACACCTTTTGAAAACATTGTGGCAAAAGGACAAATTACTCCTAATGAGCAATTTCTTTATTTGCCATAATGTTATAACCCTTTCCCTCATACGACAATTCTGCAGCAGACGACAACATATTTTGTCAAAAAATAGAAAATCTCTATGATTGAATGGATAACCTATGACTAAAAGTGGAAAACCAGTCTGCTGCAAATACGTCAGGAAGTGTCTATATAAGGGAAAGGGTTAAACTCTATTTAATATTCATATCGTTTTTAAGAGATTTTCAATCTTTTCCACTTTTCAAGTCTTCTGCTGCAAATTTCTATGTGGGAAAGGGTTAAATTATTCTGAGGTTGGTTTTCAGTGTTTTCTGACATTTGTTGTATGTGAGAAAGGTTTAAGTACAACAAGCCCATGCATATTGTATGTAGAATGCACTTTGATGTACATGGCACCATCAATTCTTGTAAACCTAAATGGGTTCATCACATGTAACACCCTTTATCTAGGGTTTAACCCTTTCCCTCATACGACAATTCTGCAGCAGACGACTTTAAACGTATTTTATTAAAACATAGAGAATCTCCATAATTGAATGTTATCAAAAAGCCGTCTGCTGCAGAGGCGTCAGAAAGCGTCTATATGAGGGAAAGGGTTAACCATTTACCCCATGTATACAACAAATCTGCAGCAGAAGACAACTGCAAAAACATCTAGTGAAAAATAAGGAAACTCTTGAATGATACGAACGTTAATCTTAACCCTTTCCCTCATATAGACGCTTCCTGACGCCTCTGCAGCAGACAGCTTTTTGAAAACAGTGACGAAAGAAGAAATTGCTCAAAACGAGCAATTTTTCCCTTTCCCACAATGTTTTCCACTTTTAGTCATAGGTTATCCATATAATCATAGAGATTTTTGACAAAATAATATTCAAAGATGTCTGTTGCAGAATTGTCATATGAGGGAAAGGGTTAAGTTAAGTGCCATTAACCCTTTCCCACATACAACAAATCTGCAGCAGACAACTTCCAAAACATATTGGCAAAGACATGAAAAATATCCTTACATAAGGGTTTAATTATTTAAAAAACATTGTGACAAAAGGAGAAATTGCTTGTTTTTTCTACTATTGTCACAATGTCTTCAAGAGTCTTCTGTCTTCTGTTTTCAACTCTAAATCAAAACTACAAGAGTGTACACTTTTGATATTCTAAACGTTACATGTTTTGTTTTCAGATGTTTTTAGGTAGATGACTACATCTAATGTAACATTTTTAAAACAGCTTCAAGACATTTGGCTATCTTTAACCCTATTGTCATATCACAAACCTGCAGCAAACAACTTTGAAAACATTGAGGCAAAATTATCTATGAATAAAAGTATAAATATTGAGCTCAAATTTCTCCTTTTACCGCAATGTTTTCATAGTCCTTTGCTGCACATGTGTTCAAATGTTTCTGCATGTGGTAAAGGGTAAAGACAGCTATCTAAGACTTAAATTTGCTACTCTCTTCAACCTAATGACCATTTCCAACATATAGATGCTTTTTGGCGCCTCTTTAGCAGACAACTTGAGAAAACATTGGGAGCAAAAAGAAGAAATTTCTCATGAATGAGCAAGTTCTCCTTTTGTAACAATGTTTATTATCATAAATGACGTCATTCTATATTTTTCGGTATATAACTAGTGTAATAACAATGCTACGTAACGTCATAATAAAAAGCATTGAAAATGACCGCGCTATATATATAGCGACGTTATATATATAGTTTGCGCTAATAATCGGCGAATTGGAATTTATGATATAAATAGAATATAACATTCGTGTTCATTTAATATTGAATGACCCACTCATGTAATATCCTCTATTTATCTTTTTTCAATAAAAAATACTTTCACAGACAGAGCTTTTTCATATTTTTTCTCAATATTTTCATGTCATCTGCTTCAGATTTGTTGTATATATGGGAGAAAGATAGCCTGCCATGTGAATACTTTGTCCAGATATCCTGACATCGGGTGAAATGAAATAAGGTTTGGAACATCCCTTTTACATTTATCAACTTTGTAAACCCTTTATCCTGAAAACTATAAACACCTCTGTACATATCAGACATTTTATGAAACTATTGCATTTCAGAAGAGCAAAAAAGTAGAGTTTCGCCTTTTCCACACAATTGAAAAACTCCTACATAAAAATATGGAAAATCTCTATAAATAATAGTTTAAATATTGAAAAGAGTTTCAAACATTGTGGCAAAGTAAGGAAGCTCATCATCTGCTGGCAGTCTCAGTGTCAGAATGTAAATGTATACATTTACAATCTCAAAACTAAATGAGAAGAGCTTTAACCCTTTCCCTCATACGACAATTCTGCAGCAGACAACTTTGAACGTATTTTGTCAAAACATAGAAAATCTCCATAATTGAATGAATAACCTATGACAAAAAGTGGAAAACATTGTGGCAAAAGGAGAAATTGCACGTTTTGTTCAATTTCTTCTTTTGTCACTATGTTTTCAAAAAGCTGTCTGCTGCAGAGGCGACAGAAAGCGTCTATATGAGGGAAAGGGTTAAGGACAATAAACCTAAGGACATTTGCGACCAGTGTAAATTCAGATCTGCCCAGAGATGGTTTCAAAAAAACTTCAGAAAAACAATGTGCCATAATGGACCAGATGGCATAAATCATACTCTGGACCCAAACTTTGGAACCTTATTCCATTGCATATCAGACAATAATAAAGAATAATCATGCATTTATGTGTGTAATTGTTATAAATGAGAATGCATGTATTTTCTCTTTTTTTCACACAAATGTTTCCTTTTTATTAATTGTCAATACCTAATACGATGTATTGTTCTTGTCTTGTATATATTTTCAAATGTATTGTGTAAAGATTTGATGCTGAGGCTCAGAGGGTCCAGACTGGGTTTACCCAACTATGTTGCCTCTATAAATAAAGTCTTCATTATTATAATTTTTATTAGACCTTAACCCTTTCCCACATACAGACGCTTTCTGATGCCTGTGCATCAGAATAAAAGTCTTATTTATGCAGATTTTTTTTTTATGTTTTTGCCAAAATGCTTTTAAAGTTGTCTGCTGCAGATTTGTTATAATGTGGAGAAAGGGTTAATCTTATCTAGTCACTCTTTCCATGAATATGCGGATACAGCACTGCTTAAATTTTCATTTGAGCACCTCCATGGGAAAAGTTACAAATTTGCTTTAATTTATGATCAGTGTAGATTAAGATCAGCCTGTACATCTGCAGTCTGATATAGATTTACACTGTCAACATTTAACCCACACATGCTTGTACGGAACTTCAGTCAACTTGTGCATATTGGATAAGATGGAGCAGATGTACAGGCTGATCTGAACCTACACTGTTCAGACATGGCAAATTGCACCTTTTCCCAGAGATACACGTATCTGATGGTAATAGGACTGATTTATGAAGATGTTCTGCATTATATCTAAACGTTTTCAACTTGGAAGAGTGTACTGTAATATGACATATATCAGGTAAAGAGTAAGGTCTATATTTCTACATGAATATTACATAAATATTCTGTTTTTGTGGTAGGGTATGAGAATGTAAATAATATGTTTGTTTGTTAATAATACACACTTCTAGGTCGTTTGGTAGAGCTATTGATGCGTTTAAAATGATATTACATTTATTAAATATTGTTAACCCTTTTGTGAACAGAAAAAACACAACATTTTCTTAGTTAAAAGTGGGAATTCCATTGAACCATTTACATGATATGCTGTTTTAGCCCTTTCCTCGCATGCATTTTGATGTATCTGCAAAGAAACTTTTAAAAATATTGAGAATAAAGGAAAACTAGGTCATCAGGATCCATTTCTCTTTTGTCACAATATATTCCACCTCTATGCAACAATTATACTTTCACTAACCCTCTCCCTCATACGACAATTCTGCAGCAGACGACTTTGAACATATTTTGTCAAAAAATAGAAAATCTCTATAATTGAATGGATAACCTATAACTAAAAGTGGAAAACATTTTGGCAAAAGGAGAAATTTCTTGTTTTGAGCAATTTCTTCTTTTGTCACTATGTTTTCAAAAAGCTGTCTGCTGCAGAGGCGACAGAAAGCGTCTATATGAGGGAAAGGGTTAAGGACAATAAACCTAAGGACATTTGCGACCAGTGTAAATTCAGATCTGCCCAGAGATGGTTTCAAAAAAACTTCAGAAAAACAATGTGCCATAATGGACCAGATGGCATAAATCATACTCTGGACCCAAACTTTGGAACCTTATTCCATTGCTTATCAGACAATAATAAAGAATAATCATGCATTTATGTGGTAACTTTAATGTAATTGTTATAAATGAGAATGCATGTATTTTCTCTTTTTTTCACACAAATGTTTCCTTTTTATTAATTGTCAATACCTAATACGATGTATTGTTCTTGTCTTGTATATATTTTCAAATGTATTGTGTAAAGATTTGATGCTGAGGCCCAGAGGGTCCAGACTGGGTTTACCCAACTATGTTGCCTCTATAAATAAAGTCTTCATTATTATAATTTTTATTAGACCTTAACCCTTTCCCACATACAGACGCTTTCTGATGCCTGTGCATCAGAATAAAAGTCTTATTTATGCAGATTTTTTTTTATGTTTTTGCCAAAATGCTTTTAAAGTTGTCTGCTGCAGATTTGTTATAATGTGGAGAAAGGGTTAATCTTATCTAGTCACTCTTTCCATGAATATGCGGATACAGCACTGCTTAAATTTTCATTTGAGCACCTCCATGGGAAAAGTTACAAATTTGCTTTAATTTATGATCAGTGTAGATTAAGATCAGCCTGTACATCTGCAGTCTGATATAGATTTACACTGTCAACATTTAACCCACACATGCTTGTACGGAACTTCAGTCAACTTGTGCATATTGGATAAGATGGAGCAGATGTACAGGCTGATCTGAACCTACACTGTTCAGACATGGCAAATTGCACCTTTTCCCAGAGATACACGTATCTGATGGTAATAGGACTGATTTATGAAGATGTTCTGCATTATATCTAAACGTTTTCAACTTGGAAGAGTGTACTGTAATATGACATATATCAGGTAAAGAGTAAGGTCTATATTTCTACATGAATATTACATAAATATTCTGTTTTTGTGGTAGGGTATGAGAATGTAAATAATATGTTTGTTTGTTAATAATACACACTTCTAGGTCGTTTGGTAGAGCTATTGATGCGTTTAAAATGATATTACATTTATTAAATATTGTTAACCCTTTTGTGAACAGAAAAAACACAACATTTTCTTAGTTAAAAGTGGGAATTCCATTGAACCATTTACATGATATGCTGTTTTAGCCCTTTCCTCGCATGCATTTTGATGTATCTGCAAAGAAACTTTTAAAAATATTGAGAATAAAGGAAAACTAGGTCATCAGGATCCATTTCTCTTTTGTCACAATATATTCCACCTCTATGCAACAATTATACTTTCACTAACCCTCTCCCTCATACGACAATTCTGCAGCAGACGACTTTGAACATATTTTGTCAAAAAATAGAAAATCTCTATAATTGAATGGATAACCTATAACTAAAAGTGGAAAACATTTTGGCAAAAGGAGAAATTTCTTGTTTTGAGCAATTTCTTCTTTTGTCACTATGTTTTCAAAAGGCTGTCTGCTGCAGAGGCGTCAGAAGTGTCTTTATGAGGAAAAGGGTTAATTAATAGAGATTTTCTATATTTTTGCCTAAATGTTTTCAAAGTTGTCTGTTGCAGATTTGTCAACTGCTTTGAAAAGTCAAGATGAACTAGAAATATCACTGAAGGTGATGAATACCCCCAGCTGGTGCCTGAAAATATACATATGTAGGAGAAATTCAAAGGGCCATAACTCATTTAAAAATAATTCCAGTGCAACACGCCGACAATATGCACACCTAGGCTTGGTATCAATCATTCTTGTGAAGTTATATTGAATTCTGACTAAGGGTTGCTGAGAAATAGTGTTCACAAGAAATGTCTACAGACCAACGGACCGACTGACCAACTTGACCGACAGACAAGCGTGACTCCTATATATCCTATATATAAAAATATCCAACATTTGCAAAACTGAATATAGATTAATTGGAGTTGAATACTTTTCTGAGCATTTCCATCTTTTCCATCTATTTCCCTAACTCTGTATCCAATTATGTTTCCAGTTATACACTTTTATTTTCAAGGCAGAACAAATATCATTATTATGTAGAATGGTTAAAACAATCATCACCTTTGAAAATATTTGAGGATAAAATATGTAAAATGAGAATAATTGGATGGATAGAAATTTTATCTAAATATGTAAGCATTGTGGAAAAATGAGCAATAGATGATAATGAGTAATTTCTTTATATCCTTTATCCACAATATTTAGATTTCTAATGTCGACAGGTCTTCATCACAAATATATTGTTGGAGAGATAGAGCAAGAAGTATGATCATAAACTATTGAAGGCTTTTAATAATAAGTTTTATCTATAGACTATAGATGCCCAGTATTGTTAAGTCTTCATACACCTAACCCATTCCCACATGTGGATGTTCTCAGACGCCTCTGCTGCTGACGACTTTTGAAAATATAGTTGTAAAAGGAGAAATTGCTCACAATGATCAAATTCTCCTTTTGTCACAGCGTTTTCAATTTAATTTTAAAAAATCAATAATTTATATTTTCCAAGTCATCTGCTGCAGATTTGTAGTATGTGGGAAAGGGTTAAAACTAATGAATCATCGAACATATATTACAAAAGATATATTGGTAACTTGAATAATACATTTAAAATATACCCTGTCTATAATTAGGTCTATTGAATTAAAAGCTATTCAACCCTTATAATGATGGGTCTGTGTCATTGAAAAGTGTATTTATAACCTCTATCTGTCCTTGTCTGTCTGTGTCTATGAACAGTTTATAACCTCTGCCTTTTAGACCTACCATCTTCCTCCCTCCCTCTCTCTCTCTCTCTATGTCTGTGTGTATGTGTCTCTCTCTCTTTATCTGTCTATGTCTGTATATGTCTCTCTCTCTGTGTCTGTCTCTCTCTCTCTGTCTGTCTGTCTGTCTGTCTGTCTGTCTCTCTCTCTGTATATTTGTGTGTCTCTATCTACCCTTCTCCTGCTCTGTCTCTCCATTGTCTGCTGCAGGTGGAAAAAGTAGTATGTATCCAAGCAAGTGGTTATTAACATGCAAAATGCATTTTAGATACAATTATTTTGTAGTGAAAAGGAACCTGTTGACATTGCATATGAGCAGTTCCATTCTTGTAACAGTATGAAGCATACCTCTAGACAAGGGGCTCATTTTATGTTCTCAAATCTCTTATGTGTTACTCAAAGACTATGATAATGTTGTAGAACTCAAAGAGACAATTCTTTGTTTTATTAAGCAAGTGTTTTGGGATTTCAAAGAATATGGTTTTGCTAAGAAATAAGGGTATGCCATTTTTTTAATCTGAAAGAGCTCAAATGTGCATAACTCATTTAACCTAAAAACCTTATGTTGTTGGTACTTAAGAATGTTCTCATACAGTATCCATAACATTGTTTTGAATTGTTAAACCCTTTCCCTCATACAGACGCATTTTGAAGCCTATGCAGCAAACAACTTTTATAAATATTGTGACAAAAGGATAAATTGCTCATAATTAAGTTATTTCATCTTTTGCCACTATGTTTTCAACTCTATTCAATAATAAAATTTTCACTTAGAAGTTTAAAAAAAAGATCTTTGCACGTCTGCTGCAGATTTGTTGTTTTTGGGAAAGGGTTATTAAGAAAGAAATTGATGAGCACAAATCTGTTTACTCCACCTATCTAGACTCCTGTGAGGCTGTCTAAAACACTGTTGAAACCTTTGGACATACCTGTTTCATATATTTATCTGAAGGTACTCCATGTTTCTCTAATGTTTCTGGTTCAGCTGGAAAACGATAAATAAAGAATGGATTGTAATTATAACTAGCCCTCATAAAACGCTCCTTTTCTGCCTTTTCATTCTCTGGTTTAATAGCAGATAAAATTGGCATTTTTTTCCGTCGTTCATGAGCTGAGGGTTGTAAATTATTTGGTAGTGTTATAGGAAGACGACATCCTGAAGGCAACCTTGGTGTAGCTGAGAGCGACGTTATTGAAGTACACGACAGGTTTGATACTGCAGGTGTTGGTGTTGGTGTGCGAGTTTTTAATGCTGGGAGTCTGGATGATGATGTTGTTTCTATAGTAGTCTGTTTACCCCCTGGTTTATACATGTTTGTAAGAGCACTGAGACTTGATGCTGATCTCTCAGTCAGCCTCTGCAACAGTTGGTCATCCCTTAGAATAGATCTTGTGTTGTCCTTATCTAGTTCAGTTACTGATGTTAATGATGAAAACTGTCTTTTAAACTTAATTTTCTTTCCTTTTTTCTTCTTTTTACCACTTTTATTTTCTTTTTGTTGCCCAAATGTCACTACGGGGGAATAATAAGTTGATTTCATTTTCGCTGCTGGTTTCTCTGCAAGCACTGGCATTGTATTATTTATATACGCACTAAATTCAAATATGTAGTAGGGTTTTTCAAAATACTATATTCAACTTATTAGTGGCTGCCTGGAAAAAACAACTAGCTCTTATTTTGTTAACACCAATTTCTCAACATACATAAATAGATCAGTCCAATTCATCACTTATCCCACATTAAAGCTGCCTTAAACTTTTTCTGCCTGGGTTCCAAATATTGCTTTAATTTTAATAATTGAGATTTTTTCAAACTTTTCTTTTCATTATTCTGTTCACGAATACACTATTTTTGTTAAACAAGCGGTTGGAATAAAGAAATGTGTCTTTTAGCAAACTTATGATCAAGTTGCCATTTTAACAAAACCACCAATTATTGTTCTAAGCACTCCGACATTAAGAGACATATTCTTTCAGCGACCCCCCTGGCAACACCAAGCCTCCATAACCCGGAAGCGAAGAGGAAGGTGTAATAGTAAAATATATCCCGTTCAAAATATCCATAGCATTTAACATATTTCGCAATATTATTGAATATAGGCAAAACATATTTGATTGGATTTGAGAACGATAGTTTGTTTGTGTGAATGTTCATATGTTACTATTTCCTCGCTGAACGATCGTGACACTGGGTGGAAATTAATACACGGAATAACACATTCTGTCACAGGTTATTACTATTTTACGTGATTTAATCTACATTGTATATATCTCGATATATATATTATATTAGTCTACTGATGAAAGTATACTTTATGGGACACACAAATATTTCCATCTAACTGTTAAGCTCTTCTCTTTATCAGACTCAGTTTCGAAAATGTTTGAAAGAAATTGTTGAAGAGTTGGTTTTGTAGTGTCCATTCTATCAGGGTGAGTGTATGTATACTATAAAATGTAAAGGGATGGATATAGGTCTATTTTATTGTATTGTATTTGACTTCTGTCCAAAGTGGCGTTTAACCCTTTACATCTTACAAATGCATTTGACGAATAATTTCCAAAATCCTCTCTTGTCACAATGTTTTAAACTCTGAATTAAATATTACACTTTAATTAAAATAGTTTGAACCAGCTGTTTTCAAAGCCGTTTGCTGAAGATGTTGTTATTTGTGGGAAAGGGTTAAAACATTGCTATATGTTTGTATAAGTTTCCACTGTTTCATGCTAAATTAAAGCATACTTGTATCGTGGGAAATAATTCTACATTGCTTAATTGGTAAAGAACATCGGCTTATTTTTTCACTGTGTTTTAATGTTTCTCTCTCTCTCTATATATAATATATATATAGATTATACGTTTACATTAACTTACTCATTATTGGGGAAAGGGTACATATTTATATACATGACCTACAAGTTTGTACAAGGTTTATGACCCAATATAAATACATTAGTACATTTAGTTGTTTCCCTCTCGGACTAGTCTTAGCTTGTTTTCATGTGGTTTGATTATGGACATCCGGGTACAATTTCCCTTTCCCAGAAACATTAGACATTCACTCAATTATATAACCGTTCTATTAAACTTGTTATGTTAATTGGCGTCGTCTGCTATGAAAATATCTGAGAATAAACTGTAAAACCTGGGAAATTTGAAGCATAAATCTATGACAGAAATTACAAGAACTACTTGTTGTTTAGCATTTCCTTTCTGCTGCAAATACAGGTAATGTCGCTGCATAAGGTAAAGGGTTAATCTTTTAAACACTATTAGTTTATTTTGTGGAACATAGTAAGATTAACTGGACTGAGTCTGTACACAAATCACTCTTCATGAACTAACAGGAGCAAAAGGTACACACATATAGTATATATAGTGTATAATAAGTGCATTAACCCTTTCCCATAAACAACAAATCTGCTGCAGACGGTTTTGAAAACACTTAGGCAAATAAATAGAAAATGTCTACAGCTAAAATTTTATTTATTGAATAACATTGCAAACATTGTGGAAAAACGTACAAATTGTTCATTTTGAGCAATTTGGACTTTTTCCAACTACGTTTTCACAAAAGGCCTCTGCTGTAGATATGTCAACATGCATCTGCACGTGGACACATTGTTTATTTAAGGGTTTATTTAAGGGTTTATTTGGTTTATTTAAGGGTTTATTTTATACAAACTACTAGATATGGATGAGTGTGAGTAACATCGAATCCATTTAAATGGAACGAGTCAAACTTTTAAAGGATAGTGAGGTGTGTGTGTATCACGTGCAAGCTGTACTACTTATCGATTTTAATGTATTAATTGGTCGCTATGCCGTTTTCAACTATTGTCCAGTTATATCATGGCGGCCAGATCACATAAGCTGTATTTCTTGGCTTTCTCGCTACAGTGCATCACACAACATAACCCATTGATGCAAGAAGAATGTCGCTCGTCACAAAGATTTTTACTAGCGTCCTTCCTCCTCAAGTTTCCTTTAAACGGAAGTATAACTACTTAACTATGTATACAACATATGATTTCTGAGAAGAGTTGAACCACATGCAGAGGCTAAGGGAGAGTTTGTTCATTAATAGCAATTTCTCTGTTTGCCAAAATGTTTTTAAAATTCGTCTTGTCTGCTGCAAATTTATCAACATTGAGAATGCACGTGGGAAAGGGTTGTAAGTATGGTTACTTATTTGAGTGAATCATATCTTTATCTTTCAATGCAACTATAGTGACACTTTCTGTGAATTCCGCCTTGGAAGAAAATTTATCAGTAAATTGCATTTTCTACTAGTTCCAAGAAATATACATCCGTGATAGAGCGTCCCGGTTCGATGCCCGGCCGGGTCATACCAAAGACTTTTAAGAATGGTAGTGTTCGTTTCCCTCTCCTTTATACTCAGGGTTGCTGGGTTAGCATAACAACTGACTCGCTGGTGTCAGGATAAACGGACCAGTATAGTACTGGTAACTTACTAAGGAAACGCCATGATATAACTGAAAACATGTTGAGAATCGGCGTAATACACTACAACAAAGACATCTGGCTAACATAAATCGATTAATTGAGAGTAATTCGTCCGTTTTGAACCTTCTGGCTTATGTTTACAGTTTACTACAATTCGGTCAATATCCATTCACACGTCAACATCTTTTTTGCTTTCAAAGTTTAACCTGCTTCACCCGAATACACGCGACAAAATTGAAGACACAATAATACAGTGGAACGTAATGATATATATTGGTTGTGAAATAAATACCACACATCGTCGTTATAGTTTACAGTATTAGTTGTATCCTTTGACATTGTATATACCTCTTTAATGTAACCGAGATAAAAAACAAATTCAGAATGGGAGTGATTGAAATGTGTTTAACGCCATTTTCAACACTTGTTAAGTCATATCACGGCGACCAGTTCACTTTCCCATGTGTATCCTGACTTTCACACCAATACTTCACACACTAGTCTTTCCAAGCGACCAGCTGCTTTTCCATATAGACTGTTAGCCCATTGGTTGGAGGCGAATGGCGCGTGTCGCATTGACTGTTGTCAAACGCCAGAAAGAATATGGACCGAGCTGGGGTTCAAACTCACAACCCATATAATAAGAAAGGGCATTACATTCATTATATTTTGCAGAGTTGTGAGCGTTATACACTATACACGTACTGATAATATGTATATAGGTTCTGTGCAAATAGATGGTTCGACGAGGGAAACAATTAAGAGGCTATTACAATCTATATTATCTATAAATAATATAAACATAGCGCCACGAGTAAAAGAGTATTTATACATATATATATATATATATATATATATATATATATATATGTAGAAATGGATATAAAATAAGAACCTAGAGCCACGTGTAAAAGAGGCCATTGTTATTCCATTGGTATACTTTATAAATAATACAATACGTTTAAAGTTCGTGCAGAAAACTACGATATATGAGAGAAGAAATTAAGAGGATATTAAAGTCTATGTTATCTACGCAAATGGATATTAATATTTATATAACCCAGCGTCATGTGTTAAAGAGAACATGACCTATTTCCTTCTCAAGGTTGTAGACAATCGCTTTGTTGCTGGTTAGTAGAGCCTATCTCAAGGCTTGAAGCAGACGACTTTTACAAACACTTTTTGGCGAAAGGAGGTATTGCTCATGATGAGCAATTTATCCTTTGTCATTAGGTTTTCACTTCTATTCAAATATAGTTATTATACCCCCGCAAACGCTGGAATCAGCCTGTCGGTCGGTCGGTCGGTCCGTCGGTCGGTCTGTCCGCAAAATCTGTTCCGTTGTACTCCTTCAGTTTCTACCTGATTTACTTGATACTTGGCATAAATGTTAATCAGGGGTAGTTGATGTGCAAGACGCAAATTTCATGTCCCTGTGACCTTGACCTCTGACCTTGAAATAGGATTTTTTTTCTTAAAATCTAATCTGGTGCGACATACTCCTCCTTCAAATTCAACCGGATTTACTTGAAACATGGCAAAATGGAGCCGTTTTGTGTGGCATCAGCCTGTCGGTCGGACGAACTCATGGGAGTGTACTTGTGGGGTTATTTCCTTTGATGTTTACTTGTGGGGTGCACCACACAAGTATGCAATTCATTCCGTAATTAACCCCCTTTTACGGAATGAATAACATTAATATGCAAATGAGATACCTGTTATAAAAAATTAAAAAAACCTATTTATCTAAGTGTCTTTATAAGGGTAGTGGGTGGGCTTCACACGCACCCCACAAGTACTCTCTCATGCGGACGGTCGGACGGTCGGACGGTCGGACGGTCTGGCGGTCGGTCCAGATAAAAGGAGCCGTTTTGGGTTTGATATCATCTTAGTATTTCTTTTTGATACTGATATTCAAATTGTCTGAGTCAAAGATAATACTGTGAGATATAATATGTGTCAGGTGTTGGGGCGGGGGGTATTAATCACCTTTAGTGATAGTTCTAGTTTTATTTACAATGACCTTTATCATTTTTGTCCAGATGTTTTCAAAAACGCCTGCTGAAGATTTGTTGTAAGGGCAAGGGTTAAAATATATCGGATCGGCCATTTACTTGGTAATTTATTTGAAAGATGTACACAATTTGTATTATCATTCTTTATTTACAAATGTGTTTGTTTTGTTACACTATTTCGATGACACAAGATAACCCTTTCCCACATACGAGAATTCTGCAGTAGACGACTTTGAACATATTTTGTCAAAAAATAGAAAATCTCTTTAATTGAATGGATAACCTATGACTAAAAGTGGAAAACATTGTGGCAAAAGGAGAAATTGCTCGTTTTGAGCAATTTCTTCTTTTGTTACTTTGTTTTCAAAAAGCCGTCTATATGAGGGATAGGGTTAACGAAGTAGCAGCTGATGTGTCAATGCTATATTATACCTTTCCCTCGTGCAGACGCATTTTGACGTATGTGAAGCAGACGACTTTATAAACAATTTGTATGTGAAAAACCAAAGGTGGCAGTCTCGTTTAAAATCTAAAAGTAGCATTTTACTATATATCGATTATAAAATATATAGAAAATACTATTTTTAGATTTTAAACGAGACTGGCACCTGTGGGAAAAACATAATAAACGTTCTAAGTCGGAGACCATTGGGAAAAATCTTTAACAAATTGGCGAACAGTTACGATAATAATCAGGCTAGTGTCAACTCACAGGCTGTTCTTATGTGCACTTGTCGTAAATTTGTTTATGTTTTCTGTTTAACATAATCATGTTTAACCCTTTCCCACAAACGACAAATCAGCAGCTGTAAACTTAATTAATAAATAATTTTTTGCAAGACTAAGGAATATACCTCTATAAATAATGGTTTAAATATTGAAGAGAGGTGAATCGATTGGAAGCAGCTTTTCGATGCCGACTCAAACATTGTTTTTACAGACAGTCATGTCCCAGTGATAAAAAATACACAAATAAAGAATCATATTATTGAAATGAAAGCGAGTTTGCGTCTTGACCCTTTCCCACGTAAAGACGTCTTCTGACAATTTCAATGTGTTTTACTTGTTTTTGTTGAAAATAAATGAAGATCTTCGTTTTCCAGATACATTGTACATGTATTTACATTTTGGAGCTAGTCAGTAGATAACATATACTAATCAACTAAACCTTTTCCATCGTTTGCGGTACAAGTAAACTCACCATTCATGTCACCCATGCATCGTCCATTTAATATTATGATTGTCGAAAGTTTTGCACATATTTATAAGTAATTTACCAAATTTATTTACAAGGTTGTCAGATAAAATGTATCAGATGGATAATCTACCTTTTTATCACTGAACAAAATGTGGTGAATATCATCATGTTCAATATAGTGAGGCATTTTGCCCGTTCTCCGGCAATAATATAAGTCAAAATATTCTTCTACAATATGTATATGGTTGTGTTCACATGTGTTCCACGTTTTATGCAATGCTATTATGTCGAATGATTGACCATTTGAATTAAATTGTTTATCATTTACAAATTTACAAATTTATTCAAACCCCTTATATTTAATGAACACATTTTGATTCTTGTTGTAAGCATGTTCGACAATTGAATTACATGCATTTTAAAGTCTTTAGGGCTTCGGCCTCTTCCTTAACTTTCGATTGGTATAGGCTAGTTCCTTTCCTTGCCAGGCACACGTGGTTCACCATTGATGATAAGCTTATCGTATCTCAAATATGCATTGTAACCTTTACTCAGAAAATATGTCTTGAAAGGAATCGAATTTGATCTTACTCTGCTGACACGAGTCACCAAAATCTTCATATTCATTTAAATCCTTCTTCCGGTTGATCTGTTTGTTGTTGTTTTATCAGAACATTTCTTTTTAGCTTATTCGTGGTAATTTGTCAATACTGTTTCTTTGTCCTTAAAGAATTATATCTATTTTCAATTTTTTTTGGACGTGGCAGCGTTTTACTTTGGATTATGTGTGCTCTCCCCATATTTATAGTGGAAGAATCCAGATTAAGTTCATCGGTTAGATAAGCGCAAACCTTAAAATCTGTTCTGTGTCAGTCCATTATTCATGTCTTCCGATTTCTGGTATATTATAAAATTTCAGGTTATCTCGTCTAGAGTGTGCTTCGAACTGTCCAGTTTTCAGTTGCCTCTTTCCCTAGCTTGGATGATATATCCAATCACTTATATCTAATGCTCTTTTCTGCAGCTTTTCATTTTCTTCATGCATCTCTACATTATCTCGTTTAAGGTGATCTACACTTTTTTTCAAGTTTATAAAATGTGTCAATCGTGGTCGTCACACGTTATCTTATATCCAAACAGATCGTTTTTAGGTCGTCGTACTGATTACTAACTCTCGGATTTGTATATGTAGCTTCAGCGGTTTGATTCGGTTCACGTTGTAATTCAATTTGAGACAGCCTTTGTTGTCTTGTAGTATTTGGTGAACATTCATTATGTGAGGTGTTCAACAAGGAGCTTATTCTTGTAAACGATCTAGATGTTGCATTTTTGACTTTAGAATGGTAACGGTTTGGCAGAAGGTTTGTCTTGATAATATCTAGGCCAAGTTTGAATATGGGTAGTTGGGGTCAAAAATTAGGTCACTAGGCTCAAACGAAGGAACATTTTATAAACACTCTAGAAGCCGCACTTTTAACTTGGTCATGGTGAAACTTTGTGAGCATGTTTATCTTGATGATATCTAAGCTTAAGTCGAATTAAGAAATTCGTCATTAAGCCAAATTTGAGAACACATATTGTTAACACTCTAGAGACCATAGGGGTCTGGCACGCTATTATAATTAATATATCAATTAAAAAAAATATATACTATTATAAACAGTGAGTTTTATCAAGTTATTATGTTAAGTATTTCCGCTGTCTGTTTACATGTTAGTCTCTGTATATCACAAACAAGTAAGAGTTGTGTTATTCGGTATGTAGCATCACACTCTTTTTGGCATCATGTCCATGGGTAAAAAAAATGGCCCGACCCCAGGGGCACATGTTCTACATAGGAAATACATGACACATGTATATATCGTTGATAGGGTGAACAGTTCAAACCATGGTCATACCATAACTCTAAACATTAGTCCCGGTAGCTCAGTCGGTAACGACGCGGGCTGTCAATCCAGGGGTTTTGAGTTCGAATCCCGGCTCGGCCAACCAAAAAACATATGAGTAGGTGAACTGGCCGCCGTGATATGACTGAGAAATTGTTAAAAACGGCGTTAAACCCCAATCAATCAATCAATCAAACATTTATTGCATCAGGCAGGTACTAGACTTGTCAAGATCAGTACTTCTTTATATTTCAACATAGAAGTATGTGACTTCTTTTTGAAGATCTATTTAATCAGAAGATCATGGTCCTCGTGTTTATCTGACTGGGCTATACATAACATACAATGCTAGTAATCTGTGAAATAGAACATTGACCGAATGTATTATAAATATTTAAAAGGAAGTCAATATACAGTTTTACTGATTAGCTTGTATGCAGATCAATAATCGGTGTCATATCTGAATACATGATGAGAACTAAAATAGGAGTGGATGAAGGTAAAAATTGAACTCGATACAGGGTAGAAATAGTGACTGGAATAAAGGAGAAAGTGATTATGAGTTTCAAAATTTGCGTCAAAAGCCGTGTTTACTCTAAGGGTAAACTTCAGATGAACCGTGAAATGTATATGAGGACTCCTCCGAAACATGTAGTTTTATACCCTCTCACGCTTTAATGCCCAACGTTGATTTATAGTCCTATGAAAAGTATTGCCGATATTTTAAACTTGATATTTAACCCTTTCCCTCATACGGCAATTCTGCAGCAGACGACTTTGAACATTCTTTGTCAAAAAATATTGAATGGATAACCTATGACTAAAAGTGGAAAACATGGTGTCAAAAGGAGAAATTGCTCGTTTTGAGCAATTTCTTCTTTTGTCACTATGTTTTCAAAAAGCCGTCTGCTGCAGAGGCGTCAGAAAGCGTCTATATGAGGGAAAGGGTTAAGACACCAAAATGCTTAGGTAAAACACGAATGCTTAAGGTAAGGTGGACACAAATCTCATTAAAATCAGACCAAAATACTTTGCTGTACATACATTGGAACTGCCGACACCGCATAAAAGGTCGTCTCGTATTGAAATTATAGTTAAATTGTCTACTATTATACAATCGGAACACTCGGCAATCACCGATTCTCTTTCTCGTTTATTATCCCCTCGGCTAACGAAGTTTGCGATGGGGTTATAGTAACAGGACTGTCCGTTCGTTCGTTCGTTCGTTCGTTCGTCTGTGCGTCCGTCCTTAACAGCCTTGTGACCACTCTACACTGAACATCCTTCGACCGATCTTAACCAAACTTGGTATACAGTTAGTATATGGCAAGGTCAAGAAGCATATTTATTTTCAAGGTGATAGGTAAAAGGTCAAGGTCAAAATTTGACTTTGAATACCGAGGGGATGTTTTTATTGGTTATCTCCCCTGATTCTTGATGATTTTGTAGACGACATTTTAAATGGCTGACACAACATGTAAAAGGCAGTCATCAGATATATACGAGCGCTGACTACTGCAGCGAAGGTCTGGTTTTAAATGATACGAAAGGGCGGCTACGGGAAGACCAGTTTGTTTATAAATGTCAACATTTCAAGGGTCAAACCACAACATGTCAAAAAAAGCCCTTGAACGCTTCCGAGATACACATCAATCATTTCCTATTGCAAATGTTCACAACCAGTTTTCTAATGTTTGAGATATACTTCATAGCCACTTTTTCATGTTTCCGTTCTTTCCTTTTAACAATTATGACTACATGGATCACATGTTTCAGATAATTGGTGTTTTTCACTGTTTTAAATGTTTATTTAAATGTTTTATTTAACCTCTAAACCATATGCTATAGCTACTGAAAAGAATCATGACACAATTATTTAATTTCTCACAAAATTTGGTTGATTTTAGAATATTTGCGTGACAAAGGTATTTTCCATCTTTTCTTGACCTCTGTCTCCGTGGTGTAGTGGTTGGATCGGCCGCATTGGGAGCGGGAGACCAGGGTTCGATCCCCGGTCGGGTCATACCAAATACTTAAGAAATGGAAGGTATACCCCTTTTGCGCTCAGGGTTTCGGGTATACTATAGGATTCATCGGTGTCAGGATAACTAAGATAGGTAGAACTGGTAAATTTTCGTATTTCTTTATAAGGGGAATCAAAGTGGGGGCGAATCTCGCAAAGGGCTTGTACACACGTTTGAATCAAACATTGGTAGCCTGTATTTCCTCTGACGCGTAAAGGGACACGACATAGACCTCGGAATATAAGTAGGGTGCTTTTTATTAAGGTTGTCAACACATTTAAATTCTAAAGCAAGTTTGATAACTTGTTCCGTTAGCAAATCCACCAATCATATTGCAGCTATTTTGGTTTGGTACTGTTGGCTAACGTACACTATAACTGACCAAACGTCTTGGAACTTAAATTGGCTGGATGCTTCAGAATTTTGATTAACTTAAAAGGAACTGTAAGATTAATCCCACAAATTTTGCCATTTAAATAAATGTAAGAACTAAGAACACAACCTTGGGGTCGTCAACCTGTTCATTGGTATGGCGAGGGTAAACAACAACTGAAATTTACACAATATCACCTTTAACATAATGCTATAAATAACATTTTGTTAAAAAGAAATCATGCAATGTAGTCTTTGTAATACAATGTATTATATATATCAAGTAATCATTTAAATCGATTTCGTAGAAATCATGTCACTCCCATTTATTAATGTTCTCATTTTCTGTGCAATGTGTGTGGGTGTGTGCAGAGGTCTCTCGGTGTAATCAGAATGTTGAATCTATTTTAATTTGTGTAACAATATAATAAAGGCCGTTTACTCTAGTAGTATATAGTAACGTATCAATATTTGTGTTTGCGTAGAGATTAATTTGAACCAGGTCAAGCGATAAAGGTTTTCGTGACCTAAGTGTACAATAAAGACTGGATGTTTGTTGATTTGCGTTAAGTGAAGTACAATCACACACGAGCCTTCAATGCACGTTTGAAGAATCTTGCTGAATTTTCCGACCAAGTACAAGATAATCTTGTTATATTGTCTGACGAAGTGGTAGAAAACCTTGTTATATTGTCTGCCGATGTACTAGAGAACCTTGTTGAATTGTCTGACGAAGTATAACTGAAATAATGTTGAAAGCTGCGTAAATAAAACAATAAAACTGACGAAGTACTAGAGAACCTTGTTGAATTGTCTGACAAGGTTCTAGTGAATCTTGTTGTATTGGCTGATGAAGTACTAGAGAAACTTATTGTATTGTCTTACGATGTACTAGAGAATCTTGTTGTATTGTCTGACGAAGAAGTAGAGAACCTTGTTGTATTGTCTGATGAAGTACTAGAGAACCTTCTTGTATTGTATTACGAAGTACTAGAGAACCTTGTTGTATTGTCTGCCGAGTACTAGAGACTCTTGTTGTATTGTCTGACAAAGTACTAGAGAACCTTATTGTATTGTCTTACGAAGTACTAGATAACCTTATTGTATTGTTTTACGAACTACCAGAGAAACTTATTGTATTGTCTTACGATGTACCAGAGAAACTTGTTGTATTGGCTGACGAAGAAGTAGGGAACCTTGTTGTATTGTCTGACGAAGAAGTAGATAACATTGTTGTATTATCTGACGAAGAACTAGAGAATACTGTTGTATTGTCTGACGAAGTAGTAGAGAACCTTGCTTTATTGTTTGATTAAGTAGTAGAGAACTGTGCTTTATTGTCTGATGAAGAACTAGAAGCCTTGTTGTATTGTCTGATGAAGTACTAGAGTACATTTTTGTATTGTCTGACAAACTTCGGAAGTATAAGAGCACTTTGTTGTTTTTCATGACGAAGTACTAGAGAACCATGTTGTATTATCTGACGAAGTAGTAGAGTAGCTTGTTGTATTGTCTGACGAAGTAGTAGAGTAGCTTGTTGTATTGTCTGACGAAGTATTAGATAACCTTGTTGTATTGTCTGACGAAGTATTATATAACCTTGTTGTATTGTCTGACGAAGTATTATATAACCTTGTTGTATTGTCTGACGAAGTAGTAGAGTAGCTTGTTGTATTGTCTGACGAAGTATTAGATAACCTTGTTGTATTGTCTGACGAAGTAGTAGACAACCTTGTTGTATTGTCTGACGAAGTATTATATAACCTTGTTGTATTGTCTGACGAAGTAGTAGAGAAGCTTTTTGTATTGACTGATGAAGTATTATATAACCTTGTTATATTGTCTGACGAAGTAGTAGAGAACCTTGTTGTATTGTCTGACGAAGTATTATATAACCTTGTTGTATTGTCTGACGAAGTAGTAGAGAACCTTGTTGTATTGTCTGACGAAGTATTATATAACCTTGTTGTATTGTCTGACGAAGTAGTAGAGAAGCTTTTTGTATTGACTGATGAAGTATTATATAACCTTGTTGTATTGTCTGACGAAGTAGTAGAGAAGCTTTTTGTATTGACTGATGAAGTACTAGAGAATCTTGTTGTATCGTCTGATGAAGTACTAAAGAACCATGCTGTATTGTATAACGAAGTACTAGAGAACCATGCTGTATTGTATAACGAAGTACTAAAGAACCATGCTGTATTGTATAACGAAGTACTAAAGAACCATGCTGTATTGTATAACGAAGTAATAGAGAACCATGCTGTGATGTATAACGAAGTACTAAAGAACCATGCTGTATTGTATAACGAAGTACTAGAGAACCATGCTGTATTGTATAACGAAGTACTAGAGAACCATGCTATATTGTATAACGAAGTACTAAAGAACCATGTTGTATTGTATAACGAAGTACTAAAGAACCATGCTGTATTGTATAAAGAAGTACTAGAGAACCATGCTGTATTGTATAACGAAGTACTAGAGAACCATGCTGTATTGTATAACGAAGTACTAGAGAACCATGCTATATTGTATAACGAAGTACTAAAGAACCATGTTGTATTGTATAACGAAGTACTAAAGAACCATGCTGTATTGTATAAAGAAGTACTAGAGAACCATGCTGTATTGTATAACGAAGTACTAAAGAACCATGCTGTATTGTATAACGAAGTACTAAAGAACCATGCTGTATTGTATAACGAAGTACTAGAGAACCATGTTGTATTGTATAACGAAGTAATAGAGAACCATGTTGTATTGTATAACGAAGTACTAGAGAACCATGTTGTATTGTATAACCTTGTTGTATCGTCTGATGACGTACTAGAATGTGTAACCCGACTCGTATTCGTAACTATACTACTTTAAGAGATGTCATAAATAAAGCGCAACAAAACCTCAATGCCTTCTGCACTCTGTGACCAACGAAGAACCAGATCAGCCTACACATCGGCGCAGTCTGATCAAAATATTCCCTATTGGCAATTTATTCATTCAAGCGTCCCTGAAGCCTGAATCATATGGGGAACACCAACTCAACAATACACACTTTCATAGAAATAGCGATAATCTTCAAAATCTCCGAATGTCGATATTCGTATCACGTGTCTTATTTCTTTCCGATCGGATTTCAAAACGTTATATGGATTTCCTTTAACCCAATGTACATGTTTAAAACTAAAAGGTCGAAATGATTTACCAATAGTCGATGTTATGACATGTTGTTTCAGTGAGAAATAAGGTTAAGTATAAAGTGCTTGTTTTCCCGCTGTTTGTCGTGGCGTTAACCCGACTCGTTCTGGCATCAGTAAGTCAAAGCTTTATTCAAACCGAACAATGGTAGATTTTGATCTCAGATTAAGATATTAATATATTCGTGAATGTCAAAAAATTAGTTTTACTTATGGTGTGTGAAGCATGTCGTAAAAATGGCACTTTTGATGCTCACTCACTGAAAATACAGTTTGATATACAGAGCTCTAGATAGGGGATAATTTTCTTTTTCTAAAATCCTTACTTGACACTCAAATCCTATGTTGTGGGTTCTCACTTAGTCGATTGTTTGTAGTACCCACAACATACGGTTTGGTTAAGAAATACAAGAGATATTGTGTTAACAAAATAGAATACTGTCAAGTCTCGACTGAATCCTTCTTAATTCTCATCTGTATGCACGACCTTTACCCTTTTCCACATACAACAGATCTGCGTCAGGCGACTTTTACCCTTTCCCACAAACAACAGACCTGCGTCAGACGACTTTGAAAATATAGAAAAAATGTCTATAAATAAAAAATATTTTTAATAAGAGTTGAAAACAGTGCGGCAAAATGAGAATTCCTCGTTATGAGGAATATCTCTATTTGCTACAATGTTTTCAAATGCTGTCTGCTGCCAATGGGTCAAAATACGTCTGCATGTGGAAAAGGGTTAGATAACATTTGGTTACAAAATTGAGCAAGGTAAGCCTGCACATCCGTGATCTAACATTAATGTTCATTGTTCGCTATCTATTTACTAGTTATCTAGTGAAGATAAGTCTGTAAACATTAACGTGTAAACCCCTTTTCCTCACATACAGACGCATCAGACGACTTTTTAAAACATTGTGACAAACGAAAACGTTTTTCATAATGAGCAAATTCTCCTTTTTTCACAGTGTTTTGAAACTCGTAAAAGGGTAGAAATCAAGGATTATAAGTATATGAAAACTGCATGAATTCAACAAGATAAAGGGTTCATTTGAAACCCCATAACAGTGTCTGGCTGTCTGATTCCTGGCATATAGGATAAGACTCGGGAAGTTTAAAATGTATTCAAGGTGCCATATTTGACTGGCCCTTTGCATTGGGGGTGGCACTATAATAAACAATCACTTTACTTTACTTTTACGTTTGTTGCTGCGGAATGAGAAAGAGGGGAATTGCCAAAAATCGTCTCGTTAAAAAGTACTGGCTGGATTTGGCACAATTATTCCTTGGGTGACCCTCTACCAAGATTGTTCAAATTATTCCGATACGTCGAAAAAATGGCCGTCATGGGGTGGAGCTTGTCTTCATTATATGTATGCCCTATATGTAGTGAAAGGCACTGGCCCGAGTTGACAAAAACTTGGCACAAATGGTCATTGGATGACCCTCTACTAAGAGTGTTCAAACTTTCTCCTAATAGGCCTACTTATACTTTTTAAGCATTTGTTGTCAATCTTACAGAAAATTAATGTTTATAGATCCAATCGTGCGGGACGACGTCGCATGTGTGAGGTCATATTTTACTGCAATTTGACTGACAAATAGTTATAACGCCAGTCAGAAACTTTTTGTTTGTACCGTAAGTCTTCATATCAACATATTATAGATACTATCAAACAGAACAACATATTATAGATACTATCAAACAGAACAACATATTATAGATACTATCAAACAGAACAACATATTATAGATACTATCAAACAGAACAACATATTATAGATACTATCAAACAGAACAACATATTATAGATACTATCAAACAGAACAACATATTATAGATACTATCAAACAGAACTTGGAGAATCAATGACAGTTTGTGACTGTCTACTGTGGGCGAAAAACACACGGATTTACATTTATTTTCACATTTACTAACTAACTTCTGACTTGCTTTATCAGGACATACTAGTTGTCCGACGCTCGTTTGTCAATGAGCCAATGAAAAGGGAATGAAAAGACAGTTTTCAACTTGTCGCGCGCGATTCGTTTAAGACATGAACTAATAAAATATATGTATAGTGTACAGTTACTGTCGAGGAAAGACATATTTCGATGGCTTCATGCAAAACGGTTGTAACTACATCGTGTTACAAGATGTAGTTACAACAGTTTTGCATGAAGCCCACGATTTGGGGTGCCTGGTCGCTGTTAATAGCAGTGAAATAGGTCAGTGTTGTAAACTTCGGTGTTTTTGTTTCAGATCTATTCGGGAAACTGTATTCCTGTAAGACCTTAGCCCTAACCAAAGTAGCAAGAGCACACGCCTCTGCTAATGGCAGAAAACAGAGATGAGCAATCGTTGATAGCAGAACTGCTTGATGCTGTAAAAGATGAAAAGCCGTTGGAAGAAGACCCAGATTTTATCATCAATGAACAAACGTACTGTTATTGTTTTGATTTATTGTGTCGACTGAAGTGAACAACGTTTTCAACATAATTAATTTATATCACGACGGCAAGTTAACATAACCATGTGTATCCTTCACACCAGTTGGCTAGTCCACGCAATATTCCACCAAAGACAACTGACTACCTTCCCATATAGATTTTCATTATATTGTTTGTCAATGATCCAATGAAGTGGGAATGAAAAGACTGAGCTCCTAACCACGCGACAGTTTTCTACTTGTCGTGCGCGGTTCGTTTAAGACATGAACTAATACACTATATGTATACTTCATAGGACATTAACAATTACAAAAACGCTACAACAATATGATGCGTTTTAGCCTATTAAAGAAATCATGAAAAATCATTGAAAGGCAGTATTTGCAATTCATCTCGTATTGTTTTAAAGTAGTAGTCAAATTCTGATAACAACTGAATATGCATCTGGTGCTCTAACTATTGGACAATATTGCGACATTGCTTGACGTTGGTATCGTTTTAAAATCTTAAACATAATTATCATCGTGTATTGTGACTCTGACAGCGTCATACGAATACCGGCATACGAATGTTTTAAAATTAATCGCAATTTCAAATAAAACTACAGTTGTGTTGTTTTTTCGGTCGTTATATTTTTACCAAAACCTTTTCGGGATGCTTGTATATATATCTTGATTACGAACAGTGAATAACATGATCAGACTGCCACATTGATCTTGATCTTCAATGGTATCAAAGCTCCGAATGTCGGTGAAATGGCCTAATGTTTGATAATAGTGTTTGTCATTACCCTTTAAAGTTTTCGTGAAATGGCCTAATTTTTGATAATAGTGTTTGTCATTACCCTTTAAACGTTAGCCTTATGTTTGATACTAGTGTTTGTCATTACCCTTTAAAGGTTAGCCTTATGTTTGATAGTAGTGTTTGTCATTACCCTTTAAAGGTTGCCTAATGTTTGATACTAGTGTTTGTCATTACCCTTTAAACGTTAGCCTTATGTTTGATACTAGTGTTTGTCATTACCCTTTAAACGTTGCCTTATGATTGATAATAGTGTTTGTCATTACCCTTTAAAGGTTGCCTAATGTTTGATAGTAGTGTTTGTCATCACCCTTATAGGTTGCCTAATTTTTTATAGTAGTGTTTGTCATTACCCTTTAAAGGTTAGCCTACTGTTTGATACTAGTGTTTGTCATTACCCTTTAAAGGTTAGCCTACTGTTTGATACTAGTGTTTTTCATTACCCTTTAAAGGTTAGCCTAGTGTTTGTCATTACCATTTAAAGGTTGCCTTATGTTTGATACTAGTGTTTGTCATTACCCTTTAAGGGTTAGCATAGTGTTTGTCATTACCCTTTAAAGGTTAGCCTAGTGTTTGTCATTACCATTTAAAGGTTGCCTTATGTTTGATACTATTGTTTGTCATTACCCTTTAAAGGTTGCCTAATTTTTGATAGTTGTGTTTGTCATTACCCTTTAAAGGTTAGCCTACTCTTTGATAGTAGTGTTTGTCATTACCCTTTAAAGGTTAGCCTACTCTTTGATAGTAGTGTTTGTCATTACCCTTTAAAGGTTGCCTTATGTTTGATACTAGTGTTTTTCATTACCCTTTAAAGGTTAGCCTAGTGTTTGTCATTACCCTTTAAAGGTTGCCTTATGTTTGATACTAGTGTTTGTCATTACCCTTTAAGGGTTAGCATAGTGTTTGTCATTACCCTTTAAAGGTTAGCCTTGTGTTTGTCATTACCATTTAAAGGTTGCCTTATGTTTGATACTATTGTTTGTCATTACCCTTTAAAGGTTGCCTAATTTTTGATAGTAGTGTTTGTCATTACCCTTTAAAGGTTAGCCTACTCTTTGATAGTAGTGTTTGGCATTACCCTTTAAAGGTTAGCCTACTCTTTGATAGTAGTGTTTGTCATTACCCTTTAAAGGTTGCCTTATGTTTGATACTAGTGTTTGTAAATACCCTTTAAAGGTTAGCCTTATGTTTGATAGTAGTGTTTGTCATTACCCTTTAAAGGTTAGCCTACTGTTTGATAGTAGTGTTTGTCATAACCCTTTAAAGGTTAGCCTAATGTTTGATACTAGTGTTTGTCGTTACCCTTTAAACGTTGCCTTATGTTTGATACTAGTGTTTGTCATTACCCTTTAAAGGTTAGCCTAATGTTTGTCATTACCCTTTAAAGGTTGCCTTATGTTTGATACTGGTGTTTGTCATTACCCTTTAAAGGTTGCCTTATGTTTGATAGTATTGTTTGTCATTACCCTTTAAAGGTTAGCCTAATGTTTGTCATTACCCTTTAAAGGTTGCCTTCTGTTTGATACTAGTGTTTGTTATTACCCTTTAAAGATTGTCTTATGTTTGATACTAGTGTTTGACATTATCCTTTAAAGATTTCGTGAAATGGCCTAATTTTTGTGATCACACACCGTCCGGCGTCGTCGTCTGCGTCGTCGTCGTCGTCGGCGTCTATTAACAATTTCCTACAAATGACTTCTCCTACTAAACCAATGGACAGATTTCAAAATTACTTCACAGGAATGGTCCTTAGGTGGTCCTCTTTCAAAGTTGTTCAAAGAAATTAATTCCAAGTAAAACTTTGGTTGCTGCGGCATCAGAAAAGAGGAAATTTGAAAATTATTTCGCACAAATGTTCCTTGGGGTACCTTCTACCAAGATTGTTCAAATATTTCCGATCCGTTGAAAAACATGGCCCCCAGGGGGCGGAGCTTATTTTCCTTATATGTGCTCTGTTAAAACTTTAAAATTCTTCTTGTCCAAAAGTACTAGCCTGATTTGAAAATTATTTTGCACAATTGTTCCTTGGGACACTCTTTACCAAGATTGTTCAAATATTTCCAATCCGTTGAAAAACATGGCCGCCAGGGGGCGGAGCTTGTTTTCCTTATATGTGCATTGTTAAAACTTTAAAAATCTTCTTGTCCAAAAGTACTGGCTCGATTTAAAAATTATTGTGCACAAATGTTCCTTGGGGAACCCTTTACCAAGATTGTTCAAATATTTTTGATCCGTTGAAAAACATGGCCGCCAGGGGGGCGAACTTGTTTTCCTTATATGTGCATTGTTAAAACTTTAAAAATCTTCTTCTCCAAAAGTACTTGCCCGATTTAAAAATTATTTTGCAGGCACCCTTTACCAAGATTGTTCAAATATTTTTGATCCGTTGAAAAACGTGGCCACCAGGGAGCTTGTTTTCCTTATATGTGCATTGTTAAAACTTTAAAAATCTTCTTCTCCAAAAGTACTTGCCCGATTTAAAAATTATTTTGCAGGCACCCTTTACCAAGATTGTTCAAATATTTTTGATCCGTTGAAAAACGTGGCCACCAGGGAGCTTGTTTTCCTTATATGTGCATTGTTAAAACTTTAAAAATCTTCTTGTCCAAAAGTATTGGCCTAAAAAGAGTAAAAACTATTGAAGACTATTGAAGTTCTATTAAATCAGGTGAGCGATATAGGGCCATCGTGGCCCTCTTGTTTGATAATAGTGTTTGTCATTACCCTTAAAAGGTTTCGTGAAATGGCCTAATTTGTTGATAATAGTGTTTGTCATTACCCTTTAAACGTTGCCTAATATTGATACTAGTGTTTGTCATTACCCTTTAAAGGTTAGCCTTATGTTTGATAGAAGTGTTTGTCATTACCCTTTAAAGTTTAGCCTTATGTTTGATAGTAGTGTTTGTCATTACCCTTTAAAGTTTAGCCTTATGTTTGATAGTAGTGTTTGTCATTACCCTTTAAACGTTGTCTTATGTTTGATAATAGTGTTTGTCATTACCCTTTAAAGGTAAGCCGTATGTTTGATAGTAGTGTTTGTCATTACCCTTATAGGTTGCCTAATTCTTGATAGTAGTGTTTGTCATTACCCTTTAAAGGTTGCCTACTGTTTGATAGTAGTGTTTGTCATTACCCTTTAAATGTTACCCTTATGTTTGATACTAGTGTTTGTCATTACCCTTTAAACGTTGCCTTATGTTTGATAGTAGTGTTTGTCATTACCCTTTAAACGTTGCCTTATGTTTGATAGTAGTGTTTGTCATTACCCTTTAAAGGTTAGCCTAATGTTTGATAGTAGTGTTTGTCATTACCCTTATAGGTTGCCTAATTGTTGATAGTAGTGTTTGTCATTATCCTTTAAAGGTTGCCCAATGTTTGATAGTAGTGTTTGTCATTAACCTTTAAAGGTTAGCCTTATGTTTGATAGTAGTGTTTGTTATTACCATTTAAAGGTTACATAATGTTTGATAGTAGTGTTTGTCATTACCCTTTAAAGGTTAGCCTACTGTTTGTCATTACCTTTTAAAGGTTACCTACTGTTTGTCATTACCCTTTAAAGGTTACCTAATGTTTGTCATTACCCTTTAAAGGTTACGCCGTTACCTCGTGGCCCGGAGCTGGAATGTGGACAACGCGGCCAGCGGACTCAAATCCACTATAGAATGGAGACGGGAAACCAGACCTCAAGATGTCCTCTGCAATTACTGCAAGTTAAATCCTGGCTACCATGCAATGGTAAGTTTTATTATTGAACCACGTATAAGGTCGCCGTCCTTCGAACGATCTCACGTAGATCAATACAGTACAAACCAGCCTCGAAGTCGAATTCACCGTCATCGGAACAATCAAGCTATTTGACAGGCGTCAATTCCGTCCATAATACTGTTTATACACTTTTAATTCATTCTTCTCACTGAGTTATTTGACCAAATATATAGTTTTGTCGCAATATAAACCATATATGCACACAACAAATAGAATAATCAATGCATACTTATATATTGTGGCCTATTGTCTCAATGTTTTCAAAGTCATCTGCTGTAGAACGTCAAAAGGCATCTACATTAGGAAAAGGTTAAGTCGTCAGCAGAAGTAACCATTTCCTTCGCAAGATCGCCCTTGAAATCTCATGTACAGCCATTCAATTTTCAATCTTCAAGCATAGATTGACTGGCGGTGCTTAAGGTGGAATCATACCTTTGAAATAACGTCGTTTTTGACGTCAAAACGTACGTTTTTGCGACAATGACAGTGTTGTTAAAGAAATCACCATGCCTTTCTCGTTTGAAGTGGTATTTGGACAAAGTTAACACCAGACCGAAGAAAAGAAAATTACCTACGTAGTGATGTAATTTCCATACAACTGCCAAGACAATTAACGTAAAGATGAAACTTTTGCTAAAATATTTTAACAGTAATTTGGTTATTTCAAATTTATTAAAAATTCGCCCGAGATATTTTTTTTTAAATATTATATTATTTAGAACAACCTTTTGTCTACCATTTACTAAAGACAGTGTATGATAGCAAAACATCAGATCAGAGATGTACTCATTATTAGTAATAATTTCAGCTTTATTTGTACAGTTTACCATGTACGACAATGCTCCAGAGTTGGCCATGTGCATGAACGGAAGAGGAAGTTCGGTGTGTTAGGACAATATGAATACGCCCATCGCCGCCTATGTTTTGTAGGCTTCAGATGGTGTTATAGGATTAAACCACAATATTCTTGTATGTCTTTTTAAGCCAAACTCTGAAAGTAACCGTAGGGCTAAATTGAAATTGTCCGCTTATTTGGAATGTTTTTATCATAAAAGAACATAATTGATCTTTTCTCCTTGAATGATATCATCCCTATTTTTCAGCGTCAGATAGGATTTGACCGTCTCGGGCGTCCAGTGTTTTACTCCAGTTTCTCACAATGTTTTACACAGAAGAATGGAACAGAAGATTCACTTCAACATCTGATGTATTTATTAGAAAATGCGTTTCGTTGTATGGACGAAGGTGTCTATCAAATAGTGTGGGTCCTTGATTGTAGTGGTATGTTCCTTGGTTCTTACAATACAATACAATATAATACAACACAATAGTGTTGTATTGTATTAAACAAACAATACGTCTATAGCAAAGAAACACAAATAAACACAGAGACATGTATCTTTTCAGAAGAATTTACAAAAGTTAAACAAAGTGAGAGTTTATGGGAAAACTTGAATTATTTTCAAATTATCATATTAATTTAAGTTTTTATAGAGTGTTTATAGTAGGACGTTTATCAGAACTAGATTATCACGCCATTAGGTGTACTATCTGAACGTTTATCAGAACTAGATTATCACGCCATTAGGTGTACTATCTGAACGTTTATCAGAACTAGATTATCACGCCATTAGGTGTACTATCTGAACGTTTATCAGAACTAGATTATCACGCCATTAGGTGTACTATCTGAACGTTTATCAGAACTAGATTATCACGCCATTAGGTGTACTACCTGAACGTTTATCAGAACTAGATTATCACGCCATTAGGTGTACTAATCTAGTTTTGCTACTGTTCACCATGTTTAATTGCAACGAATATTACTTAACCGTAGACAGACGCAATTTAACGAATCTACAGCTGACGATGTTTGCCACAGTTTTTAAACTATATTGTATTTAGATCTATATAATAAAACTTTAATTTAGCAGAAAGTTCCATATTTTCCCAGGTGTTTTCAATGTTGTATGTCACAGATGTCCAGTGTGTAAGAGAAGGTTAAATACACTTTTAGAGTCGTCTGCTTTAAAACGCCCGAGTTAAACCTTTGACCATGAACAGTCGGAAATCAAAAAGGCCTTTGGGGCCTTTTCGAAAATGTCTTGAAAATAGAACGGGCAATTTCCTAATTTCTCACAAAATTTCAAAAGTTGTCTGATGCACATGATGTAAAAAGTCTTCTGCACCAAGTAACACGTAGACCAATTCTTCAGACACTAGAATATGCAAATACCGCTATGGGAAATCTAAACCTTATACTGCTGAAGTCATTCAATCACTTCCCCCCGTCCTTGGGTTTTTAACAAGTTCTGGCACATTTGAGAAGTCAAATAATTATTTGCAAATGGTTTAACCTTTTAGCTCACGTGAGCATCCTGTGTCCGTCGTGTGTCGTCCGTCGTCCGTCGTCGTCAACATATCTCCTCTGCAACCACTGGGTCCACTGAAGCTTAACTTCACAAGAATGTTCATTTAGTGGTCCTCTTTGAAATGTGTTTAAAGAAAATGAATACATTTTATAATTTGTGTCGCTCCGTCATCAGATTTAACAATCTTGTCCAATAGTACTGGCCCAATTGAAAATAATTTTACACAATAGTCCATTGGTGATCTTCTACCAAGTTTGTTTCAATTATTCCGATCTGTAGAAAAACATGGTCGCCAGGGGGTTGCTCATTTCCTTATATGGTCAATATTCATGTCCGAAAGTACTTTTAATAATTACCAAATATGTACAAATTATTCCGATCTGTTAAAAAACATGGACGCTAGTGGTTGGGACTTGTTTACCTTATATGTATTCATACTTAAAACTTCAAAAACGTTCTTGTACAATTGTAATGGTCCTTTCTGCAAATATTTAGCACAAACGTTCCTTACAACATGTGACCCTCTACTAACATTGAAGAACATTGAATTTCTTTCAATCCGTTGAAAAACATTGAGACGATGTGCAGTGCACATGTTTCTGCCAGCTCAATTGAAAGTCAATGTCACTTTTAGAGGTCATATGATTGTATTTCCTGTCTAGCTACGCCTTTTGATCCCGGTGAAGGATTTTAAAATAACTCGCCACAAATATTCACCATATTGAGACGATGTGCAGTGCGTTTGTTTCTGCCATACTCATTGTATTCGAACATACTGTTTCTGACAAACTGACATGGGGAGACATGTTTGTGTTATCAAAACAACCACTATTTCTTTATTTAGAAAATTAATCTTTTTGTTTTAAAAGTCAAGTGCTGCTGATTTGTGGAAAAAAGTTTAAATTTGTCAAAAAAATCTTATAAAATAGCGCCGAGAGTCAGCTCAACATGTACGAATTCAAAAGATGATCCGTATCTACGATATTAGCACATGCCTAAACCGTTTACCTCATACAGCAAATATGCAGTAGACGGCTTTGAAAACATGTAGGCAAAGACACGGTAAATCTCTGAAGGTATAATTACTGAAAAAAGTTAGAAAAATATTTTGGCAAATAGAGAAATTGCTCCTTTTGAAAAAGTTTTCCATTTGCCACAATGGTTCACAAGTTCCTGCTGCAAAGGTGTAAGAAAGCGTAGGATGTTGACACGTGTTTAGGTTGTTTCGTGGGGCCAACATGGGAGCAAACATAATATAGTTCGAATCTAATTGAGGTCTTAATTAATCATTCGTCTTTTTTCAGGAATGAAACTCACCTCCTGTAACCCCAAGATGGCTTTGAATGTTGAGAAAGTTCTTTCTAACCACTATCCAGAGCGACTAGGCGGCCTCATCTGCGTCAATCACAGTGCCGTGTTTCAGGGTCTATGGAAGGCTGTGAAGTGTTTCATGCAACCAGGAACCATTAAAAAAGTTCATGTGGAAACGTCCAAAACCAAAATAGAGGACTCCTTTACTTCTTTATTTGATGATGATCTTAAAGAGTGGTTGTACGCAGAAATCCGATTAAACAAAACCTCGCCCATAACTCTGACGCAAAAAGAATTCTGGAAACCCAATGAGTCCGATCATGATCCTAGAGGGTGTGAACAATATGTGTCCAAGTTTTTGGACGGCTTTTCAGCGGAGGATCATGCTGGTAAAACGTATATATACAGACCTCATTCTTGTATAGTTGAAGATTTGTTAGACCAAGGCAAAGCTGCATGATGTTGGATTGGGTTTTTCTAAAGTGATGAGTCTATTTAAATACGAGTAAATTAACATGGACAAATTGACATTTGAAGCTGTGTGACCAGCCTAGATTGAGACCAACCCCTCTATCTCTGTGCAGTCTAGTCAGGATATTTATTCTCTGTTCACAATCTAGTTCTTCAGATGCATCACGGACGCCTCTGTAGAATGCATATGGCTAAAGATGACAATTCAAGTGTGAACAATTATCGAAATTTGTTATTGTCTTTTTTTACAAAAGCTCTGAAAGTCGATTTTCGTATGATATGACCTTCATTATATTTCTGATGTTTTCTGTGATAAATTTATATCTATGCCTTACTATTGTATCTTTTGAAAGGACTCATATCAATGGCCGATTTGTAAACTTTTCAAGAAAATAAAATTGCTTTAACATCTTTACAACACAAACATAAAAAACAATCTTGCATACACAAAATATGTATGTGCATGCAAGTAGTTAGATCATGGCCAAGCTGTGTAAGGTAAAAATCTTTCCCACATACACCAAATCTGCAGCAGACGACTTCTAACACATTTAGTCAAAATTATGGAAACAATCCTTAAATGTGAGAACATTTATTGAATAAAGTTTAAAAACCATGTGACAATAGGAGAAATTTCTCTTTGCCACAATATTCTCAAAGGTCATCTAGCACCGATGCGTTTCCAAGTTTGAAAGGGAAGTATTTGGATATTTATTACAGGAGATGAAAGGGAAGTATTTGGATATTTATTACAGGAGATAATTACAGGAGAACACTACTTGTGTATGATTAACGTACTGATTTGAACAATAATGATAATGATTGGCAATTGCCTTTTTTCTCCCAAAAGTATAACTGTTCATAATTGGACAAACAAATTGCATGAAAAGTAAACTAGATCTACAGATGTGAATAATAAGAAAGCGATATTAAATTACTTTTATACATGTTCATCAAAACGATTCTGTACAATATTTTATCAGAAAATAATTGTGTGTAGGCCAACCAATCTACATAGTCAGAGACCTCATTGTTGTCTTTTGAAACGGAGACGGCATACCCAGTATTCCAATATCAGATGAAAAAAGGTCTTGTTCCATCTCCATTTTTGGTATTAAATTCTGTTTTGGTATTAAATCAAGTGAACTCAACATGAAACCAGTGGGGCTATAATGCTAGCTTTTGACACACACACACACACACACACACACACACACACACACACACACACACACACACACACACACACACACACACACACACACACACACACACACACACACACACACACACACATATATATATATATATATATATAGCTATCTTACCTAAAGCAGACAGAGAAGTATGGAGGTGCGACTGTGCGTTTGAACAGACTCAACCGTTATCAATAACCGAATTAATAATTTAGCCGTCCCTCGAGAAAACCAACATTATGGCCTCTGCATTATATATCGACCCAGATCAGTCCGCGCAGACTGATCCCGGCCGACACATTCCGTCTCAGGGGGGTAGAGGTATATATTAATGATTCCTGAAACAGATAATCCACAGGAGGCGAAAAGTGTCTATCCGGGTAAGCCTGCGCGGCATGCTTAGGCTGATCCGGGTCTATACTTTACGCAGAGTCCACAATGTTGGTTTTCTCGCGGGCAGTCTCATATATCAACAGACAGGTTCTTTTCTGCCTCAGCTTGAATATTTCCTAATAAAAATTGATGTCACTGTAAAATTGGTGCATAGAATTCTGCCCTGTGATATTAAGCCACATACAGCAACTCTGCAGCAGACGACTTTGATTTTGTTTTGTTTAATATGAAACATTTATAAATGAAAGTATAATAATTAAATAGAGTTGAAAACGTTGTAGCAAATGCAGTCATTGCTCATTATGATCAATGTATCCATTTGCCACAATGTGTTTAGAAGTCGTCTGCTGTAGAGGCGTAAGAACGCGTCTGTATGTGGGGAGGGTTAACATAAGTATATATATGTTCTACGTTTACCTATGTATATGAATAGTCCCTTTCCCTCTGTCATAATTTACTGCGAAATCAAAACTTCTGGGTGTAAAAAATTGACAGCAAATGTATAACTTACACCATAAAGCTGGCAAAATTCATGCAAATCTGTGACATTGTTGTACATTTTAAAATGCACAACAATGTCACCGATTTTCATGAATTTGACAAAAGAAATCGGATGCAATTTTGTTACTGCTGAAAAATATAATGTACTAGTTTATTCTTGATCTGGAAGTATTGTTCAAACATAATATATTTAATAAATTAAAATAATCTTTGGGGCCTGCTCTTACTTATTTGAATTTATATAGTGGGTCTTCCAAAGGGAAGAAAGTCAGTAAAACAGTTTATATCATCAATACTGTTTAATTATCGAATTTTCGACCACTTGGTCTTTTTCAAGATTAAAAAAATACAACGGAAGATCTCTTGTTCTTGTTCTTGTGAAAACTTGATCTCTTCGACACTAGAATGAACTGCACATACATTTCCGATGTATTTTTTTAAGGTTGAAAAAGACGAAGTGGTCGAAAATTCGATAATTAAAGAGTATTGATGATATAAAATATTTAAATTTAAATTTTTACTTTTTTCCACAATGAAATATATAGAGGATATTTGTTTGTTTTGAGTGGATATGGAATTTATTATATGCCTGTACATTTTCCGGTGGAAATACATGCAGATTGACATGCGCAAATACACCACGACAGATTAAAATTCCGTATCTACATGCGGTGTAAATACAAGATTGTGACGTCAGACAGTGCGCGGAATACTTTCAGCGAGGTATCCCCAATAAACAATGTATTGAATCTGTATATTTAATAGTTTTTTCGCTCTTCATAGATCGTAGGTATATAATAAAAGGAATATTACGTTGCGGGAGCGATAAATGGGTACGTATTGCACGACTCGTAGCGTGGGAAAATCCATATCTTACTCGACCTTCGGTCTCGTAAGATATCGATTTTTCCACGCTACTTGTCGTGCAATACAAACCCTTTTATCGCTCCCGCAACGTAATATTCCGTATATATCTCATTGAGAAGTGATACAATTGAATATTTTCACGAGCCTGTAGCGCAAGTGAAAATGTTAAAATTGTATCACTTCGAGTTGAAATATATTCCATATACACTCAAAACAAACACATTTTCTTTTTATTTATGATAATTGATGACGAAAATATAATATACCCATTACGTATTTCTTTAAATGTAACGTGTGTAGTATAACATGACCGAATACTAGGAAAATGACGTCACGTCAGCGGTTTGACGTCATAACGTTAGTCCCTTTGACGCCATACCTATATCACTCACAGTTTGGGTGATATGGATTATATATTATATACTGAATGATAAAATATAGAGATTTCCCAACTTGAGAAAACCTATAACATGCTTTTTGTCTACTGAGCAATATCGCCTACTGTGCGATAAAGCTCACTAGCCGGATTTTCGGAACTACTTTTTTAAAATCTCTTTTAAACACTTTTAAGTTCCGTTTTCACTACTTAACACTTTATTTCCACGATGAACCGTTAACTAATCCACAATTGCACTTTTAAATCCGCAAATAAGAGCTTGAATCGAGATGACACAAGTTTATTTCAATCAATGTACACATTGTCGGTGACGTCACGTATATATATAATTTTATCACATAAATACCCTTATTTTCAAGTTGAGAACAAATCACGGATAAACGATATCCAACATGTGTGATATCAAATACACGTCATACACGCGACTACTGATGACGTCATTTTGACCTTTATCTTTATTATGTTTATTGTTAAGTTGTTAAATTTTACACATTGAAAAATGCAATAATACGTTATTTTGAATAAATAACGAGTCTTAATTGTTTAAGACATTGTTTGTTTTTTTCTTCTTATTCAAAAATGATGAGGACTACTTTTTTATGCGGTGAATCACAAGTTCTTATGAAGAATATGTTATTCGGTCTTTGTTTTGATGTTGTCAATATTTTTCATTAAAACACACTGTTTAGGTGATAAAAAGAATCCATCACTCGTTTTACTTTGGAGAAGATTTCTTAAATTCGTCTCGAAAAAGAGAGTTATTAACCTCGCCAAGAAAATAACCGTCTTTTTCTAGACTCATTTAAGAAATCTTGATCTCCAAAGAAAACTCATGATGGATCCTATATATATATATACAGTGACGTCACTGCAAAAATGGCAGATTACGTCATTCAGATATCTCCACTTCTGAGCTAAAAATAAATGAGCTGCACAGGGGTATTGTCGTTTAAAAACGAAAATTATCGCCGAGTATATAATATATAGTTTAATAAACATTGTTTTCATGATTTGGGAATTAAATCACTCGTGAAAGAGATTCTTGCATATCGCAAGAATCTCTTCCACTTGGGATTTAAATCCCGTATCATGAAAACAATTTTAATTAAACTCTATATCTCACTGATAGAACTCGGTATCTCATCGTTTAGCATTAAATAAATATGAACAATTTCTCATTCAACGTCACTGCATAATATTCAATAATTATACTTTCATTTGTAGAGATAATTGTTTGCCTAATGCTGCAGATGTTTCTGCATGCAGGAAAGGGTAACATTCAGTGGTTTGAATGAGAAATTCAGGTGTCCACGATCCGATCCGTTACTAACAACACTATATCATCCCGAGGAAGGGAATTAATTTATTTGCTCATATATTAAAATCTGTATAATTATAATGTTACCTGTTAAACATTCCTTTTTCCTTAATATTTGTTAATTTTATCTGTTGAAAGTGACAGAAAATGTGAGTCTGTTATGATTGTGTGATAATAATTTAAAGTCATGTTAACATATCTATACCACAAGAATAAAGTATATTTCAAACACTTAGTCTGATTTGTCTTGTCTTGGAATCTACCATAAATGGGTTTTTTCGCTTATAGGTAACGGGCGTGAGGTTTTTTTTTTTTTTTTTTTTCAATAACCCATGAAGCTTTCAGGTCAAAGGGAAGTAAATCGGATCGGCTTGCCGGGCAGACAATTTTGTCCAGGGAATTTCAGATGAATATACAAGACTGATGTTGGCTCCCATTGGAGAATAATGATTTTGTTGAAAGTTGAAAGTGATTTTCATAAAGTTGAATAACCTCTGACTGATTTATAACCAAATTAGTGTTTGCTTTTAGCTATGTTGACACTCTAATAGCCATTTTCAGAACATGCTGTATTTTCTGAAATTGAAAGTAAAATTCAGTGCGGGATAAGGGATAAGACCTTTGATTCGACCTCCTAGCTCTTTCAAGAAACGGTGAACATGTGAGTTTGTTTTGCTTTTCTGGTAGTTCTAAGAATGAACTTTAGTTTGATACAGGTATATGTGTTAATCCATTTGCTAGTAACGAACCATAACCCATAATGCTATAATGGTCGCCTATGGAAAATGATTTACTTCCCTTTGACCTAAAATGAAACTGGAAAAATCCATGGGGGCGGCCATTTTGGATATGTATAAAAAGCAGACGGAAAAACACAGATTGAAAATTATTGTCGGCTTTTTAATCAATTTTTTTAAAATTGATATTTAAGATCATTAAAGTGCTTGAATTAACATTTGTACGAAAAGTTAAAAATAAATGGAAATCTATAAGAAATATGTTTTCTCGTTCGTCAAAAAAACGACAGCATTAGCCTTCTACGCCCGAAACTCGCAAAAAAGTGGTATCAACATGTAAGACCCCAAATTCCTATACATGAGCTATTGACTGAATCATTCAAGGTATAATTATTTATCAAACATTGTGGCAAAAGGATAACTTTCTCATAAGGAGCAATTGTTCTTGTTGCGACAATCCTTTCCTAAATCGTTGCATAGGCCTCAGAAACCGTCTCTAATAGGGAAAGGGTTTAGCAGAAATGTGAAACCTTACATAATTTGTTCCAGTCATATTGACTGCTTGAAAAGGGCAGTCGCCAGGTGGCATCAGAAAAGGGCTGATCTATTTGCTTCTTTACCATAATGCAGGTGATCGATTAAGGATCATCTTGGCCCTCATGTTTTAACCTCGTGCATTATAAATGTATTCCTTGATTTTCTGAAAGTCTTTACTTTAATATTTTCTGTTCGTAATAATAGACGACAGCAATACGAATTGCAAATATGTTTTGATAATGCAAGACACTTGACATTAACATTATTATTGTCTAGTCAATTACTTATAAATCCTTTGTTATGGCCAAAGTATGCTCTTTAATTTTTGTTTATAATTATCTTGCGGTTTTTTTCGTAAATAGGTAGCACCTATAGATATATTATAATGTAGTAAACGATTTCCCTTCTATAACTATTGACATCCATGCAACAGAATGTTTAAGAACTTATAGCGAACAAGAGGACCATGATGTTCTTATATCGAGGAACGGATTAAGAACGTATAGCGAACAAGAGGACCATGATGTTCTTATATCGCTTAGCTGATTTAAATATAACTTAAATAGTGTTCAATGTCCTTAACCCGTTCCCTCATACGACAATTCTGCAGCAGACGACTTTGGACATATTTTGTCAAAACATAGAAAATCTCTATAATTGAATGGATAACCTATGACTAAAAGTGGAAAACATTGTGGCAAAAGGAGAAATTGCTCGTCACTATGTTTTCAAAAAGCCGTCTGCTGCAGAGGCGTCAAAAAGCGTCTATATGAGGGAAAGGGTTAAGAACTCATAGCGAACAAGAGGACCATGATGTTCCTATATCGCTTATCTGATTTAAATCTAACTTAAATAGTGATCAATATCCTTAATCTGTACATATAAGTAAAACGAGCAGCGTCATGTTTGTCAACGAATTGGTATAATTTCAACAAACTTGGTAATGGGTCACCCAATGTACATTTGTGCCAAATTATTTTCAAATCGGGTATATACTTATGAACAAGATGATTTTTAAAGTTTTCATTTTATGATCGAATATGGAAAACAAACAACGAAAAGTATATATAGAACTAAATTCTTTGAACAAATTTGAAAGAGTACCAGCAATAGAATAAGTATATTTTCGCCTTGCACTAGTTGCCGTTTTCGCCAGTTTCATCAATTCAATTCAATTCAATTTATTTATTTGCATATAACATTTTACATGTTGTTGCAACACATTTAACATTTGTAAGGTAAATACATGTATATAGTATAGTGCATATCAGTCGGCAGCAAAATCCAGCCAATTTCAAAATGTCCAGACAATGTATTTGAACATAATTCATGTGGTCCAAGCTTGTCTATATCAACTGTTCCAGCTAACTTCACGCACTAACTTCCAGACTGAGGGGGCCACTGTTAGACTTAACAAAACAAAAGTATATCTGTTGATATGCAAATTGTGTCAAACTACTTGGGCGAAACAAAACGTGAATTCAAATCAGAATCAAAGAACATATCTGCGACCTCCGTACACTAAGAAACACACCATATCCATTGCAATCTAGTGTGGCGAAAGTAGAGCGGTGCGAACAAACCTTCATTATGTAAGGCCGCTTGATCCTGTAAACAAATAACCCCTTTTTGTTAATGATCAAAGCGACACTTGAAATCGTATTTGAAGGTAAATTCAGTAGTTGTTGTGGCGATTGGTTTGACAATCGCCACAATGCTAACAGAAACAACAACAACGAACAATATTTACATAGTCGGTTTTGAAAAATCGGTTGATATTTATTTTCCTTACTGCAAACTAATTTTCTCACATCCGTTATAGTTCCATCATTGATGCAGATACGCGATTACTAATAATTATGTCAGTGCTACTTTGGTACCGGATTGTTACTAATATTTGAGTTTTATCGAGACATTATCTACATAGAGTTAAACTATGTAAATATTATCTTCGTCATGATTTGGCAGATAATAAATATCATTGCGCGTTCTGCCTTGCAAATAACGGCAAATAACTCTGATGATACACAAATCTGGAAATTCCAAAAGTTTCTATAAATAGCTCGCGAGTTCTTAAATCTCAATATTATAAACGCTTCATGTTGTAGTTGTTTAAATATATGAAAGCGTCTAGATGATAAGACTGGTTTACAAAGGTTTAAATGACACACGATGTCAGTGTGTACACACGTTATGTATACACGTCTGCACGCTCTAGAGTCAATTAGCAATCAATGCTGAAAGTGTAGCCTTATTTAGTTTGGAGATCGAGCATTATAATATATGCCTATATTTTTATAAATTGAACAGTTTGGCAAATAGTGAAATTGTGCTTTTTGTGCATGTTTTGTGTTTGTTTTTGCACTCAAATATTTCGAAGCAGTTTAACAACCTCAGAGACATATAAATACATTGTGTTTATATGTCTCTGACAACCCTCAATCATGCAATGTGAAGGGACTAAATTAAACAGACCTGTTTTATATCGGACATCATTGAAACAAACACCAAACTAATGGATACTGTTTTCTCTCCTTTCTTGATAATTTTGTCATTTCTAAAGCGTACACAATATTTTATCTTAATATGGCCTAGCGACCTGTTGATGAACATGTGATTACCCGAACAATTTAGATTACAAATAGCCATTCTAATGAGCTAAAGCGGTAGCTTGTCTATCGAGTACCAACTAGATTTTTCATAAATTTGGAATGGCCTAATTTTGAACACATCATGACCAGTTTCAGAACGTAACTAAACAATCACCAAGACAACATTCTGGCAAACTAACATTATTCTACTGTCAAAAGATGCAGGGTTGATACATTCTCAAATTGATCCGCACCAGAGTGCACTATTATTGAAAAGCGCAAGCCCTACACCGATATACTGCTTGTTACTTTGCAGGATTTTCCATACGATCGCCACTACAGTGCCATTGGCGCTTTGATTATATGCAGTATATTAATAAATAATCACATCTTCATACATGATTATGTAGAGTAAACGCTCAAAGTATTTTAATACTGATAACTTGGTGTACTAGCATTTGTTTGTTCATCGTTAGAAATCAATTAGAGGGGGGTCTCATAAATGCTTGGTCTCCTTTACGTAAGCTTCTAACAACACAGACTTTATTTGCGCCTATTGTTCACGGGGTACCATCCCATGCCGGTATCAAGCATCGGTTAGTATAAATACCGCGAATTTATACGGATTGGGTTACTATAGGTGGTTTGTTGTGTAAATTGCTATCGTAGAAGAGTGTTGTGATTAGGCGAACAGTAATAGGTTCATCTTAGTAACCTATCCTCAGCTTGAAAAGTAGCAAATACAGACACTCCACTGAGATACAAGAATCTAATGCCGGTACTGTTGAGCTATAGCTGGGTTAGATTGCTATAGGCTCAGCGAAAGGCTGAACGATAAGCGATACGCTGAGCGACAGGCTTGTATAGCCTGGGGACCTTTCGCCCATGATCACTTTTGCACATTGTTATAATCAAGCTGATTCGTATTAATTACAACTGTTCAACCAATCATTTTGCGATCAAGTTTAGAAACAGCGGACAATGCAGTCCAAGCTTAAATTCATTGTTTAAATGTATTATTGCTCATCGACCCGTACACGTTACACTAGATTTTCACACTGCGACATCCGTTCACTTAGAAACACACCATATCCATTTCAATCTATATTTACAAACTGCGACATCCGTACACTAAGAAACACACCATATTCATTTCAATCTAGATTTACACACTGCGACATCCGTACACTAAGAAACACACCATATTCATTTCAATCTAGATTTACACACTGCGACATCCGTACACTAAGAAACACACCATATTCATTTCAATCTAGATTTACACACTGCGACATCCGTACACTAAGAAACACACCATATCCATTTCAATCTAGATTTACACACTGCGACACCCGTACACTAAGAAAGACATCATATTCATTTCAATCTAGATTTACACACTGCGACATCCGTACACTAAGAAACACACCATATCCATTTCAATCTAGATTTACACACTGAGACATCCGTACACTAAGAAACACATCATATTCATTTCAATCTAGATTTACACACTGCGACATCCGTACACTAAGAAACACACCATATTCATTTCAATCTAGATTTACACACTGCGGAGCAAGAATACATTGTGTAAGATCACATTATAGACATATTACACACTGCGACATCCGTACACTAAGAAACACACCATATCCATTTCAATTTAGATTTACACACTGCGACATCCGTACACTAAGAAACACATCATATTCATTTCAATCTAGATTTACACACTGCGGAGCACGAATACATTGTGTAAGATCACATTATAGACATATTACACACTGCGACATCCGTACACTAAGAAACACACCATATCCATTTCAATCTAGATTTACACACTGCGACATCCGTACACTAAGAAACACATCATATTCATTTCAATCTAGATTTACACACTGCGACATCCGTACACTAAGAAACACACCATATCCATTTCAATCTAGATTTACACACTGCGACATCCGTACACTAAGAAACACACCATATTCATTTCAATCTAGATTTACACACTGCGGAGCACGAATACATTGTGTAAGATCACATTATAGACATATTACACACTGCGACATCCGTACACTAAGAAACACACCATATCCATTTCAATCTAGATTTACACACTGCGACATCCGTACACTAAGAAACACATCATATTCATTTCAATCTAGATTTACACACTGCGACATCCGTACACTAAGAAACACACCATATCCATTTCAATCTAGATTTACACACTGCGATTAACACATTTAGATATTACAACTATGTTTGTTTAAAACACTAAGTAATGACACATCTAAAATGAAATAAATATTCCGATGTGTTAGGTATTTTCAGTTTCTTTATATTGACTCGCATTTATGTTTTTTTTGTTTTATTTACGAAGACAAAACAGTCCCTATTAGCTAGACTGGTATACTTTATTTTACACTATATACATGTAATCTAAAGGCGATAACTACAAACCTTTACGTCGCACAGTCTAATTTATTTGTTTACATATTCGCGAATACCAACTGCGTAGATCAATCTCCTTTGCAGAGAGCCGATCTTTACACTCACTTACAAATAGTAAATCATAGGTGATTTAAAATGTTTATTTGGTTCGAAACAAATGAAGAAAAGAACAAACCGAAATAAAACTGGTTTTAATAGAAAAATTACTTTGAACGAACACTCTCTGCCTATAAAGAGAGTTTCAAGAACGACACTTCTGCGAATAAGAAAGAATCGGGTCTTTCGTACAAAATTATTTCGTCCTTGACAATTTTAAATGTGTTATTTAATTCCCTAAAGGCATATTGCTTCCGATCTGCATATTGTTATCCATCATTGACACAAGGGCGCTCATCATAATATAATTTTTTTTTTTTTTTAATAAACTCAAACATCTTTATTAGTGATATGGCCACCGGCCCAAACACAATGCACATCAAAATTATAACAAACAGGTAAGTGACATACATATATAACAGACTATATAAGAGACTTTCGTCTTTCTAGTGATTAACAAATATACATTCCTAATTTTGTTATGACATTTCCTTTCGTTTGGCTCATTAGACAGTTGAATGTTGCAATAGTAGGATTATTACAGAAGCATGTCGGTATATAAATTAACCTCAAATCATTATATGCTTTACATTCAAGCATAACATGGTACTCTGTTTCAACAGACTGACAACACAAGGGACATAATCGTTCAGCGCGATCCAATCCCAGATGTCGGCCCTTTTCAATCATGAGGCAATGTGATGAAGTTCTAAAGGTTGCCAATGCCCTTCGGAAATAATCACATCTAAATAATTCTGGAATTCGAAATTTGTCTTAAAATTTAAATAAAAGCTTAACTTTGAGCTACTGTAACATCGTTCACGCCATTTCTGTACATATTGGTCTTTTAATCTTTGTAGATATATACATATAAATTTAGATTCATTGGTAACACTATGATCATTCCACACATATCCAAAACCATTTTTATTAAGATTGGTTTGAATTTGTGTTACCCAATCATACAACTTTAACAAATCATAACACTTTCTAACAAGTCTGTGACACGGCAATTTGATAACTCTTAGCCAATACTTAATAACCCTTTTTGATGCATAAATATAGACGGGAAATCTTCCACTGTCTCCGAGAACTGCGTCATTAACTGTTCTCAACGGTACCGACATATGTAGCGCTTCAAGCAGTATGTATGTACCTTCTCAACACACACAAACTCATTTAAACCCCACAGTTTTGAACCGTACAATATTATTGGCTACACTTTACTGTCATATATCTTGAAGAAGGTGTTATGATCAATAGGCATAAACGATTTTAAACTGTTAAATAAGGTCACAAATACATGTTTCGCTTTTGTAGACATTTTCTCAGCCATGCGATACAAAGACAAAGCTAGTAGATGAGAAATAAACACCAACATATGTGAAACCATTAACACATTCCAAACGTTCATTTTGATATCTCCACTGCTCTGTTCTTTTCAATATCCCACCATTTCTAAAAACTACAACCTTTGTCTTTTTAACATTTAAGCTAAGACCATATGCATCACAAAAATCACTGACCAGATTAAACTGCATTTGTAGTCCGCGTATCGTATAATTGATCAGAGCTACATCATCTGCGAACAATAATAATAACAACTGGGTTATATCTGGAAATAACTGAACTCCTTTTATACCAGACGCTTCCATGAGACCACAAAGTTCATTAATGAAGACGGTGAAGAGTTTTGGACTCAGACAACAGCCTTGTTTCAACCCAACTGGGCAGTCAGAAATATCACTATGTTCTTGATTGTCTTTTACACGAGCTTTCACCGTCTTATATATAGCCCTTATTGCACCCATTAAATGACCTTTAATACCATTCTGTATCAATATTTGATAAAGCTTATCCCTTCGAACTGTATCAAACGCCTTATTAAAGTCAACAAAAGCCACATATAATCTTTTCTTTTTTAGTACACAGGTATCTGCTAATTACAGCATTCAATACAAACGAATTATCAATTGTTGAATAGCCTGAACGAAAGCCACCTTGACATTCTGAGATCTTATCATACATATCCAAGTAGAAAGTTAAACGTTTATTTATAATGTGTATATAAACTTTACTAAATATCTCTGTTAGGGCTATACCTCTATAATTATTGGGATCATCATATGTCCCCTTTTTATGTATTGGTACGAGTAACGAGTGAGCCCACTTAATAGGAAAAATATTACCTTTATATAGTCTGTTAAAAAACTTTGTATATAGAGGTAACAACAGATCCACACTATACTTTAAATGTTCTGCAACAATGTCTCCAGAACACGCTTTGTTACATCTAAGCGATTTCACCGCTTCTACTACTTCACTGTCTGTAAATTCACGATTCTGTATCATATCTTCAAAATCATTATTAGACATATCTATATTACTCACATCATCCGTTATATCTCTAGTTTCATCGATTCCCATACTATTCGGTAACACTTCTTCACTAGAAGACTTATCTGCAGAATTCATATCATCAGTTATAATACTGTTTTTTTTTATATGCACCTTTGTTGCCAACATCACTGCTATCTTGCAATACATTTTTAAAATGAACAAACCACTCACGTAATGGGATAGGATTCTGTTTTTTAGGTTTACCGTTGCTATATTTCTTCAACTTCTGCCAAAATAACTTTTGGTTTTTGATATTATTCTTAATATCATTTAAGCATGATGTATAATACTCTTGTTTCATATTACGACATGTTGCACTATAAGTTTTCTTGGCCTCTAAATACCTTTGTAAGTCAAATTGAGCATTAGTAGATCGATACTTACGTAAACACGTGATTTTGCTTCTTTTTAATCTCTTACACTCATTATTAAACCATTTGGCTCCTTGCGATGTATAATACTGTTTTTTACACTCTGTAATACCATCACTATACTGTAACAGTTTGCTTTCTATCACATTTAAGATATCATCCGGTGATGAACTCGGATCATCTATCATAGTATCAAGCTCAAGTAAATTTCCTTCAACTAGGTCATCATAAACGCAGTTTTGGAACAATAGAACGTTTTGAGATGTAAACTTTATATTTGATACAGTTTTTATTTGTTTGGAACAAACAAATTTAGAGAACTATAATTCTGAAGCCATACGTCTTATGGAGAATTCCCTAAATTTCATACGCGTGAAAGTAGTACTCAATACTTGCTCTTACTTTTCAAATTTATCACGATTTTTGAAATAATGATATATTTATATCGTCTTTGTTTTCTTATGTGGTTCTTATATTCAAAGAGAATTTGGAAATAAAATGAAACATTGTATTTTAAAACATGAACGCGGAGAGATTTATAAATCTCAATGAGTGAACTGCTACAGGGAGAACTATTTCCGATTTAAGCTCCAGATACGGTATTTGAATTTTCAATCACGCATTGAAAATGTAGATAAAAACAGAATTGAAAATATTTTCTTTGTGCCTTGTCGGCCATATAAATATAGTATAAAGAATTAAAAAAACAAATATGTGCGTCATAAAATGCATTTAAAATGAGAGTAACACATTTGCAGAGAAATCGTGATCGTCGAATTCTATTTATAAATACAACGGTATGGGGGGAGGGTCTAAAGTGCGGACGCGATCTGCGGACAAATACATTATAGAGGGAAAATGCGGACAAATGCAATATAGAGGGAAAATGCGAACGCTATAGAATATAGAGCAAATCTGCGGACGCTAAGATTTGTTGTAAAAAATGTTTAATTAAAGATGGGCAAATGTGTATAATTTGTTACATATGATCATATCCGGGGTTTTCTTTGTAAATATATAATGTGTTTGATTGCTTTTATCAGTGATATAGATTAAACCAAAAATCGAGATCATGCTGAAATGGAATCTCTTTGTAAAGTGTTTTAACGACTTTCCTCTTTATATCATATCTATAGATATCAATAACAAGAATTGATGGATTGATTTTCCGACAAGTAAATGTCTTTTGACGCATCTGCAGCGGACGAAATTTGAAAACATTGCAAGAATAGAATAGGTTGCTAGCCATAGGTTTTGCTTCAATTATATCCTCTCCTTTACAATCGATTGAAGGGTCATGGGTTCTAGTTATTGTTTGGCCTCTTCATTTTCTACTTTGTAACTTTCAACAGTTTTCCATGTGCCATACTACGAGGCAAATGATCCATGCAACATTCTATTCTGTAGGGTACTTGGAAGGGGCAGAACAATTTAAATAACAAATAAACAATAAGTATATATATATATACAACACTTTTAATCTTAATTTGTTTCTTGTAATTATATATATATACAACAATAATACTAATCTATAACAAATAAGTTAAATGTTTTTTTCTTGATGTGTAAATAGTAAAAAGCAACATATATTGAAAACATTGTGGGAAAAGGAGAATTTGCTTATTTAATCAATTTCTTAATTCCCATAACCTTTCTTTACCGTCGTATAAACCAAATTTGTATTTGAAGGCTGTTATAAGTAAAAAACTTAAATGTTGCCAATTTAATCACATATCTTATCATTATAATAGCCAAATAATTAACAAAAGTTACAATTAAAGTCCGCATCTGTTGTCGAAATATCCACAGGTGCATTAACACAAGATTTGTGAAACCAATTTGTGCATATATCACATTGTACCATGACGGTATCGACACATCCCGACAAGTTACAAATACATAAATGTATATGATAGGTTTATTGGGAAAAGGGGTTACATTTATAATTTGTTTGGAATGACACTCGTACACAATGGTAATTAACAGTGTATGGTCACGCATCCTTAATTGATTTGGCAAGCTTAAACATCTTTAAAGGAAACAGTGGCCAGGTTAGGTGTATACAGTAGAGTAAAAAGCGGACGGCACAGGTATTGGTTTTCTCTGGAGCATTTAATCCTTTTATAATGCAAATGAATTCAAAAGCCTCTGAAGTCTGAAGCATGTTTCTTTTAAAGTGCTCATATAAATATTAGTACTGCCTTTTTCTCGATATTTTCTACATGATTTCAATTACTATTTCATTTGGATAGATGTTTCTTTTTTAGCTCACCTGAGCACGAAGTGCTGAAAGTTAGTTATTGTGATCTCCTTTTGTCCGGCGTCTGTCGTCCGTCAACATCTTCTCCTCAGTAACGAGTGGGTCAATTGGGATGAAACTTCACAGAAAGCATCCTCTCATTGACCTCACCAGAATTCCTTCAAATGTTTGTGATTCATGCAGAATTATGGTTTCCATGGCAACGAAAATAAAAACTTTAAAATTCTTCTTCTACCAAACTGGTTGGCAGATTTTCAAATTATTTTAAAGAAGTGTTCCTTGGCCGCCAGGGAGCGGGGCTTTTTTTTGCCTTATATGGCTATAGTGCAAACTCAAAAAAATCTTCTCCTCCAAAAGTGTCAGGCCGATTTTCAAATAATTTTGTAGAAATGTTCCTAGGGTGACCCTCTATCAGATTCCTTCCAGCCAAGTTGATTGGTCGAAAAACATGGCCGCCAGCGGGCGGGGCTTTTTTGCCTAATATGGCTATAGTAAAAACTTGAACAAACTTCTCCTCCAAAAGTGTTTGGCCAATTTTCAATTCTTTTTGTAGAAATGTTCATTGGGAGACCATCTATCAGATTCCTCCAAGCCATGTTGATTGGTCGAAAAACATGGCCGCCAGGGGGCAGGGCTATTTGGCCTTATATTGCTATAATGAAAACTTGAAAAATCTCTTGTTAAACAGGAAGCTTTTAGGTAAGATTTTAGAAAACCTTTGGTCAATTGTGATTTATTTTGTAACAAAAATTGGTAAATACTTAGATGAGTGAGTCGGGGCCATAATGGTTATCCATTTGTTTTACATGTCTTTTGAAACTTGGAAATTAAATATAATATTCACATGTATGTCTCATGATTTATTTTTATAGACAACTAAAATGGCATTTAATTTTAACGGATGTGTCATTTATTCTTTTACCCGAAGTTGTAATATTTATAAACAATGCATAGTTTATAAATCACACATCTATGCAAAGGCAAATGTTTGAACAGTTGTATGTACCCAAACAAATTCAGTGCCATCAGCGCTTTGATTGATTGTTGTGGTCTAGATTTGCATTCATTATCCAAACTAAGCGTGTTATCTATAGTTGAACTCATCGGAAAATGACTACTTTCTGTATTATCGCATACTTCAAAGTGTGAAATAGCAGTTAGCAGTGCATGTGTTACAATTATGTAATCAATAACACTTTTCCCTAACGGACTTATAAATGTATAATTTCCTATGGAAGAATCTTTAGATACGCGTCCATTTACAATAAGTAAATTGTATTCTTTGCATATGTTTAGTAGTTTCTGCCCATTGGTGTTAACAGTCTTATCCAGATTAGATATCGAGAAACACATTCTGTGATTGGAAATTCATCCATATACTCATTAAAAATCGGTACTTCATCATTGTCATATGAGAAATAATCAGGCTCATCTCCAACTCTTGCATTAAGGTCTCCGGATATGTACACATAACAATTGGAAAAATTAATATCAGATTCTATTAAAATATTTTCGATTATATTAGTACCTTTTATTAACAAATTGGAATATACTGGAGAACTATCGGGAGGAATATATAGACACAAATACATAATATCTTTTTCTAAACGAGTCAAAACTTTGTCTATCTTTAAAATAACGCCAAACTCAAAGTCGGAATTTATTCGCGTTACATATTGTCTATATTTGCTCTTTGTAAATATGCATGTTCCACCCATATTTCTTCCACCCTTTCCAGATTTTTTTGCGGGACAGACAAAACAATCATAGGTTTCCAGTAAACTTTGCGTAAACTCAATGTCATACTCCCACGTTTCTTGTAAGCTAACTATATCATATGATTCCAGAAACTTTATTACACCAGGCTCATTACTTTTACTTCGCAATCCTTCAATATTCCAACTAACAGTTTTTAATATGTTTGATGTGTCTGGGCTTTGACCATATTCCTATGGGACACTGATATCATTGTCTGATATCTGCATTTGACTCGAATCAATGAAATTCACATTCTGTTGTGACCTAGTTGCTTTCTTGAATACTCTAGTATTGCCGTTTTGTGTCGATTGGTCTCTGCATAGCTCTCCATTTTTGTAATATGCGAATATTCCCCCTTTTCGCAATTTGTCTATTTCCTGTCTCTGGTATAAAGTAAGATCATTGGCTACACGTACTTTGGATTGCCGCAGTACTTTACGGGCTTTAATAATTGTTCTTTTTGCCTCAAAGTGTGTGAATCTTACAAGAATCATACGCGTTTTATCTTTTGTAAACGTACCTATGCGTTTTATGGATTCTACTTCATGTTCATTGAACTGGGTAAGTGGACATGCTTTATTGAATACTTCCCTTACAAATGTATCCTTTGTCATTTCATTTGTCTCATTTTCATCGTCATTTACACCAAATATTCTGAGGTTATTATTTAATTTCTCTGTCTCAAGAGTCTCAATTCCCTTTCTCATCATGTTCAATTTCAAATTGACCATATTAGTCTCTGCTACATGTTGCCTATTCTCTATCTTATCCATACATATCTTTATAGATGACATTTCCTTTTTAAGATCTACAATGTTTGACTTAACTGATAGGACTTCATTTTTCACTATGTTTATTGCATGGGTCACTTTATTATTCGAATGTTCTATCGCATCAAGAATGGCTTTCGTATCTGATTCAGGACCGGGATTTGTCTCTACGTCCGAGGAAAGCATCAGTAGCATTTGGAAGTAATAGGCACCGATACCGTTTGCGAGGAATTTCAAATTTCCCACACAAGTACTTAGGTTAAGATGTATCTTCATCAATGCATATTCATGTGAACTGTTATGTATAAAGCATATGAAATCTCCAAGCCATTTCATGACTACAAACAGAAGCAGAAGGTAGATTGCAACGACAATAACTCTAAAATGAACATCATTTGAACTTGAATGTGAATTGTACATAGAGCCACTGGTTTTAACTTTACATCGTGGTTTTGGTTGTGAGAAACACCCTATCCGCAATCTGTATGCTGAGATGCCTATACCCATATTTGCTTGCTTATGTGGTTTTAAGTCCCGAAACGACTTCCGTATTTAACGTTATCAATACACTAAGTCTACACTACGTCTAAATTTCACTCGAAGCCCCGTTTCTTGCTGCCGTAGTTTGAAAATTCAATATAGTTCACTGTATTGTGATGTGATGAGTGCTCATGTATTCACCGTTATACATACAAAAGGCATCGATAGGTAAACAATAGGTACGCCAAGGTTAAGTCATGCTTCAGTTATCCAGCTTATTACAATATATACATGTAAGAATATACACACAAAGTTTATCATCAAATTGCATTTTTGCAACAGCAACAGCAAATAATTCCAATAGTCCATTCAATTCCCTTTCATCACATATAAAATAATCAATTTAAATCACTGATTTGACATTATAATTGTTCAAAATGTATCCACTATTCAGATCACGTCCTGCCACATCCACTGTCAATCAATATAATTTTAAAACATGAGTAGTTTGTTATTTTCATTATAAAAAAGGAAGGAAAGAATTAAAATAAATTAACATGTTGTAGGGCTCAGTTTATGTTCGAAATTAAGTTTAAATTATACAACAATTTCAATGAGATTTAACTGTTTAGTTATTATATTTCGAAGGTGGTTTATTTATAAATATTGGACTACATTTCAACATTTGTTAAAGTATGATATAATTAGGATGCCAAGCTAATATTATTTTGAGAAAAAGAGAAACTCATGTCTTCAGCGATTTAACCCTTATCTAATTGTTTTAAAAGTAGATTGCTGCAAAGGTGTCCACTGTTGACTTTAATAGAGGAAAGGTAAAATGACGTGCTATTGCGTGCAAATCCTAAATTGTCTGTTTTGTGGTTTTATTGAAAAATAATAAAATTCAAATATTCTGACAAACATCTTGAAAAGTGTATGTGGAATTCATAAATCTTATAATTATTCCTTAATGAAATCACTGTATACATACTAAGACTAATGATTCGCAAGATTACTCATTTCCATTACTGTTTATGATCAATAATTAGTTGGTTGTGTGTATGGTCAACCTACTTTGGAATGGAGATTGATCATAAACAATGAAAGGCTTCAATTATCATTCACTTCGTTGCAAAACAATGCAAGTTATGATACATTTTCACTTGACTCCACCCCTGATGTTCCAATATGCCCCTCAGTTGATAACTGTTTATTCAACTACTATAATGTTAGTGTTATGCATAACTGCACTATGGATATCCGGCGACATTGATGCGTTGCATCAACTTTCTCTTGTTTAGGCGATATATACAGGACTGAGTCCGTGACCGAGTCAAGCCGACTGGAGCAGTAAAGGAATCAGTCTGGACTGTAACCGATCAGTAGACGTGCTAAAGGCATACTGTGTCAGTGCGTTATAGACTGGATACAATCACCGAAATCATTGATTGGGTCCAGATAGGTTGAACCGTTTACCAAGTAGAATATAACGGCATTCATACACTTCCTTTAGCCATACCTAATTATTTGTTGGATTTCTATGTAATTTACATAATTCCTTGTTCATGATTGATTAATGCATTGTCAGGTGGACAATACTCCTTTATCCAACACTTGTCAATCATTGTTTTAAGCAGAAAGCTGTACATTGTATAGGATATTGTCCGACCGCTTCTTTAGTTATTCTCTAATCATTTTAAAGCCGATAGCTAAAGTAAATTCATTATAATCATCCGCTCGACACGTTACATAATTGGTGGCAGCGGTGGGATGAAGACAACTGCCATACAGGAATTGCCTTACCCATGGGTTTCCCAGGCCAAGACTCGAGAAGAGTCTTCTCGGAGTGGGAAGTAGTGTAACGAAAACGTTCGGTATACGTTGCATTTGATATGCTAATTTACATCACCGTTTCGAAGTGATGGAGTTTAGGGCTACATATAAAAGACAAGTGGACCCCTTCAGGGTTGAGTATACTTTTCGCTGAAGGGATTTTCTGCGTCTTTAGCCCGGCACAATACACTATTTTCAAAAACAGACGACCGATTCCGGAGTCGAGCTGCGATAGCCCAGTCGGTAAGAGTGCGGGCTATCATTCAAGGCGTGGTGAGTTCGAACACAGGCTTTGCCATCCATTCTTTCTGATGATTGGCGAAAGTCATTGTCATTGTGACTAGAGCCATTCATGTTTTAACAAAGGACTTAACAAGTCTATGTGGGAATAAAGCAAGTTGCATGGGAATAAAATTGTTTGGAGTACATGTTGGGTAAACTGATCACCGTGATATAGCTGACATACCGTTGAATATGGCGTTCAACTCGTAAACTGGTCACCGTGATATAGCTAACATACCGTTGAATATGGCGTTCAACTCGTAAACTGATCACCGTGATATAGCTGACATACCGTTGAATATGGCGTTCAACTCGTAAACTGGTCACCGTGATATAGCTGACATACCGTTGAATATGGCGTTCAACACGTAAACTGTCCACCGTGATATAGCTGACATACTGTTGAATATGGCGTTCAACTCGTAAACTGTCCACCGTGATATAGCTGACATACCGTTGAATATGGCGTTCAACTCGTAAACTGGTCACCGTGATATAGCTGACATACCGTTGAATATGGCGTTCAACTCGTAAACTGTCCACCGTTATATAGCTGACATACCGTTGAATATGGCGTTCAACTCGTAAACTGTCCAGCGTGATATAGCTGACATACTGTTGAATATGGCGTTCAACTCGTAAACTGTCCACCGTGATATAGCTGACATACCGTTGAATATGGCGTTCAACTCGTAAACTGGTCACCGTGATATAGCTGACATACCGTTGAATATGGCGCTCAACTCGTAAACTGGTCACCGTGATATAGCTGACATACCGTTGAATATGGCGTTCAACTCGTAAACTGGTCACCGTGATATAGCTGACATACCGTTGAATATGGCGTTCAACTCGTAAACTGTCCACCGTTATATAGCTGACATACCGTTGAATATGGCGTTCAACTCGTAAACTGTCCACCGTGATATAGCTGACATACCGTTGAATATGGCGTTAAACTCGTAAACTGGTCACCGTGATATAGCTGATATACCGTTGAATATGGCGTTCAACTCGTAAACTGGTCACCGTGATATAGCTGACATACCGTTGAATATGGCGTTCAACTCGTAAACTGTCCACCGTTATATAGCTGACATACCGTTGAATATGGCGTTCAACTCGTAAACTGGTTACCGTGATATAGCTGACATACCGTTGAATATGGCGTTCAACTCGTAAACTGTCCACCATTATATAGCTGACATACTGTCGAATATGGCGTTCAACTCGTAAACTGTCCACCGTTATATAGATGACATACCGTTGAATATGGCGTTCAACTCGTAAACTGGTTACCGTGATATAGCTGACATACCGTTGAATATGGCGTTCAACTCGTAAACTGTCCACCATTATATAGCTGACATACTGTCGAATATGGCGTTCAACTCGTAAACTGTCCACCGTGATATAGCTGACATACTGTTGAATATGGCGTTCAACTCGTAAACTGTCCACTGTGATATAGCTGACATACCGTTGAATATGGCGTTCAACTCGTAAACTGTCCACCGTGATATAGCTGACATACCGTTGAATATGGCGTTCAACTCGTAAACTGTCCACCGTGATATAGCTGACATACTGTTGAATATGACAACATCAGTTCTTATCAATCAATCGATTCCTGTGTCATTAAGCTGGAATATGGAGCCAACACTTAGCCTTTAACCTTTTCCCTCATGCAGAAGAGTTGAAAATATTACAGTAAAAGAAAAAAATGCTCATGATGAGCAAACAAATTAAAGAGTGTAAAAGTTTAAAATTTTATTCATTAATTATACTTTAATTTTAAAAAGATTTTACCCCTTCTATTTTAAGTTATTTGTTTGTGCAGGGTTGAAGATATTCAAAACTGTTGATCCTTTTTGGTAAATGGGGAAATTCCTAAAAGCAAGCATTTTCAAATTATCCCATGATGTTTCCAGAATAGAACGGGTACCTCTTGCTTTCAAGTGGAGTATCTACCGTCTGAGCTTACCAGGCCGCTTGTAATATCTCAAATTGTGTACAAGTTTGAACCGCAATATACAGCCATGCTTAACTGGAAACTCGTCCTCGAATTCCTGAACTCCACTGTCAATGATGTCACAATATATACTGCAAGCACTATTGCACTGACAAAGCAGTGCTTTCACGGTCCCATATTAGGCCACAATGTCACAGTTAGAGAAATGTTATTTTATGTAAAAACATAAAATATTTTATGAATGTTTCAGGGTTGTATTGTCTCGTCCCCTTAAGTTCCCACGATAGCTATACATAGAGGAATTTACATACGCTAGGCTAATGTCAACAAATCATAGTATGACAGTCACGTGCTTCTATCGCCATCTGTTTATAATACTATCGGAAAAAGAAGCACGCTTTGTTTCTCGGATTAATTTTTTTGAAATAAGCCACTCAAGGTTAATTTAATTACCTTTAGCTCCCACTGTATACGAGCTATCTATTAGACTTATTGCGTTAGGATGGCGATCCGGTCTTAAGTCGTTTTTTGGGGAAATTTGATTTTTCCTTTGTTCTTCGCCGCACTCTTCAGGCGTGATATTGTTGGAAACCGATATTGTGACGTCACACCAAGATGGCTGCGCCCACTGTGAAGATACAACTATTCGGTCACTCTTTTGTTAGTCGACTACGGGACTTTATTTCAAGAAATGACACATTTTCGTTTACTATGGACATAAAGGGACCACCCCTTATACAATACTCTGGCTTTCCAGAGGCCAACGTCGACAGGCTTCACTCCGAATTGGACTACGTTAGTGATTTCGATCCAGACATTGTTTTTCTACTCATCGGTTCAAACGACTTGTATTGCGCTTCTACTTCTCCGACGAGGGTGGCCCAGAACATTATACATTTGGTGGAAAAATGTCTGAACCTTAATACTAAGAAAGTGATTGTGGTGTCAATAACCCATCGTTGTGGCCCCACCATTCCGACACGTTTTCCGGTAGACGTGAATTGGTTCAATGCAAGGGTTGACGAGACAAATTGCCTCATCTCTGATATGCTCCATCTCCGACATCAAACAAAGACTTATTTTTGGAAGCTTAAAGGTTTTTGGTCGGAATTGGCGAAGGAGAAAGTTTTTGCTCCTGATGGCTGCCATCTATCACCAATGGGTCATTCCAAACTTCTGTACAACTTACGAGCCGCATCGGTCGCCATCCTAAAACGAGGCATCAGATAGTCCATTTGATGCCGAGTCTTATATGCCTTCATCTGATGCCTCACCTTATATGCTATAAGCTACGTATATTTCTGCTCATATTATTTCCACTTCTATTTCTACTAAAACACGGTTGCATTTCATCATGGCAATATCCACTTATGGTAAATTCTTGTCATTTAAACATTGTTTATACGTTTTATTTACACAGCGCCCTGTGTATAAATTCCTATAGCTAAGCTGATAAAGCTTCAGCCCCTTCAGTGGCACAACGATATGGCGCCCCATATTGGTTTTACTCTAATGAAATGTCAGACTTTCAGTCAATCTGAATGTTGGTACAGCGCCCTGTTCCGATACAGAGCTACAGAGCTTGACATATATTCCACAGCGCCCTGTGTTTACACCCACAAGTCAATGTAGCTACATTCTTGGGCTCTTGGTGTTCGTTAAAATGACACGGCGCCCCGTGTCATTTTTCACTATATTATCTTACCTAGGACTTTCTGTCTTTATTCCTGTACAGCGCCCTGTATATTGACACTGTCTTATCATGGTATATCCATTTACTACACAGCGCCCTGTGTTGCTAAAACTTATTTACGACAACGATCATGAAGTGGGGTCATGCCCCCTTCTACTTTCTTCTGTTACATTTTCATGTTATTTTTGCTACCTGGCAAGTTGGATTACTCGCGTTCGTGACTCACCCTGTCTGTTACCAGTTTCCTTTTTTATCTTTATTTTTTAGTTTGACTTTATTCTTTTGGTACAGACTGTTTTGTTGCCATTAGACATATCGCCTATTGTCTACGGTCAATTTTAACCAAGGGTGACCTCGGGAGCTGTTTTTTCCTAACACTTAACCCCGGTAAACCCATTGTTTTTATTGGATTATTCATCTCTCTCACTTCAGATGAAACGTCAAAAGAGACAAACATTGTCATCATGCCCCTGCTGTCCACCTACAATACAGAACGCTCCAAGTGGGAAACGCCAAAAAAGGTCGATCTCACAACCAACCAGGGCTAGAGTACACAACGTCTCATCTTACCAACCGCCAAACCAGTCCAGGATCCCTGTTCCAATCAGGACCGAAGGTTTAAACTGTTTCTCAAACAAACCCTCACGGATCCCTCTTCCAACAAGGACATTTCGACATTCTGCAACACACAATTCACAGATTCGAATTCAACCAAACCTTCCAGCCAACCCCACTTCTACAGCCCACAGGACACAGTTCCCAAGTATTAACCAGATTCCTCTACATGTCTACTCTAGTGACGAGGAATCTGATGATATGAACGATTTTTATCACCTAGACAGTTTTAACGCTTCGGTGCAGGATCACTGTGCCCAAATCATGCCAGGTGCAGGTAATATGCAACTTTCAGAGCCAATTAGCTCTCCTATTGCTTTCCAAGTTAAAAAGAGCCTTCAAAAGGCCATTTGGAAAAATGATTTGTAGATATGGCTTCCCTTCTTCCTTCAACTTCTATCTATAACGCACAATGGTACACCCTACAAATGGACATAAATTCTCAAATCAGCATCTCCCCTTCAACTACAACTAAAAAGATTCAAAATATTGAAACATTTCTACGGTTCACGGCTATATATACCGTAAAAAATCCACTGGAAACCCCGCATCTTATGAAATACGCGGAAATAGTCCGTGACATTGCTAATAGGAAGCCTGGTCTGGGTTTCCTCTTCTACGACACCCAGTTCAGGATGCTCCGCCAATCAGTCGCCCTCCCTTGGGACAGGATTCACACAGAGTTCTGGCTGATGGCATGCACATCCTTTCACCAACAGCCCTTTCCTCCCTCTCAACAAAACTCTCGCTCTCAACAGTCCTTTCGCCAAAGCGCGTCAAAACCGCGTCGCTTTCTCGACAACACATGCTGGCGTTTTAACAATAGACAATGCACGTTTACTAAATGCTCCCTCCCTCATGTCTGTGGATTCTGTAAAGGCCCCCGTCACGCAGCCTTCACATGTACCTACACATCCAAGGATCAAGCTGCCAGAGGAAACAATAGTACCAAATCAACCACCCAAAAATCATCCAAATGATCTCAGAGTACCTACACCAGTCGAAATTGACCATCTAATTCCATATCTTCATAATTATCCACTCGCAGCTTACTTGATATCCGGCTTTCGCCACGGCTTTAGATTGAGCTTCACTGGTCAACGGTCTGCCTCCACATCTCCTAATCTTAAATCATGTGATGAAAACCCCTCTTTAGTGGAGGAAAAGCTCCAAACTGAACTCCGCACAGGCCGCATTTCTGGCCCCTTTTCAACCCCTCCGTTTTACAATCTTAATATCAGCCCTATTTGGTTTAGTGCCCCAAAAGTCCCCAGGTCCCCCCCACCCCCACCCCCCCCCCCCCCAAATGTAGTCCCCTACCAATCACTCTCTTTTATACGGTATAATGGCCGGATACAGGAAATCCTCATCCAGGTAGATCATTACAAACATTCAAAAGGTCGCCGGGTCCAAGTCCCGATCCAGCGCCAAACCTCCAAATCATTATGCCCGGTTCGCAGTATGTTGCAGTACCTAAAACTGGCCTAGCACAAACTTGGTCTCTTATTTCAAGATGCTCACGGTCAAGCTATAACCACTTCACAGTTCCGTTCAGTTCTCCGTTCATGTGTCACGGCCTGCCATCTCGACCCCAATCTATTTACGGGTCATTCCTTCCGCATTGGAGGTGCTACGTACGCTTATTCAATGGGAATACCCACAGAACACATCAAACAAATAGGTCGATGGAAATATTCTGCTTACTTAAAATACATACGTCCATCTGCTTTGCATCTTACGACAGAATGAATTCCTCGACTGTTTTAGGCGGCGGGGAATTTGTCTGTCCAAGGTATATGGCTCGGTATAGATTCACTTAATCAATACTCAAAGTTCTCCATTTCCTAAAATAAAAAAATATTCTAATTAATTTGTTGTAGGAAACTGTGCCGACTTCTTGCCTTTATCAGGAGAACTGCCTGTTTCCAATCAGTTTAACAATATTATGTTAGGAGGGGTATTTTGCGGCTACAGCTGTACGAATAACAGTTCTTCATCTGCAATCTTCCCATCTCCTTCTTGACATTCCCACTTTGTCTTTACTGGTCTCTTTACTGGTAGTGCTGCTTCTACCAAGGGACTGGCGCTTCAAAACAAGAGCTGTTTGACCTTCTGTCGAACATTTGACTGTGCTAGGCAGCAAGTGATTCTACCGAGGGTCTATTCAATATAATCTTTGAACTACTGTTTGGGGCACACTCAATAGACAAGTTTTTAATCGACATACTTATGTTTGCTCCTTGTAGATGTTAATATGTTTCTCATCTTGCATTTATTGTTATACGCCGCCGGAGGCGGTCGTATATTGGCGTCATCTTCTCCGTCTGTCCGTCCGTACGTCCGTACGTCCATTTCTTGTGAACGCAACTCCTCCTACGTTTCTGACCGTATCTTTTCAAAACTTGGTCAATGTCATAACTATAATGTGTAGATGTGCATGAAGCGGCAATTTTCCGGTTCATTGATATTTGCAAGATGTATGACCCTTGTAACTTAGTCTCTGTAGCTGATTGATATTGCAGCCTTGTGAACGCAACTCCTCCTATGTTTCTGACAGATTCTTTCCAAAACTTGGTCAATGTCATTACTATAATGGGTTGATGTGCATGAACCGGCGATTTTCCAGTTCATTGATTTTTGCAAGATTTATGTCCCTTGTAACTTAGTCTCTGTAGCTGATTGATATTGCAGCCTTGTGAACGCAACTCCTCCTATGTTTCTGACCGAATCTTTTCAAAACTTGGTCAATGTCATTACTATAATGGGTAGATGTGCATGAAGCGGCGATTTTCCAGTTCATTGATTTTTGCAAGATTTTTGTCCCTTGAAACCGTCTCTGTAGCTGATTGATATTGCAGCCTTGTGAACGCAACTCTTCCTCTGTTTCTGACCGAATCTTTTAAAACTTGGTCAATGTCATGACTATAATGGGTAGATGTGCATGAAGCAGCGATTTTCCGGTTCATTGATTTTTGCAAAATTTATGTCCCTTGTAACTTAGTCTCTGTAGCTTATTGATATTGCGGCTTGTGAACGCAACTCTTCCTACGTTTCTGACTGAATCTTTTCAAAACTTGGTCAATATCATTACTATAATGGGTAGATGTGCATGAAGAAAGGATTTTCCGGTTCAGCAATTTTTGCAATAGTTATGCCTTTCGAAACCTGGTCTCTATAGCATATTCACTTGAGAACGCAACTCAAGTTTCCAAACAGGTAGAAGTGCATAAAGCAGGGACTTTCCGGTAGAATGATTTTTGCAAGAGTTATGCTCAGAAGGAAAAAAGGATACATATCGACAATGCCATTTGACCTACTTTCATATCGGAAGCCTCTTTTTCATTCAACCTGTTTTTAAGTGTTTTATTCATGACATTCAAGTCCTATTGCCCTTGGTCTGAGCGCTTATCGGTACCTTGCTCGAACTCATGCAAGTATTTGCTCATCTTCCCTGGACCAGGCATAAATGTTATTTTATGTAAAAACATAAAATATTTTATGAATGTTTCAGGGTTGTATTGTCTCGTCCCCTTAAATGACAGTCACGTGCTTCTATCGCCATCTTTTTATAATACTATCGGAAAAAGAAGCACGCTTTGTTTCTCGGATTAAAACCTCCACCTCCCCTCCTCCATCCACTGAACGTCCACAAAATGAAATAATCGGGCTACTACGTACATGTCATTTTAACCAACAGTGTATAAATTCATACCCCTATCCCATTTTTAGCATGCGTTTCGACAAGTCAACGTTCGGCCGCAACCAAGCTGCTCTCGATGTTTCCTAGGGCGAAAGTCGAGATTTTGATTGGTTTCAATTTGCTTAACACTGATTTGATAGGTTTGACCGAATAACTCAAAAACCAACCGCTGTTTATTAGTCATATGAAAGAATGGTCACAGACTCGCAGCTACTTGAAACCCAAATCGCTAAACGCGGGTTATATGCGACAACAAATACACAACCAATACAATAACCATGTTAACCCCTTTCCCCAAATACAGACCTATTTTGACATATGGTACCAGTCTGCTGTTTGCAATAATCATTACTTTTCTGTGTCGTCCGACTGTAGGCTGGGAGGCACTTATGGATCACCTCTCCGTCGTCCGGCTATCAGGTTTTTCCCCCATCTGTTCGTCACTTTTTTTGTATTAATTGGTCGAAACGTTGTTTCTGTCTAGGAAATTCATAACAAAGTAGTCCCACTTGTGATCAGGAGAACGGAAAAGTACTAGGAACATAACTCTGGTCTGCATTTTTGATATTATTGGAAGCCGCTTCTCTTTGTCTTTACTAAGTATATTAATTTAAGGTAAATGACTTTTAAAACATCCCTTTTACACTACATGTGTGAGTTTTACAAATTAGAAAAAAGACAAAGGCCTATATATTAATTTAATGTATGTACATTTTTAGTGAAGCGAAATTCATACTGTATCTAGCCTAAACAGTAAAATAGAGAACCCTTCTACTGAATTGGAATAAATGTAGTCTGGTTCCTTACATCCTATGATATATTTACGTAGTAATTAAATGAAGAAGCCACGGCCCGTATTCACCAAACTTTTCAATTTAGATATTTGACTAAATCTAAATCTTAATATTTAGTCCACTTATTTGGATTCCCGGCGATTAAGATTTGGTCTGTATTCCCCAACGCGTTTTAAACCGATCTAAATTTAGTCCAGTTTGTAAATGTCGTTAGCGGCCGCGCACCGACTCTGGTTCCCAAATGAAGTTAGGAGCTAAAATAAAAGTCAGTACCATTCATCTATAGTCTATTTATAGATTTTCATTTTAATCGTAGCGGAATCCGCTGTGGTCGAGTGGTTAGCGTCGGGGATTTCGCTAAATGACCTTAGCTGTCGATGCGCCATAAAACAATATACATTCATTCATTCATTCTTTTAATTGTAGCATCTCAATTGTTTAATCATCCTAACTATTCATTTGCTTTGTTTTTAATAATCTGACTTTCATGTTCAGTATAATATCTTTGATGATTTCGAAGTATGTCAGGTTAAACATCATTGAAATCATTGTGGCAATGGGAGAAATTGCTCATAAGGGCAATATCTGCATTTGCCACAATGATTTCAACACTTTTCAATTATCAAACGATCATTTATAGGGATGTTTTATATTTTATACCTGGGAATTTCAAAGTCGTCTGCTGCATATTTGTTTTATGTGGGAAATGGTTCAACCCGTATCCACTATCATGACTTACCGATAAACCAAAACATTTCTGTGTGTCAGCATTATTTGACAAAACATTATCATAACAGGGCGTGTGTTCAATACAAATAGTTGATTGTTTGAGTACAAATTGAAATTTATCATAACCTCTTGTCCATTTATATTATATGTCACGTTTCAAGATTAGATTAACCCTAAATCATCTCATTCACTTAAAACACAGACAAGGCCAGGTTAAATATCCTACATAAAACTTATATCTTCAAATACCGATATCAGCATTACTGACTACAGATTAGATTGTTTTAATGTTTGTGAATTTAAATGTTCTTTTTTATTATTTCTATTGCGGCTTCTCTTTGATGATTTGCGTCAAACATTCCTCTTGTCTCCATTTTACATTCTTTTTGATCGGCCAATGTCTCGACTAATTTCCAATATATCAATTTCAATCTTGGTTTATAGCTAACTTATAACTTAAGACATGTAGATATGCAGGGCACAAGAACCATATCTCTAGCAAGCTTTGAACTGTTGTATTTTTGTCCGGCCATTTTCTCACTTATTATCCAACTTTTACAGACTACACATGTGTTCCGTGGAACGCTCGTGTTCATTTTTGAGTGACTCACCAAACTTAGTTTACTTTCTTCTGAGCTTAACTCCAACGCTTTTCCCCAGTGGATTCATTTGCATTAAGTGAACATATAGATGACAAAAAGAACTGCGATGCAACAACACTAAGGCTTTTGAGGTTTTACTTATTTGTTATTTCAAAGTTGTATTTGTGTTTTTATGTTTGTTGGTGGTTTTTTTTAATATCGTCCGGGGCAAAATTTTATAGTATGTTATGGACTTGGACTTATTCAAATGTGTTTGTGTTATGGATTGGGATCAGAAACATTACTGTCGTAAATACTGGTGTCATATAAAGGAAGTAGTGTGCATTATGATTAATGAAATATTCATTAATTCATAGAAAAGTCAAACATTCATACATAATTAATTAAATGACGTCATCTTTATCTATCGATCGATATATTTATATAAAATCATGTTTTCTTTTTTTATATTATGCATTTGTTTGTCTTTCATTTATAAGCATTATTCCAATATTTAGTGTGGATCTTCAGTGGCCACTGTACTGGAAATATCATATTTAATGGTCTCTTCCCTGTTGTTTGTCCACCTTTTTGTCCATCAGGCTTCTATTATGATTATACGAGAAAAGCCTCAAACTTTGATGAATATGTTTTGGTTATTGGCAGGCAAAGCGTGTTTCTACAAACATGTTTTTATTTGTTTACATGTCGATGAAACATTGTTTGAACCATATGTGTTCATATCAACTATACCATATCTTTTCGCGTTACAGCTGTCCCTATACTATCAGTGTTCGTTCATATCAACTATACCATATATTTTCGCCTTACATATGTCCCTATACTATCAGTGTTCGTTCATATCAACTATACCATATATTTTCGCCTTACATATGTCCCTATACCATCAGTGTTCGTTCATGTCAACTATACCATATATTTTCGCCTTACAGATGTCCCTATACCATCAGTGTTCGTTCATGTCAACTATACCATATCTTTTCGCCTTACAGATGTCCCTATACCATCAGTGTTCGATCATGTCAACTATACCATATCTTTTCGCTTTACAGATGTTCCTATACCATCAGTGTTCGTTCATGTCAACTATACCATATCTTTTCGCTTTACAGATGTCCCTATACCATCAGTGTTCGTTCATGTCAACTATACCATATCTTTTCGCTTTACAGATGTTCCTATACCATCAGTGTTCGTTCATGTCAACTATACCATATCTTTTCGCTTTACAGATGTTCCTATACCATCAGTGTTCGTTCATGTCAACTATACCATATATTTTTGCTATACAGATGTCGCTATACCATCAATGTTCGTTCATGTCAACTATACCATATCTTTTCGCTGTATAGATGTCCCTATACCATCAGTGTTCGTTCATGTCAACTATACCATATCTTTTCGCCTTACATATGTCCCTATACTATCAGTGTTCGTTCATATCAACTATATCATATCTTTTCGCCTTACATATGTCCCTATACTATCAGTGTTCGTTCATGTCAACTATACCATATAGTTTTGCCTTACATATTTCCCTATACCATCAGTGTTCGTTCATATCAACTATACCATATCTTTTCGCGTTACAGATGTCCCTATACCATCAGTGTTCGATCATGTCAACTATACCATATCTTTTCGCCTTACAGATTTCCCTATACCATCAGTGTTCGTTCATGTCAACTATACCATATATTTTCGCTTTACAGATGTCGCTATACCATCAGTGTTCGTTCATGTCAACTATACCATATCTTTTCGCCTTACATATGCCCCTATGCCATCAGTGTTCGTTCATATCAACTATACCATATCTTTTCGCCTTACAGATGCCCCTATACCATCAGTGTTCGTTCATATCAACTATACCATATCTTTTCACCTTACAGATGTCCCTATACCATTAGTGCTTTCAGCACTTCGCTTTCTTAAATGTTGGCAATACATACGCCTCAAGAAATATCATATCAGGTAAACAGAAAATAGTTGATAACAAGCTGCAAATCTACATTAGAAGAGAATTCTTAACTTATAATCCGGCAACAGTAAACTAGAGATTCAGGTTACCAATCCTATCCCGGACATTAATGTTTTACAAGGCTCTACAAAGGAACAAATTGAAAGCATTGTGGGGAAAAAGCAACCAGCATGAGTACTATACAATGTAAAAGTTCTATCAAATGAGTTTAGTACTCTCTAAGGAATAATTAGCAATTTCTTCTTTTACAACATTGATTTCTACTTGTAATAGAACTTAGATGATGAACCAGATGTGTTTCTGATTGGTAAAGCTTTTTCAACATTAATCAGATAACATACCCTGCCTTATACAAAATATCACTTTTATGCGGAATACCGTTAGGGCCAACGCCTATGAATGTGTTGATCTGAAACGCGATACTCGACAGTACGATGATGATAACACGACAACGCGACAGTACGATGGTGAAAACACGATAATACGACAGTACGATGATGATAATGCGATATACTATCGTGTTTTCATCGTACTGTCGCGTTTTCACCATCGTAATATCGTAGTATCGTACTGTCGCATTACGATGATGATAACACGACGGTACGATGGTGATAACGCGACAGTACGATGATGATAACACGACGATACGATGGTGATAACACGACGGTACAATGGTGATAACACAACGGTACGATGGTGATAACGCGACGGTACGATGGTGATAACGCGACAGTACGACGATGATGACACGACGGTACGATGGTGATAACACGACGGTACGATGGTGATAACGCGACAGTACGATGATGATAACACGACAGTGCGATGATGATAAAGCGACAGTACGATGATGATAACGCGACAGTACGATACTACGATATTACGATGGTGAAAACACGACAGTACGATGTTGAAAACACGATAGTATATCGCATTATCCTCATCGTACTGTCGTATTATCGTGTTTTCACCATCGTACTGTCGCGTTTTCACCATCGTACTGTCGAGTTGTCGTGTTATCATCATCGTACTGTCGAGTATCGCGTTTCAGATCAACACATTCATAGGCGATGGCCCTAGCGGTATTCCGTACTTTTTAACTATTCCCTTTCCCATATATAGACGTATTCTGACATTTCTGCAGGGACGAGATTTGAAAATATTCTGACAAAAGGAGAAATTGCTCATTATGAGCAATTTCTCCTTTTGTCACAATGTTTTCAATTCTGTTCAATAAATAAACTAATTCTATATAAATATTCCATATTTGTGTCGAGATGATTTTAGAATCGTTTGCTGCCGATTTGTTGTATGTTGGAAAGGGAAGGTTAAAACATTGTGTAAATGGTAAAATTAAATGGTGAAATTATAGGAAATGACTACCCACAATGTTCAACTATAAATTAAATTTTCTAGATATAGAGGATATTTCATGAGTCTTTATTTATTATCACTTTTATTAAACCAGTTCACGTAGATGATTTGCCGCGAGCCTTAGCGAGCGTCATGTAGGCCTAGATTTATGAGGCGTATTTCGAAACAATGTACATAACGTTTACCATATATATTTGGTTTTGGCGCCAAAGTGTCTACGTTATGACGTCAAGTCAATTTCGCGTTGTAAAAAAAGACTTAAGGATGTACTGAACTGAGTTTTTTTTTTACTTTCTTATTGAATTTTCTTATTTTGTTGTCAATTAAAACCTGTTTAGTCATTATGCCTTTTTATAATTCTTCAAAATTTAAAAAAAAGTGGATAAAATTTGCTTGAGATAAAGGGCCTATTTTTTTCATGATAGAGCCTTCAATTTGTTTGTGAGACGCTGTCCAGTTGCCGTGTTTGATTAAGAAATAAAACTGGGCAAAAAGAACATATTAAAGTCCATGTATATAAATTTTAATCTAGAACTTGTATAGTATCATATTGTTTTGAAAAAAAGTAGAAAATATTGGAAAACTTTTTTGACATTTGAAGATATGTTTGAAAAACTAATAAATATATATTCATATTTTAATTTTTTTTAGCCATTCAAAGAAGAAAAACTTAAAATATTGCCCAATGACATATACTTTTCTTATTAAAATCTGATAAATGATAGTAATTGAAATAACTTAGAGAAGTTTCAGAAAAAGTTAAATATTACAAATATGTTTTTTCCTTATTTCAAATATTGATTTTCATTAGTGTCAAATAGTGTTTATTTTTTAGCTTTAACTACAATGTATCGCATGAACTTCCAAAGATATGGATAAAATACCTTCAGAATGAGATTAAAACCACAAGAAGATAAACAATTAGCATATCATCTTTCAAATAACGGCAATTTGCGTTAACACTTTTTTTTTCATGGGCTAGAGCAAAAATAAAAAGCCCACTACCATACTTTTTTTTTTTTTTTTTTTTTTTTTTAATTTAACATATATCCAATTTTCAAAAAACCAATATTACAACAAAAGTTAAATATTATGAAAAACCCACTTTTCAGTTCAGTACATCCTTAAGAGCGTAAGACTGGAAACAATACCGTTAGGGCCATCGCCTATGAATGTGTTGATCTGAAACGCGATAGGCTACTCGACAGTACGATGATGATAACACGACAGTACGATGATGATAACGCGACAGTACCATACTACGATATTACGATGGTGAAAACGCGACAATACGATGGTGAAAACGCGACAGTACGATGGTGAAATAGAGGATAATAGTTTGTTTCAGTGTATTATCGAAATTTCTTTCATCGAGTGAAAAGCAAAGGTGATATTTTCAAGAGTGGCGTAGCCACGAGTGAAAATATAACCCTTTGCCTTTCACGAGATGAAAGAAATTTCGATAATACACTGAAACAAACTATTATCCTATTTCTTTTATGCTTTGAATGAGTTTTCTGAAAGTGCTGAGGTGTAAAAAGTCACATTACTTATGCTGACTAAGTAATAAATTCCCACGTATGGAGCCCCAGTTGTAATTCATTCCTCGTATATGTAGTCCCGGTCGAATAACAAGAAAGTTGGCGTAATGCGGTTGGCATATTAGGTAATCTTTTTTAAGTAGACAGTTTGGTTTAATAGTTAACGGTAATATTGATGAAAACTCATGTTACTTTTTTAAAATAATTATTTGCAGTGACAAACTATAGGTTAAATCGTATTCCGGGCGATCCATATTTACGAAACTCTTTCTTCGGTTATTTGCGCGTATGAAATTCATCCGCCCTTTGAAAAATTGTTTGGAAGGTCTCGCTAAAAAAAAATCAACTGTGTCTTTTAACCATATCATTTTCTTCACTCCGTGCATCACATAACGACATGTAGGTATGAATAGCAGACAGCGAATGTCCAGCGAAATCAACTGACCATTACGGGGTTGATGATTAGAGTTAAACGACAGGAAATGCATCATTGTAGAGCTAAACAATTATTGTTTTGAATGACAAATAGCTTTTATGCGCAAGCGTAAAGCGAAGATGAATTTTGCGATATATTGAGTCAACGGTGCGAATTTCGTCCGCTAGTAGATGAGTACCTTGTGTTAATGATACAATATAGGGGCGTAATATTATCAATCAATACAAACACCTGCGTGTATATTGTATTACGTATATATTGTCCCTGGATGTATGGATAACAAGAGGGCCATGGTGGCCCTGGATCGCTCACCTGAAATATGAAATGTGATTTTGTCATAAAATAACTTGTTTACCAACGAACATGCCTTGAAGTAATATTGTAGACGGTCACCCAAGGAACATTTCTACAGAATTATTTGAAAATTGGCCAGATACTTCCGGAGAAGAATTCAATGTAACCTGTACTGTAGGCACGTGCCTACACATTTTTTCTCAAAACGCCCCAAAATGCAGCTGCGGCAATAAACATATGCGTAATGTATCGACAGCCTGCGCTGTCCGCGCAGACTGATCCGGCCGACACATTCCGTCTTAGGGGGATAGATGCAAAGAGTAGCTATTCCTGAAACAGACAATCCACATGAGGCAAACAGTGTCTATCCGGGTAGGCCTGTGTGGCATGCTTAGGCTGATCCGGGTGGATACTTTACGCAGAGTCCACAATGTAGATTTTCTCACGAGACGGCCTACACATTGATTTTTGCAAAGCTACGCCCCTGGTAACCATATACATGTTCGGAAAAATATACGGGCCCATCCCCTGGCGAACACATTTTCGACCAATCAACATGGCTTGAAAGATCAGCCAAGGAACTTCTCTACAAAATGTTTTTTAAACAATTCTGTTTCATTTGATTTTCTTCTTTGGGACTTAACAATACCTATAGTGTTATGACACTGTATGTCCAAGATATCCGCTATAACACTTGCTAAATGTTATTTCACTATCGTCCCAGTTTTAATTCGTGTTCATCTTTACAAGTACGTGGATATGGCGGGAATGGCCTATAAGTTTGTCTATTATACACCAACCATTATTCCACATTGCATGTTTCATTTCGCTGTTTTCTGTTCTTATTTTTAATTTCATTTTCACCTTTAAGTGCTTATGTAAGTTCTGCTATTTCATCCACTTTATTATTTTGAGTTCATGTATGTTTTAATCCCTTTTCAAACATATGACAAATCTGCAGTTGACAATATTTGAAACACCTTGCCAAAATATGAAAAATATATATAACTGAAAATATAATTATTGAATAAAGCTAAAAACATTGTGGAAAAATGAAAAATTGTTCATTACGAGCAATTACTCGTATTTTCCAAAGTATTTTGTTGCAGATGCGTCCGATGTCGTCCGTCTACAGGTGGGAATGGGTTTACGGAATTACTATCAGTTCTCAATTCATGTTTCATATCCTGTAAGAAGTCATTAGTTATTGAAGTTCGTCCTGCATGACAGCCTGTATAGTAATAGTACGGTACGGGGGTGCGGTTTGGTACAACGTCCCGCCCAGTAAAAGCATTAACAGCGAGAGACAAATTGCAAGAGTCCAAATGTGCGACATGCGAAACTTATTAGACATCTCGACCGTCCCCTTCGCAATCCTATGGATTACAAGGCTAGTCCACATAATTTAATTTGGCATAAGTTACTTCTTTGCTCGAAGAAAAATCTCGTTCCCAATAACTCAAGGATACACCTCTATGTATTTAGCAGCTTTGTATGGAAAGAATGTTAAAAAAACCACACGAAAACAATATGGCATAAGCACCTAATGTAAAAGTCATCATTTCAGTGATCCCATTGGAAAACATTGTAAAGTATGGACTTTCCGATGTCATGGTATGGATACGATTATACCTGACCTAATCAGGTCAAAAGTAACAACAAACATGTCTAGAGTGTTTGCTGTTGTGACGGTATGGTTAACGGGAAAGAACTCGGCTTGCTAAAGGCTCGATGACTTGTAGCGGGTAATTGTGTCAAGGTTAAAACCACATGTGTGACAAATCATGTATTCATATTCTAATATGACACAGAACAGGCATCATTGGAAAAGGAACAAGTTGAGTTTTTCTAAACAGTGTAGATCCAGATAAGTCCGTTCACCCACACAGTCTAATTAAGCTCTACACTGTTCACAGGTTACTTACATAAGCTTGTTAGCATGTTAAGTCAACTTGTATTGAATTATGTACAGACTGATATAAACATACTTTCTCCATAATAATACAAAGCCCAAAGTAGCATCATTCTTTTAATTGCAACACAATTTACATGACACCTGTATGTTTCTATCATCTCTACACAAACACGTAATCTTTATCTAATAAAATATTTCCAAATCAACGTTTGTTCATTTAAAATTAGACGGTTAAGTTGGCAGGTTAACGCAAATGAAACTAAACACCACAAAGTAGATACAGCCGTTAAACGTACATAGAAAGTTGCAGACAAAAATTGGCTGTAACAGATGCTTGCAATTCCAGCAACCTTTTAGTGGGACATTACACAATCACACCGTTATGAATATTTAGCTTTATTTTAAACCTAAATTAAACATGTAGAACACTTTAAACATACGATTGTATTACAGAAGTATCCTGCCAGTAGCAAAAACGTTAACATTGGTCAAAACAACTGACCTATTGGAGCTTTTATAAGTTGCATGTGTGTTCTTTGTGACCAAACCCTTCTGATACCGAAATGTCTCTTGTGACATTGTCATTGGCCATAATTTAAAAAAAATATATAATTATCCTATATTACATACCACTGTCTTTAACAATCAGATATGAATTAATGTCTATGTTTAACAATCAGTCACCTTCACATTTCCCGTCAGCACTGCAACTTCCGTCAAGTGTACTTATTTTAACGAATGGGGATGAAGAATCGTGATCATGTGACCCGCCCATTGCTTTAGTCACTTCCGGAATGGTTTCCAGCCACAGATTTGCCTCCCTTGCGTATAGATGGTTTCCAATCGATTTTTCTGACATGTCTCTATCCAGAACTACGTATTGTTGGTCGACAGGCTCGTACCTAGGCCACTGTGCGGGGACTTCAACAGGTTCATTTGGGTTCCTGAAACAATATTCAAGATTGACATGATTAAATGAGGGGCGGTCGGCGAAACCCAACATTAAGGCATTTGCATTCAGTGTAGAACATTCATCAGATTAATGTTGAGGGCGTGAAATTCAGCCGATATTATAATGTACACTAGCAATATAGAACTGAATTTTTGGTGTACTTTAGAGTCTACTATACGTCAGGTTTAACCTCTTTTAAAATATGTGTTGCCAGGTCTTCAGTATGCTAAGAGATATACGTTTTCTTCACTTCACTTGTCAGTGTGCCTCAGAAAAAGGAAATGGATAAAGTGAGTGACACTCAAGACGAATATCATTTTGTTATGCATTGTACATGTTATGCGAGTTTGAGACATTATATAAATATCATATGGCAGCATGTGTGACATTGATATTGTCAACCCGAGAGCAGAATGTCACTCGAGGCGTAACATTCTGTTTCGAGGGTTGACAATATCAATGTCACACATGCTGCCATATGATATTTATTTTATTATACCGAACACAATTAAGTACATAAAAAAGTTTTAAAATGTTTTTAATTCATTTAATTAAACAAGTTTAACAAGGTAAACAAAATATCACATATATCAGGAAGAACAAAATTCCACTGTTAACAATACTAATTATATTCCTTCGAAAACTTTTTTTTATTGTACTTGACTGTTCATTTTCCAAGAAAATGGAAATATACTTGACCACAAATTTAACAAGGTAAACAAAATATCACATATATCTTGAACAAAATTCTACTGTTAATAATGCTAAAATTCCTTCAAAAACTGTTTTTATGTACACATTGAATAGTGACGTCACTGCTGTATGTGTATAAGGAGGGAGGCAATCACGTCATGATTTAGCTAAAAATATTGAAGCAGTAATTTGCCCTTATATGACATTCAAAATATCACTGCGGTCACATGACCTGACAGTCAATTTTCGCTTGGTCACGTGTCAAAAAGGTTGAAAATGTTTCTGATAGTCAAAATATCTCTTTTTCGGGTAATTGTACCATTGTAGACAAAAGTGAGGTATAATAACATTATATACCGCTTAAGTACTGTAATACCATTTCCTATAACAGGTTCATTTTACTTATGTCCTCTAAAATCGAGTCGGTAATCAAAGCTCTTGCAACATATATATACTATGCTTTTGAACGAAGGAAGAGGTGTTTGGTATGAATTTCAGTCACATGTTTAAGTTTTATGTCAGTGTATACTAGATATGTAATTCATTTTGTAGCAATGGTTTCAGCATATTACGAAGTCAGATCGATGTTCCCATATGTTATTTGTATATGCAGCAGTGAATTTAGAATGCTATAACAACACATATGCATATGTATTAGGGATGGGAACGAGTACCGATATAAGTACTCGGGTAATCGTGAATTCTTCCGATCGAGTACTCGGGTACTCGCAAGAAATCACATTGTGTAAATTCGTTCATCAAACGTCTTGTCTCTCGAATAGTATTGTTTTCGTGCACTAAACTTGAATTGATTTTTTTAAGAACAAGCATGCACTTGTTTTCGCCTCTACGTTTAATATTTGATATTTGAAAAAATAGTTGTTTTATTTTTGAAAACAAAATAATTCAAAAAATACATCCAGAATTTGCATTGGCGTAAACATCCAAACGTTTGGGTGCAGACTGTATATCTCTTTAAATTCGCGGACAAAAAGCAAGTCAAATTGTGGATGGAAAACAATACCAAGAATGATAAACAATACATTTAATAAAAGAATATCTTTATCATCTATGAAAATAAGGAACATAAATCAACAATCAGAATGGTTTTTTTTTTATTCGGTTTTCGAATTAACCGGTGTCCGTAATATGTGCACTACATGCATTTAACGGACTTGTCGTCTGCTGTGCGCTTGAAATGTTTCCAGACGGCTGATTAAGCAGGAGGCATGGTTGTAATTTTGTTGTTTTCCTTTTCGTTCGAATAGGTAAGAATGATAGAAAATGGTTCTAATGATTTGACGAACAATTACTAAATCAATTGCAACAGTTCTTATCGAATCATAGTGATTTGTATTTCTTACCACTATCCAATTAAAACGTGTCGACAATTGAAAGCACTATTACGACGAAGGTGTGAAAAACCGATGGCCCTCCATGTTTGACATGTTGTTTGACATATGGTTGCTAATTGACTGGAGATTATATTGTTATCGCTGACTACCTGTTTGTCACGTTGTTCGTAAAGGACTCGCGATTGCAATCAAACCGCCAATTTAAACGGATTAAAATGGATTAAGTACCATCTTCAGACGAAAAGGTGTTAGCTGTTTGTTTAATTTACCTTCACCGCTGATTTACCAACTTATTTAGTAACTCAATAAGAAACAGATTCAATACATTTTAAGTTTTTATTTACTTTAACATACTTTTATCAGATGAAAGATAGAAAAAATGGAAAATAATTAATCGAGTACTCGAATACCTATTTTGATAACCGGTACTCGGACGTCCGACCGAGTACTCGGGTACTCGCGTACTCGGTCCCATCCCTAATATGTATATATTATAGAAAGTAATAACATATATACTGAACAAAAAAAGAAACTTCCGCTAGGTTTGCTTCAGTATAGCTGGATAAAAACAAATATGGGGAGTCATTGTTATATATGCTTTTAAAGATTGTTCCATGATGCATCGTTTCGTGCAAAAATGATGGCCAAAGGTTAACAGAAAATGGGGCGGGTGGGGGGGGGGGGGGGGGGGGGGGGAATTTGACCAAGTGAGGTAGGGGTTAAAACCAAAAATAACACTTAATAACGGGTATGACCACCTCTTCAGTTCACCACTGCATTGCATCGCCGGCGCATATAATTCACTAAATTGTTGATTTCTGCCTGTGGAATATTGTTCCATTCCTGAATGAAAGCTTGACGAAGTTCGTTGACGTTAGCATGTGGGTTGGGACGACGCCTCACTCGTCTGTCCAGAATATCCCAGGCGTGCTCGAATGGGTTGAGATCAGGACTTTTAGCGGACCAGTCATCAATATAATCAATGTTATTTGTAATAAGAAAATTTACAGTGTCTCTAGCTGTGTGAGATGTGGCATTATCATATTGAAAAATCGAGATGTTGGCGTTGTTATGGAACAGAGGAATGACGTGATGAGCGAGAATGTCATCGCGGTAACGTTGAACATTTAAATCGCCATTAATGACGACTAGTGGTGAACCATCGGCAATGGCTGCCCACACCATGACAGAACCGCAACCCCCGAAACGATCTCGTTCAAGAACACAACAGTCAGCATAGCGTTAATTTTTCCTACGGTAGACGCGCACCCTGCCATCAGCACGATGTAAACAAAATCTGGATTCATCCGAAAAAAGAACGTTATTCCAGTGTCGTCGTTTCCAACGAGTGTGTAAACGTGCCCAATTAAGACGATTTACACGATGACATTGTGTTAAAACGCACCGACGTAAGGACGTCGTCCGTGTAAACCGTTCCCCCGCAAACGATTACGAACAGTTTGCCCACTGATTCGGTTATTATGAAGTCCAGGTGTGTTAGCAGCAGTAGCAGTGGCAGTTTGGAATCGATTGCGCAAATGAGTGTTGTAACACGCGGACGTCCACTACGTGGCAAGTCGTCGATGCGTGCTGTCGTTCGAAATCATGCGCGAATATTTCGTATCGCTTGACTAGAACTCCCAATATGCCTTGCAACGTCTTCTGTCGACATACCCGCATCAAGCATACCAATTGCACGTTCGCGTAAATTATTGCGTATTCTTGGCATACTAAAAATGCTACAAGTAAAAAATGATATTTTTTTTTACAAATTTTGGAGCGTTTTCGTTCACTTGACAAATACGTCAGTAAGACAAGCAAAACAAATTGACCGAATACCACACGGGACATGTCGAACAAATTATGAACGTGCAAATCGAGTTTCACATTGTCGACGAATAACAGTGCAAATAAAATCGATAAAATTCATGAATCCTGATAACACAGGTGAAGGCTAATATTACCTGTCTACTAACTTTACACAATTATTTCTTTAACACAACAAACACTATGTGTACAAATCGGAAGTTTCTTTTTTTGTTCAGTATATGTTATAAGTACATGAATCAACTATTATACGACGTGATAACATAATTTATGCCTATGTCTATGTGTAAACCTATAGCTTTTTCATAATAAAATATGCTTCTATCGTAGGTACTAATTCAAAACATGATGGGAAAAGTAGAAACTGCTCAAAATAACTTATTTCTCATTTCGCATCAATGTTTTCAAGGTTTTATATAAACCACATTAAAGATACCAATTGTTTCATTCTCGTATGCTTTCAATACAGACAGATCTTAACATATCATATAAGGTAAACTGTCAAACAAGTGCTGTGAGAAAATGTTATATGATGTAAACATAATTGTTATGGGTCGGTGGCCTTATGTCAATAAAATATTGTCATTGTCATTGTCATTGTCATTAACACGAAGTAAAATCGTTTAACACTTTTTGACATCATAATTGAGCCGTCTCGCGAGAAAACCAACATTGTGGACTATGCGTAAAGTATCAAACCGGATCAGCCTAAGCATGCCGCGCAGACACCTTTCGCCTCCTGTGAATTCTCTGTTTCAGGAATCATTACTCTATACCTATATCTCCCTGAGACGAAATGTGTCGGCCCGGATCAGTCTGCGCGGACTACACATCTCTCTCTGTGTGTGTGCGTGTGTGTGTGCGTGTGTGTGTGCGTGGTGTGTGTGTGTGTGTGTGCGTTTGTATGGCCTACGTTGTGAGGACTGAACATTGGATACATATCAACGGTCAGAGGACTTTTTACATTCTGAGGACTTACACTCGGGTCCTCGGAAAGTTTTCTTGGTATAAATCACCATTATGGGGACTACGTTCTAAACATTAAGAAACATGGTTGTCCTCGTAATGTTTGTGCGATGTGATTTGTGTATTTCTGTCATACACAATTTACTCCGTGTGTGTATGTTTGTTCAATCAAAATTCGTCATAAAGATTTCCATTGACCAATCAAATATATATATATATACCGGTGTCAACATAAAGTACTTCAATTTCTCATAATATCGAATGAGTAAGAACAGCGTTTCCATGTCCTCCTAAAGATGCTATACATAGACAAAAAAGACACTGTCCTCGCACAGATGGTATACTCTGAAAGTCCTCTGACTGTAGGGCAGTATAGACCAAATGTCATAAAGGAGTTTTAAAGAAACGGTTGGGATGACATAGATTCTACCTGTGAAGCTCATAATAAGGCCTACAGAGGAGCAATCTGTGAACTTTCTGAAAGCCTTAACGCTTTCCTTCTTGTTGGTCCTCTAAGTGCAGAACTCTGTCAACGTCCTCAGAACTACATCAATACACGTATGTGTGTGTGTGTGTGTGTGTGTGTGTGTGTGTGTGTGTGTGTGTGTGTGTGTGTGTGTGTGTGTGTGTGTGTGTGTGTCTCTCTCTCTCTCTCTCTCTCTCTCTCTCTCTCTCTCTCTCTCTCTCTCTCTCTCTCTCTCTCTCTCTCTATCTATCTATCTATCTATCTCTCTCTTTCTCTCTCTCTCTCCCTATCTCTCTCTCTCTATGTCTCCCTCTCTGCCTCTCTCTCTCTATCTATATATATCTATCTATCTATCTATCTATCTATGTATCTATATATATATATATATATATATATATATATATATATATATAGCTATCTATCTATCTATATATATATAGATGTATGTATGTATCTATCTATATATCTATCTCGCTATATATAATTTACCGGCCGGGTAGCTCAATTGGTAGCGTATCTGACTCGTGATCTGGAGGTCACGGGTTCGATACCCGGTTGCGGCGACATTCTTTCGGGCGATGTTTTCCATTGCCTCTCACCTCTGATCTATGTGAGAAAGTAGTCAGTGGCTTCGAAAGACTGTTGTGTAAGTACTGGTGTGGGAAAGCCAGGAAAACATGGGTAGGTGCACTGACCGCCGTGATATGACCAAAGCTGTTGAAAGCGGCGTTAAACTCCAAACAAACAAACAAACAAAATATATAATTTACATATTCATGAAGATATCCATGCGAACTAGGTACAAATTGCTTACAACGTCAACTTTTACATTTTCCTATAAACGAGCTCATGCATAAATGTTACTTATATCTTACAACATTTAAACAAGTACACAAGACGAATGTTTGACGCAAAGCGTCAAAGAGAAGCCGCAATTTTTCGTTGTTCATGTAGAAGTAAGAAAAAAGAACATTTAAATCCACAAACAACTGTAGACGGTAATACGCTGACATATATATCCCTTTGAAGACTGTTGTATATTTCAAATTACCTCCCTTTAAGCAATACAAGGATATTTACCTTGTGATTCGTATGAATAAGATTAACAAACATTGAAATTATATGAATGAAAACTATTATTTAAATTAGTAACAACATCAAAATCAAATAATTTAAGCCAAGATAAATGTGTACACATTTCATTAATTGTTTGTATATACCCTAATGTATAGGTATGAAAATAACATTTATAAAGTTATAAACAAAATTTCTTTTCAACGTACTAAGTCTGTGAATCTCACAGAAACACCCATTTCAATATACCAACATGTTAAAGTAAATTTAAGTATGAACCGTTTTTGTGGCGATTGGTTTGACAATCGCCACAATGCTAACAGAAACAACAACAACGAAAATGTTTACATAGTCGGTTTTGAAGAGCCCGTTGATATTTATTTTCCTTACTGCAAACCAATTTACTCACATCCGTTATAGTTCCATCATGGATGCAGAGACGCGATTAATAATAATTATGTCAGTGCTACTTTGGTACCGGATTGTTACTAATATTTTAGTTTTATCGAGACATTATCTACATAGAGTTAAAATTTGTAAATATTATCTTCGTCATGATTGGGCAGATAATAAATATCATTGCGCGTTCTATCTGCCTTGCAAATAACTCTGATGATACTTAAATCTAGAAATTCCAAAAGGTTCTATAAATAGCTCGCGAGACTGGTGTTCTTAAATCTCAATATTGTAAACGCTTTATTTTGTAGTTGTTTAATGAATAGGTAAAATTGTATAAAAAAAATGAATCAAACAAATATAATAAAAAACACAAACACTTGTTGTTTAGTTTATACGGTTATACTATATAATTTCGGAAGAACGCCTTCATCAGTAGAATACAATAATAAAGAAAGAATAAAAACTTCAAAATTGTTGACAGCTGAACATTATATTATATTCACAATAGTTAGCAAACACTGTCAAGAAGTGAGGAGTATTGCATACATACAATTCATTAAGAAATTGCATTGAAACAAAATATAGAAAGAAATTTCTGTAAAAAATATAGAAAGCATTTTTTCATATTTAGACAGAAATGTACAGGAAAGAATAAAATTCAGTCATATCCGTCAATAGCTAATGCTATCTTTCTATGCGTCTGTATAAGGACAAAGATATATAGATAGATATTCTTTATTTCTTCCAAATTTGAAGAGCAAGTACATTTCATATTAAACATTACAAAAGTGAGAACATAAATATATAGTTAAAACATTGTAACAATAGGAGAACTTGCTCGTCATAAAAAATCTATGATAGCCACTGTCTTTCAAATTTGCTTTTCACAAGCAAACAAATGCTATGAATGAACGTATACAAGTGCTATGAATGAAAATATGAAAACATGAATTAATTTTACATTTGCAACAATGTTCGATAAACTGTGTCTGAATGAGGATACAACGTAGAACGTAATGTTTTCTCCTTGCATGAAAGCTTAATTAAGTATAGGTGTGCCCTCAATTTAAATCAATTCTCACATAACAAGAACATTAAGAAAGTGTTGTAAAATCTAAATAATATCATGACATCTCACGATGATCAGATTTATAGAAATAATTTTATTTGATGTGTATTACGAGTCAAGCGTGGATTCAAACACTTCCAAATATTTTACAATTTAAAACAATTAGTTATTCGGATAAAATCTGATTGATTGAAACGAATTGTTAAAAAAAAAAAACCGATGCATATTAAAACCAAAGGCTTCTTTTCCCACAACATTTTTTTTCAAGAGCTACAATATCTAAAGAGGCAACTTGTTAGGGTGCTTATCTAGTATGCATGAGTTCGATTTTACCATACCAATTCAGGAATGAATGTATATTGTTTTATGGCGCATCGACAGCTAAGGTCATTTAGCGCGCAATTAAATTTAATTATTCATGATCCCTGGGTAAACAAACCAGTACTAGGCTAGAAAATGTGCCTTGCCCAAGGGCACTCCACCATGACCGTAATGCCGCGACTGGGGATCGAACCCGGGACACCCGTTTTCGAAATCCCCGACGCTAACCACTCGACCACAGCGGATTCCTACCAATTCAGGAAAAGTGATTTCCACATCTTTCAACTTTCTCCCGGTAAATCAGTCGGTAGCGACGCGGGCTGTCAATCCAGCAGTTGTAAGTTCGAATTGAAGCTCGGCCATCATTCTTTCCGTCAATGTGACAAGCGTCATTCATCTTTCACCCATGGGCTAACAATCTATTTGAAAAAGAAGCCAGTTGTTTGGAAAGAATGTTGTGTGGATTACTTATGTGAGAAAGCCAGACAACACATAGGTGAACTGGCCGCAGTGATATGACTGAACAATTGTTGAAAACGGCGTTAAAGCCTAATCAATCAATCCTTTTTATATAATCATTCTGTAATTTACCATTTAGAATGCCCCCCTAATCCCCTTATACATATTTAGTCGAGTAGTCGTTCGGGAGAACACCCCATTCGTGAATTACCAGATAACTAACACTTCTCCCTAGCACACAACTATTGACAACATTGTGACAAAACATAAGAAATTTATTCCAGGACTCCAAATGCAGCAGACGATTTTGAAAATATCTGAGAGGCATTTGTTCCTTTTTTCCCACAGCGTTTCAATTTGTAAATATATATATACATATATAATATATATAAATGATGTAAAAACCTATAAATGAATATACTAGAGGAAATATAAAGAATATAACTGAAAGTCGTAATTAAGGATAGATTAGCATATTTTGGGGAAACTACCCTACGACACGGTATGTCCTCGAATTGACCTAGTTCGTGTAATGTATATCTGATCCGGTGTGTCGGTGTTGTTCACAAAAGCGTGGCGCGTAAGAATATACATAGTAATGTTTACTGCAGAAATATTTGTATTTCTTAAAATAAAATTCACTTTAAAAGACGCAAATACATTTTTAGTTTGAAAATAAAGTATAAACTCTATATTCTTCATTCAACTGATTGTAAATGAAAAGACTATTAGGTAGATTTTACTTTGAATTCATCGCACTATATTAATTAGCGTATGTATAAAAAAGTTCCTGTATAATTAAATGTTATAGGGCATATTCCATTTGGGTCAGTGTGCAATCCCATAGGAAGAAGATTATTACATAATAATCACCTTCCAAAAACAAGAAACAGATTACATTTACTGCGTGCCTTCTCTTGTTCATGGTTCCCGGTTTAACATACTATCGAACTAAAATCAAAGTACTGAAGTACTGGTAACGAATTATTTTGAAAATTAATTAATAATTACATTATGTTTTTTGTTTGTTTTAAACTTAGTAGTTTTTAGACAATCTAGTCTATTTCATGATTATAAATAATCTTTGTCCATATATATTTTAAAAGAGACATCTGGAAATGTTCAATATATACTGTAATATACTGGGTGTATACGGATAAGTGTGAAAATGTATGGGTAAAACATTTTTTTATTTAAAAAAAATAAACATGCATAATGTAGTAGCATAACGGACAAAATATGCTAGTTGCACTGTTGCATACTATGTCTTTTTCAAAACATTCCTTACTTTATCATTTGAGTAAAAACTTAAAATCACAAAATTTGGAAGCAATATAGTAAAAATTGAGATAATGTAATTTTGTTCATTTTTTTTAAAGCTTGTTACATGGTTTGTTTATTAACCCTTTCCCACATACAACACATCTGCAGCAGACGACTTTGAACATATCTTTGCAAACAAATATAAAGCTCTCTATAATGGATGTAAAATACAAAGGGGAAGAAGATATTATGGGAAAATTGGAATTGCTTGCATTGAGCAAGTTCTACTTCAGTCAAAATGTGTTCTAAAGATGATACAGCAATGTCATCAGAAAGCCTCTACATGGGGTAAAGCAGGGTTTTACACCAGTACAAAATGTTGGAAGTCCTTGGGATGCAGTCATGTAAAATTAGGGAGTACCTCCCTAAAAAACAGGGGTCCCAATACATGATACGGAGCCAAATGTTTATTGTTATATTATGTGTAAGCTAGCTGTTGTTATACATATTCATGATTATTATGATTTATCATAAATATGTATAAAACAGCTTATGAATTTAAAATGTATTATCAAATTTAATTTATGCTACTTTGGCACAGTAATGATATTGCTAAGCTTTTTTTTCTGTCTCACAACTTGTGTACTTTTTGGTATCGTAAATAAAGGAAAAGAAAAATGCTGATTGTTTAAGTTTTTTTAATAACTGGAATTTTCTAACTTTCTTTCCAATATTCTCCGAAACTGACGTACTTTCATTGCAACATTTCTCCTCAACTTCTAATTCGGGCTTTCTTTTTCCCCATATCGACCGCAAATCCGTTTGTTTTGACATATTAGCGTCAAGCGTATCGAATAGTTTTCGGACGTGTAAAAATAGCGATAGCTTCGAAGATTGTGTTTTCCTCCGACGACGATTGGTCAATTCATGTCACGTGTGTACTCCCGAGCTCGTAAATGAGATTCCTAATTCTATTATTAGAAGCAGGGAAAACCAGCTTTTTAACATTTGATGGATGTATAATATATTCTGGGCTAGAATTTATGTTCGCATATTCGCGAATTGCAAATTTCAATTTGCCGAGTGAGATTTCAGCCACTAGCATATTATTGCCAGTGAAATTGTTGGACCGAAATACTACGCATTTTTAATCGTCGATCTTTTATGACGTTATTCCATTTCAATTGATAAATGTCTCGCGCACATGCCAATTCAAAGACCCCAATATTGGTGACGTTTACTGCATACAATGAGAACAACAAGTTTTAATTTACATATCGCAAATACGATTGGCTGGAATAGTCACGTGTATATTTGGTTTCCCAAATTGTATTTTTATCTACAGGTATCTATGATTGGCTGGAATAGTCACGTGTATATGTTTGATTTCCCAAAATATATTTTCTCTACGGAGCTTGTATACGATGACTAGATCTAGTTATATTGTACTTTACCTTTTTAATATGATCTTTTTACAGGCATGCGTCCGATGGGACTCAATTTTAATTTTTTTTTCAGGGGTTCCGGTTTATCATTTTATGCGTATTAGACGCAGAAATGCGCGTCCCGTAAAAACCCTGCATGGTTCTTCAGCATGGATTCGACTTCCGTTAACTACGTCACTCACTAGCGAATGGGCATATAACTAAAAATTCATACGCTTGCCGACAAATGAAATATATATGCATTTACTCTTAATTTGATATTTTCTAGAGAATTGATTATCTATGTTGATTCGATAGTATAAATATGACTTCACTGTATTGAAAAAACACGTAGAAGTCATTTTAATATAGAAAAAATACTAGGACTATTTAGGTGCAGCTAATGTGTATTCTAAGCGGAAGTGTAGTTTAACCGTGACTTCCGCCAAAGCAACACGATCGCGTTAACCGCATTATTTTTTGAGAAAAAATAATTCGTTAAAAAGCGTATGAGGCAGGTAACCAATTCAGTTTACTGTTTAGACAAGATACAGTATGAATTTCGCATAAATAAAAATGTACATATATTCAATTAATATACTGGCCTTTGTCTTTTGTTTTTAATTTGTAAAACTCACACATGTATAAAGAGTGTAAAAGGGATGTTTTAAAAGTCATTAACTTAAATTAATGTACTTAGTAAGGACAAAGAGAAATCAAGATATGTGGTCACGCTGGCAGGTCTAAATATTCTCCTTGTTCGAAATTTCTAAGCATCCCTACAGGAAGCCGCCTCCTGGCGGCTCCCAATAAGCAAATGGACAAGTTGGCATTTCTGAACAGTGATCTTCTAACAAGCTTGTGTAAGTAATATTTAAAGAGTGCATATCTTAATCAGACTGTGCAAATGCAATTTCTGATCTGAATCTAAACTGTTTACAAAATACAACTTGTAGATGGCAGTTGTACAGCGTCTGCCTCTTGTTCCAAAGGTCCCGGTGTTCACACTTATGCTGTCTAGTGCATGATTTGTATTATACATGCCATATAAAGAAGGTCCCGGTGTTCACACGTATGCTGTCTAGTGCATGATTTGTATTATACATGCCATATAAAGAGGGGTTAACCCTTTCCCTCATATAGACGCTTTCAGACGCCTCTGCAGCAGACGACTTTTTGAAAAGAGAGTGACAACAGAAGAAATTGCTCAAAACGTGCAATTTCTCCTTTTGCTACAATGTTTTCCACTTTTAGTCATAGGTTATCCATTCAATTATAGAGATTTTCTATTTATTGACAAAATATGTTCAAAGTCGTCTGCTGCAGAATTGTCGTATGAGGGAAAGGGTTAAAGCCATTTAACGATTTACTCACCCTGACTTTGCGAAGTTGGTCCAGTAAGTGGCTGCGTTATATGCAAGTTTATACTCCCAGTCTTTAATTGGTTTAATTTCCCTATCCAAAACTAAAGCGTCGATAATCTTTTCCGAGAAAAGGAACACAAAGCCTAAATCATCTCCATGGTTTGCACCCTTGAACCATGTCGGTGTTTGCAATACGTGATTTGTAGGTTTTGCTGAGAACAGAAAGGCGTATGTGTGTTGAATGCCTTCAGATACATTAGAGTGTAATCTAGACATCTCTTCTGAACCCACAGTAAAGAACAGGTCTCCCAGGAGTCGCACATACTGATCTCTGTTGTTTTCGGGTAGATTAGGGTTAGTCCAGTTGGTGTATTCGGCGATTACGAGAGACTTAACGACATCCGATACTGGTCCAATTGCCGTAGCTAAAACCATGGGTACAGATTTTGTTATAAAATCTTCCCTCGGTATTGTGAATGCTTCCAAGTCGTCAATTTGGTTGAACATGGGCAGAAACACGCCCCCATCTAGGTTGGTAAATCCTGATATAAAGTCAAGGGACCTAAAAAACTTCACTTCTTCGAGTTCTTTTATTTTCGACATGCTGCTTATTGTACTAGGTGGGATTTTGATTATATCGCCATCAACAGCTGGCATGAATAGTGTTGCCATTGCCTTTTGGGGATCTTTATACATCTCTTGCAATGTATTCATGATAGTATTAGCGTCGGCGGCTTTGATACAGGATATAGCGTCGTTTATACTTGTTCCGTCACATCCTAACTCCTTAGATATGGCCAAACAATTCTCGTTTGGGTTGTATTGAAGAAGAGAATGGGCAGTGGTGACACCACTCTGTGCTATAACACGATGTATCAAACCTTTGTTCGAAGGGTACATGCTCTGAATTACGACACTGGTGCCCCCGGCTGATTCTCCAAATATGGTTACCCTGGTATTGTCGCCACCAAACGCTCCAATGTTAGCATTGACCCACTTGAAGGCGATATGCTGATCGTGAAAAGCAAAATTTCCAGATACCGTACCGTCACCGGAGTTCATAAAGCCGAACACGCCCAATCTGTAGTTAATCGTGACGACAATTACGTTACCAAAGGAGCACAGTTCCTCCCCCGGATAGGTCTCTCCAGCTCCCATCGAAAACCCGCCTCCGTGTATGAATACCATGACAGCGTGCCCAGATTCCTTGTCCGGGGTTTGTTCTGGCACGTAAACGTTGAGGTACAAACAGTCCTCGGACTGGTTGTAGACAGGCATCCCTGGAAAATCTGGTTGAGGGCATGCCTTTCCAAAGTTCACAGCTTCAAAAGGAGAATCGAACCCAGGCATTGGCTCTGGCCTTTGAAATCTAAAATCGCCTATTGGAGGTCGTGCATACGGAATTCCTAAGAAGGTTTTGAGGGTGTACTCTATATTGTTAACTTTCACTGTCTCCTTAGATCCAATTATAGTACCTAGTCGAGTCTCCACATTAACAGATCCATGCACAATTTGATTAATTACAACTAAAAATCCTATGATGTAAATAAACCTGTCAAACGCCATTTCTCTGCACGAAGTGTATACTTCTCTGCTCTTCTTCTCTAAAACAACCTAGAAAACGAACTATTTACTTTTATACACTGATATTAAAAGCGGGCATAAAACAACCTAGAAAACGAACTATTTACTATACACTGATAAAGCGGGCATAAAACAACCTAGAAAACGAACTATTTACTTAACATTGATAAAGCGGGCATAAAACAACCTAGAAAACGAACTCTTTACTTTACACTATGTCCATATCTGTCTATATATATATTTATTATATGCCTGTACATTTTCCGGTGGAAATACATGCAGATTGACATGCGCAAATACACCACGACAGATTAAAATTCCGTATCTACATGCGGTGTAAATACAAGATTGTGACGTCAGACAGTGCGCGGAATACTTTCAGCGAGGTATCCCCAATAAACAATGTATTGAATCTGTATATTTAATAGTTTTTTCGCTCTTCATAGATCGTAGGTATATCATAAAAGGAATATTACGTTGCGGGAGCGATAAATGGGTACGTATTGCACGACTCGTAGCGTGGGAAAATCCATATCTTACTCGACCTTCGGTCTCGTAAGATATCGATTTTTCCACGCTACTTGTCGTGCAATACAAACCCTTTTATCGCTCCCGCAACGTAATATTCCGTATGTATAGCGAGCAGTACACAGATAGCGCGAGCATATTTACATAGCGTAAATCTATATCATTCCCTATGCTAAATTGATATTGCAATACTCTTTCTATAGTAGCGACCATCCCCTATTACTGAATACAGTATTGTTATCGGGTATAAAAAGGTGTATTTCTGTATCGTTGACACCAAAGGTACATCAAACTAATTTGTTTTCGCATTTTACTAAAATCTAAAAGATTTAATTGATGTAATAGTAAATAGTGAAAACATCTTGTTTTTTATATAAAATTAAATCTTTTAGGTAATAGTAAAATGCGAAAAAAAGGTAACAGGCTACTCTACTGGTAGATCTACCTGTGATTGAAACAATCCTTTTGTATCTCTACGATATTTAAACGAATGGAATGATTCTAGACTGGATTGGTTACCTTCCCTGATACATCGCTATCGCAAGCATGTTTATTAGTCGCCGGGCAGAAGCCCGCGACTTCTATTTTTAATAGCTTTTCGGAAATCACATGGGAGGAGGAGTTATTTAAATGTCTTGAACATATTACAATTGCGTTTGTTTAAAAAAACTAAGTTATGACACATCTAAAATGAAATAAATATTCCGATGTTTTATATCAGTATTTGCAGTTTCTTTATTTTGACTCTCATTTCTTTTTTTGGGTTTTATTTACGAAGACAAAACCGTCCCTATGAGACTTGCAGCATACTGTTATGTGTTATTATCGAGATAAAATTCACGTCGAATTCTCCTTTAAAATAGCAATTTTAACTTACTGAATGTTATTTTCATGTTCAAAGAGATGTCTTGATTTGTGAAGAATGCATTTTATAATGTTTATCCATGTATATCTAACATATGAACTGTTTCCAAGCTAAAACTGTTGATCGCGTGACTCGCGAATACCAACTGCGTAGATCAATTTCCTTTGCAGAGAGCCGCTCGTAAATTAGAGGTGATTTAGAATGTTTATTTGGTTCGAAACAAATGAAGAAAAGAACAAACCGAGATAAAACTGGTTTTAATAGAACAATGACTGTGCCACTTTGAGGTTTTCCACAATAAATGAACGCACCTTTATCTCAGTTTCACTATTACTTTCTCCTTCCTTTTCCTCAATGTTTCGGAAAATGAGATTGTTCCTCACAGAGTTTGGTGGATGAAATGAGATTCGAACGTGTACATCGGATGGGAAAAATGGTCGCTGGCAAACACAGACTAATTATAGCAAAGTTCACGTTGTATAAGGACAGAGAAATGGTCAGGAAACAAAGTAAGAATTTGAAGAAGACTAATTACTTTATGTTTGAGCAATACCCGAAAGCCATTGCTGAAAAAAGGAAAGAGTTAGTACCGATAATGAAGGAAGAGATCTGGAAAGGAAATAACGCGTGGATCAGTTACGATATTGTACTCTTTACGTCAATGGTCGTCCAATGAAAGCACACAGTAAGACAACATAGGGATGCGCTGAGGAAAGATTAAAGGTACTTTCGTGGAATGTGAATGGACTTACCAGTAGTAAAAGGGAGGATACGGATTTTGTAAATAGACTAGTAGCAAATGACATTATATTTTTGTATGAAACATGGTTAGATAAAGAATCAATCGTTGATTTGAATGGTTATGTGTGTCATAATTTCTACAGAAAATTTCAGAATAAAAAAGCCCGTCGAAATAGTGGCGGTGTTTCAGTTTACTATAAACAGAGCATTAAGGGTGGTGTACAGATAGTTAAAAATATCTACGATACAATATTATGGTTAAAGCTAAATAAAGATTTTTTTGGTTTTTCCCACGATGTTTATCTAGCAGGAGTTTATATATGGTGCGAGAACTCCCCCGCATACAATGTGCATAACGTGGATCTTTTTCAGTTATTACAAGACGACATTAACTGTTATAATAGCATTGGAAAAGTATACGTTATTGGTGACATGAACTCACGTGTAGGAAACGGTTCTCGCCCTGATTATATTGAGTATGACAGGAATATTGGATCGATCGATTATGACGACTACATCCCTGATCAGCCTATTGATCGTCGATCTGCTGATACTGTTTGTAACGCATACGGATCAAAACTTTTGGATCTTTGCAAATCTACTACGATGCGAATCGCAAACGGTAGACTTTGCAGTGATACAAATGGTAATTTAACTTACGTGCGCAGTAACTCGTCAAGCGTGATTGACTATTTAATTTTGAAAGAGAATGATTTTTCTTCATTGTTTGATTTTTGTGTTGAAAATTTTAATGAGTGGTCGGACCATGCACCTTTGTCTTTTGCATTGAACTGTAAATCATTAAAAAATGAACAAATAAATGACACATATACAAGCTTTCGGTGGAAAGATGAGTTGAGGGATGAATTCAGGGGTAAATTGATTTCAAGCTTACCAGAACTTAACAAGTTAACCCTTAATTTCCATTTGTTAAATAAGGATAATTTAAATTCCACACTAGAAGCTTTTGTAGAAACTTTCCGATGCATTACTGACCCTTTATTCTCTCGCAACATAAGATATTCCAATACAAGTAATTTCAAAGAAACACAAACTAAAAAAGCTGTATGGTTTGATAATGAATGCAAAATAGCAAAACAGGTGTATAGACATGCATTGCATAACTTTCATATATGTAATTCTGTCGAAAACAGAAGTTTAATGTGTGAGAGTAAAGGGCGGTATAAAACTCTTATTCAAAAAAAGAAAAGATCATATTTCCGTCAGAAATACAAATCAATTGAAAATCTTAAACATAAAAAACCTCGGGACTTTTGGAATCTATTTCGTTCTAAGAAAAATGTGCAATGTAATAACATCTCTATTAATTCCTTTTTCAACTATTTCTCTAATTTATCACAAGAGATTCAGCAGGTATCTGATATTAATGCCGAAGAATTTTGCAGCAGTTTCAGTTTTGATGATATCTCGAATTTTGAGGAATTAGATCGGCCTATTTCAGTACAGGAGGTGGAATATGTTATCCGCAACCTTAATACAAATAAAGCAACAGGTTTTGACTGTTTGATGAATGAATTGTTCACCGAGTCTTACGACATTATTTCATCGCACCTGACTGATCTTTTTAACGCAATATTTAATTCAGGTTATTACCCAGAACAGTGGGCTAAGGGAATCATAATCCCTCTATATAAGAAAAACAGTCCCGACGATGTAAATAATTATCGCGGAATAACCCTTATCAGCTGTTTAGCAAAGATTTTTACCGGTGTTTTAAATCGTAGATTAACACTGTTTTCAGAACAGAATTACATTCTTTCTGATGCCCAATTTGGTTTTAGATCAGGAAGATCTACAACGGATGCGATTTTCATTCTAAATTCAATTATTCAGTTGTTCTTAAATAAAAACAAACGTTTATATTGTGCTTTTATCGACATGAAAAAGGCATTTGATAGTGTATATAGGAACGGACTTTGGTTTAAATTAGGACGATTAGGAGTTAAGGGTAAGATGTTGAGCATCTTTCGTGATATGTACTCTAAAATTAAGTCCAGTGTTAAATATAATAATAACTTTTCCGATTTTTTTGAAAGCCCGGTCGGACTATTGCAAGGGGAAATAACTTCGCCAATTTTATTTTCACTATTTATAGACGATCTTGAACTCTATTTACAAAAGAATTCATCATGTGGTCTCTCTATTAATGATATGACTCTTATTCTTTTATTATTTGCAGATGATATGGTTTTATTTGGTAATAGCCCACATGACCTGCAAACAAATTTGAACAGTTTACACGAGTATTGTACAAGGTGGGGTTTAGAGGTGAATACTGATAAAACCAAAATAATCGTTTTTAGAAAAAGGGGACCGCTTAAATACAATGAGAATTGGGTTTATAAAAACAAAGAAGTTGAAGTTTTAAACGATTTTAATTACCTAGGGACAGTCTTTAATTACACTGGTAATTTTTCTTTAAACCAAAAGACATTGTATGGAAAAGGCATAAAAGCATTAAATGTCCTCCTAGCTAATTTGAAAAAGTTTAACTTTACGGCTAAAACTAGTTGCCAGTTATTTGATTCCTTCGTTGGGTCAATATTAGGATATACGGGAGAGATATGGGGCCACTCTAAGTCTAGAGAAATTGAAAGGGTTCATCTTATTTTTTGTAAAAAACTTTTAGGTGTTAAAACTACAACTAGTACTCTAGCTATTTATGGTGAATTAGGCCGCTATCCTTTATACATAAACAGATTTTCAAGCATTATTAAATATTGGTTAAAAATAATTGCATCGGAAAATATTCTTATTAAGACTATGTATCAAAAATTACTAGAAGACTGTAGAAATGGTCATGCAAATTGGTGTAGTATTGTTAAGAAATTGTTAGAAGAAAATGGATTTGGTTATGTATGGATTACTCAACATGAGATGAATTTAAAAACTTTTCATTTCACATTCAAAAGTCGTTTAATTGACATTTTTAAACAAAATTGGTATGACGATGTACATAAATCTAGCCTTCTATCTACATACATTTATATTAAAAATGAACATTCACTCGAACATTATATGAATATTTTGCCAAATCAACTTAGAATTTACATTTCAAGAATACGACTATCCTCTCACGCATTGCGAATAGAAACTGGAAGATATGGTGTAAATAGAGTCGACAGAAACCAACGTCTATGTTTAATTTGTAATGAAAATGACATAGAAGATGAGTTTCATTTCCTTTTTGTCTGCAACAGATATGACCGTATCAGAAATTAATATTTAAGGAAATTTTACTATATACGTCCATCTATGCACAAAATGGTTTTACTGTTTCAAAGGAAAAGTCCTAAAATTTTGTTTGATTTGGCCAAATATGTTAAATACGCTTTAGAAACAAGAATTAATTACATTAACAATGTGAAAAATGATTAGTATAACCTTACCAGTATTTATATAATTTATTGTTTATATATTATCAATCTTTCTTCCATAAACATTTTGCTTATTGTTTATTTGAAAGGTGACATGTCATGTAAATTATTGTTAAATTTGTAATATGACTAGAAGCTGTAGTAGCTTATGTCAATAATAATTTTTTTTTATCTATCTATCTATCTTAATTCACGCCTAGCTCCGACAGCAGTGTTCAGACATGCCTGTCCCTAAACGTATACATATGAACTAGAATTGGGTTCAAGCGCAAAAACCATGCTGAGAGCTTATTTTTCACGTTTATAAACATTAAAATAAACCATTTACCCCCAAAATGTACCAAAACTTACTATTTATCATTATTTCAATCTTTGAACCTGAAAAAATCTGAATATCCCGGCTACAAATGTCATTTGACACCAAACGGCCGGAGTTCTGCACGTGAGATTTTCCGAGACTTCAGACAAGACATTTCATACCCAGTGTGTTAAATCGCTAGCGTATCGCCATTTCAAGCGCTCCCGATACACGAAAACTTAGCAGGTTTAATTATATTATGGTTATTTTTTTTAAATATCTTAAATTTGCCTAAAACTAACTTTCTTTGAAACTAAGAATCCAAATCATCGCTGTTTCGACATTTTGTCAGTTTGAAAAAAATGCCAAACATGATCTGTGACTTTAAGTTTGATTGGCTGCAGCACGTCCAATCAAAACCATGGACATATAAGCCTCTATCCGTTGTCATTAGTCGCCGGGCAGGAGCCGGCGACTTGCATTTTCAGAAATGAAATGGGATGACGAGTTGTTATTAGAAAATCAAAAAGCCGAAGACACTTTAGTGGCGATCGTGTAGAAAATCCTGCAAAGTAACAAGCAGTATCTCGGTGTAGGCATTTGCCAGTTCGCTAGGCCGTATTGAAATAAAATACTGTGTACACTTTAGAGACCACATTTTCGAATTAAGCATGTTGAAACCCTGTGCCAGAATATTGTTCTCAACTGATGGCATCAGGGCTTTGTTCAAAATAGATGATGTCTCTTCCGTCATGGCCGATTGATTATTGTCGGAGATTTCAAACTGCATGTCTTGGGTTTGATAAAAAAAAGAGTCGCGCGACAAATGCAATGGCGGATTTACCGGGGGACGTCCAATATGGGTCAAATTGGGTCAGAAACTTGGTCACTTGGCCAAATTGAAGGGCAATCTTGTTAACACTCTGGAGGCTGCATTTTTAACTTTAGCATGTTAAAACTGTATCAGAATATTTGTCTTGATGACAAGTTCGAATATTGGTCATGTCTGTTCAAAAACTAGGTCACTAGACCAAATTGAAAGGAAATCTCGTTAACACTGTACAACCCGCATTTCCTGCTTTAGCAGTTTAACATTAGGTCAGAATGTTGATCTTAGTGATTTTTAGGCCAAGTTCGATTATGGGTCATATGCTGGGTCAAAAACTAGGTCACTAGGCAAAATTAAAGAAAAATCTTGGTAACAAGCTAGAGGACGCATTCTTTGCTTCAGCAGCCTGAAATGTTGTCTAAATGACATTTAGGTCAAGTTAGACTAGTGGTCATATTGGGTCAGAAACTAGGTCACTACGCAAACTTGAAGGGTAATCTTGCATTTTTAACTTGAGCATGTCGAAACTGTTTGTCAGAATGTTTGTCTGGAAGATATGTAGGCCAAGTTTGAATATTGGTCATGTCTTGTTAAAAAAACTAGGTCACTAGGCCAAATTGAAGGAGAATCTTGACAACACTGAAGAAGCCGCATGTTTTAAAATTTGTTCAGAATGTTGATCTTTATGGTATCTAGGCCAAATTCGAATATGGGTCATGCCGGGTTAAAAACTAGGTCACTAGGCCAAATTGTCAAATATTGTTAATAATCTGGAGGCCGCATTCTTTGCTTCAGCAGCTTGAAACTTTGTCAGAATGTGTGTATTGATAATATCTAGTCCATTTTCGAGTTTGGGTCATATCAGGTTAAAACGGAAATAAGTCACTAGGCCAAATGAAAGAAAATCTTGATAACACTCTGGAGGTTGCATTTTTAATCTTAGTCAGAATAATTGTCTTGATGAGTTTTGCATTGATAAAATCCTTTCTCCCAGTGTAGTGCATGGTTTAGAGAATTATTTCTACTTGATGGAAGTTGATTTAACATTGAGCTATTTCTCAATATAATACGGCAGAAACTTCAGAATATTCTGTTTAAACCTGCTCTCAAATTTTCCTTTGATTCTTCATGTCTTCGTTGAATTCCCCTTCTAAGGCATTTACGGCAGAAACTTCAGAATATTCTGTTTAAACCTGCCCTCAAATTTTTCTTTGATTCTTCATGTCTGTGTTGAATTCCCCTTCTAAGGCATTTGAGTGCATAGATACCCGTGTTGAATTTCTCTTTCAAGGCGGTTCGAAAAAATGGTTTTACCGCTATGACCAAGGGCTAAAGCCCCAGGCCAAAAACCATATTTAAAAGCGAAATCAGAATTCTGCATGGATCAATACAATTTGAAGGAATTTCGGTGAGGACATAAAGAGGATGTGTTCTGTGAAGTCTCATCCCAATTGACCTACTGGTTACAGAGGAGAAAATGTTCAGGTGAGCTAAAAATAAAATACTCCGTCCCTCGTTCAGACGCTTTCTGATGCCTCTGTAGCAGACAAGTTTAACCGTGTCCCTCATTCTAATGCCTCTGTAGCAGACAGTTTTAACCCTGTCCCTCGTTCAGACGCTTTCTGATGCCTCTGTAGCAGACAAGTTTAACCCTGTCCCTCATTCATACACTTCCTGATGCCTCTGTAGCAGACAAGTTTAACCCTGTCCCTCGTTCAGACGCTTTCTGATGCCTCTGCAGTAGACAATTTTAACCCTGTCCCTCATTCATACGTTTCCGGATGCCTCTGTAGCAGACAATTTTAACCCTGTCCCTCGTTCAAACGCTTTCTGATGCCTCTGCAGTAGACAATTTTAACCCTGTCCCTCATTCATACGCTTCCGGATGCCTCTGTAGCAGACAATTTTAACCCTGTCCCTCGTTCAGACGCTTTCTGATGCCTCTGCAGTAGACCCTGTCCCTCATTCATACGCTTCCTGATGCCTTTGCAGTAGACAATTTCAACCCTGTCCCTCGTTCAGACGCTTCCTGGTGCCTCTGCAGCAGACAATTTTAACCTTTTGCAACAAAGATTTCAACTATATTCAATAATATTTATTTCATTTATAGAGGTTTAACATATTTGAACCACATGTTTTTAAAGTCATATGCTGCATAATTGTTGTATGTTGGTAAGGGTTAATAAAGCACGTGGATGACTAAAAATATTGCACCAGGTAAATAGTACCTGGACATGGAGACCTCGTTTCTGACCCAATATGAACCATATTTGACCTTGCTCTAGATAAAATACAGACAAACATACTGAAAAAAAACCTAAGTTGCTGGAGCATAAAATGCAGCCTCCAAATTCCTTCAATTTGGCCTAGGGACCTAGTTTTGATCTGGCATGACCCATATTCGAACTTGGCCTAGATATATATAAAAAAAAATGCAGCTTCTACAGTGTTAACAAATTTAAACTTGGCCTACATGTCATCAAGACAAACATTCTGGTAAAGTTTTATCATGCTCAAGTTAAAAATGCAGTCTCCAGAGTGTTTACAAAGATTTTCCTTCATTTTAGCCTAGTGATCTAGTTTCTGACCCAATATTACTTGACCTAGATATCATAAAGACATACATTCTGACAAAATTTCAAACAGCTGAAGCAAAAATTGCGGCATCTAAAGTGTTAACAAGTTTTACCTTTAAGTTGACCTAGTGACCTTTTCTTTGACCTGCATATCATCAAGACAAACATTCTGATCAATTCTCAATGTTCTCAAGTTAAAAATGTGGCCTCCAGAGTGTTAACAAGATTCCCCTTCAATTTGACCTATTGACCTAGTTTTTGACGTTATATGGCCCAGTTTCGAACTTGACCAAGATTTGATGGAGAGGAATGTTCTGATAAACTTTCATGAAGTCAGATGCAAAATGTATCCTGCGGAATGTTAAAAGGGCAAAAGTCGACAACAGAATGGTACTATAATATACTTTATGTAGCAACAGGTAATTGCTAAGAAATAGCTCAGACAGCAATGGTCCTATATCATACAATATAGAAATTGAAAGGCCATAATTCTGTGAAAAATCATTCAGCTTGAACATGGTGATAATATGCACATCTCCTCTTGTTAGTGAAGCTTCCCATAAAGTATCATTTAAATTCAGACTGCAGGTTGCCCCGGACATGAATGGTCCTTTATCATACTAAATAAATTCAAAAGACCATTATTCAGTGAAAAATCATTCAGCCGGAACATTGTAATAATATGCACATCTCCTCTTGTTAGTGAAGCTTCACATTAAGTATCATTTAAATTCTGACTAGTGGTTGCTGAGAAAAAACCTGTACACTAATGGTCCTATATCATAATATATAGAACTTAAAAGGGCTATAATTCTGTGATAAATCATTCAGCCAGAACATGGTGGTAATATGCACATCTCTTGTTAGTGAAGCTCCCCATAAAAATGTCATTAAATTCAAGTCAGCGGTTGTTGAGAAAAAGCTCAGAAACCTATTCTCCTGTCATATTGTATAGAAATCTCTTCTAGTTAGTGAAGCTTCCCTTAAAGTTTCATTGAATTCATGTCTGGTTGCTGAGAAATGGCCGGGACAAGAATTCTCCTGTCATATTATACAGAAATTAAAAGGGCAATAACTCTGTGAAATATCATCGAACCAGATCATGGTGATGAAATGGACATCTCTCCTTATTAAAGCTTCCCATAAAGTTTCATTGAATTAGTCAGTAGTTACTGAAATACAGCCTGGACAAAAGCTGGGTGGACAACTAAACAAACCGACTGAAGAACAAATCAGCAACTATATGCTCCTTCTGGAAAAAAATTCGGGCAGCATAAAAACTGTTTAAAATGAGAGTAAAACCCAAATACAACAAAAAAGGCAAAATGTTGTGAACATAGCACTTTTAATCAATACTTTTAATCAATCACAAAATGAAACAAGGTGATATTTTTACACAGAAGTATGCCTTTCTGAACATAATATGTGCATCTCTAATGTTTTGATAACATGGACCGCAATTTATATTTAGACCCTTTTTCTTTTACTTCAACCAGCACCTATTCTTTCGTATTAAATATATTTTGAAGAAAACAAAATGGAAAATTCATTTCTTATTGAATCTACAGAGCCATAGTACGTTATTTATTTTCAAATATCCTAAATTGTTCCTCAAATTCTTCAAGAGACGATTCTTTTAAGTAACATGGGATTTGATAAGGTAATAAGATCTTAGATGTATAATTTTCGACCATATAATTATGTAATAACTGTATACAATATATTTAATATTGAATGTTTAATATGAGCGTTCTTATCCCATGAGATAACACACTCATAATGTTGCACATGTTTGATACCATAAGTAAATATCACTTGAGATATAATAATTTGCATATTCAAAGTTCAATTGATAATAAACAGTTAACTCTATAACTGTTATCATGTTTATGCAACAACATTTTTTTTGTCAATGGAATTAGATTATAGTTTGTATTTATCAGCCAAGTACAATAGATAAGAATTGGCACGATATGAAGTAAAGACTATTTTGTATAACCCTTTCCTACATGTAGACGTTTTCTGACGCCTCTGCAGCAGACAACTTTTAAACATTGTGGCAAAAAAACAAATTGCTAATTATTAACAATTTCTTCTTTTGCCACAATGTTTTCAACTCTTTTATGAAAAATTAAACTCTCATTTAAGGATTTTGTTCACATTTTTGCCAAGATGTTATCAAAGTAGTGTGCTGCAGATTTGCTGTTTGTGGAAAATGGATAATGTTATCACAATAATGTTTATTATAACATCAGATCAGTCATCACTGCTTCTTAGACTTTTTCTTCTCAGCTTCTTCCTCCCTTTCTTTTTCAATTTCTGCCATGTATTTATCTATTTCATCGGATTCAACCATCTAAAACGAAAAGATTAGTTCATGCATTTTGACCAGTTTTCTACAGATGACTTTTGAATACATTGTGGGAAAAGGAGAAATTTATCAATATGAGAAAATTCTCTTTTTTCCCACAATGTTTTCTACTCGATTCTTTAATTGTCTTTTCATTTAGCGCAATTTCCATATTTGCCGTAAAATGTTTCATCCTAGTGGCATCTGCATTGAAAATGTCCAAGTAAAAACATTTAACATGGTATACATGTAATTGGAAGAATTATGATGAAACATTGTGAGCAAGACAGCCAGGTTGTCACAAATACACCGGTCATTATCTGAAGATCTGATAAGAATTTGTTAAAACATTGCTATAAACTAAATTTTTGCTAATCCGAGAGCCATAACTCTATACTAACTGGAGAGATCTGGCTATGAATCTACCTTTGTGGATTTGTTAAACCCATAAACATTTATAGCAAGTATGATATAGATTAAAAGAGAACTGATGAAGTTAAAGAGCAGAACCTCTAATTTTTGGTAGCATTTTCATAATTCAGAGGTGACAACTCCGAAGCAAGTTTCATAATGATTCAATAAGAACCTTTTTAAAAAAGAAATTGGATGTCACAGACAATCTAATAAACAATTTATTCTGAGAATGGTCATTAATTAATTAACTTATTCATAAATAGGCACAAAAAAGTGTGAGCAAAACTCTAGAGAAGGGGAATATTTCATGTTCTGTAATCCCCATTTGACCTGCACATCCTATATTAGGTTACTCTAAGGAATCATTGCACTGAGACAAATCTTAATAAAGTATTCAAAAGCTAAAGAGGGGAGATAATGTCTGCTAAGGACCTGTTTATTCCTCCTTATTTGGACTTACAAATGTGAAAACGAGTAGTTTTTACTTACCTTTAAAGGCTCTCCTCTTTTCATAGTTGCCAATTCTACATTTTTGCCACCAGTTTGAACAACCTCTAGCAGAGCTTTGAGGGCCAATTTGATACATTCTTTATCATTGTTGGCTACTTCATCTGTGTAGTGTTTCTCAAGGAATTCCCGAACTGTTTTAGCACTTCTTCCAATAGCATTGGCCTGAAAAAACAATAATACATGCACACTGCGCACTAGGTAGGAAGCTTACATTTCTATGTGTAGAAAGCTTTTATTGTTGAAAAAAATCAACAACAAAATAGTAGCAATGTTAAATGATTAAACAAGAGGACCATGATGGTCCGTCCTATATTATTCACCTGATTTAATAGAACTGTTGTTTTCAATGCTCTTACTAGAACAAGAGGGCCATGATGGCCCTGGATCGCTCACATAATCAATCACAATAACTCATTTTGTGGTTAGGTAGGCTATTATCATTAAAACACCCATTCTGACAGTTTCAACATACTTGAATTAAAAATACGGCTTCCAGTGTTAACAAGATTTTCCTTCAATTTGGCCTAGTGACCTAGTTTTTGACTATATTCAAACTAGGCCTAGATGTCTTCAAGACAAACATTCTGACAAAGTTACAAGTTGTTTGTTCTCTACAGTTTTAACAATTTTTTCTCTCAAAATTAGCCTAGTGACCTAGTTTTTTTACCAGACAAGATCTATATTGGAACTAAGCTTTGATATAATCAAAACTCTCATTCTGACAAAGTTTCAATGTACTCAAATTAAAAATACGGCATTCAGAGTGTTAATACGGCATTCAGATTGTTTACAAGATTTTCCTTCAATTTGATTTAAGGGCCCATATTTAAACAAGGCCTGGATATCATCAAGACAAATATTCTGACAAAGTTTCAAGTGGTCTCTAGAGTGTTCACAAAATGTTCATTCAATTTAGCCAAGTGACCTAGTTTATGACTAGACATGATCTAGATTCAAGCTTAGCCTAGATATCATCACAACAATTATTTTGACTGTTTTTCAACATGCTAAAATTAAAAATAAGGCCTCCAGAGTGTTAACAAGATTTTCCTTCAATTTGACCTGGTGACCTTATTTTTTTACCAAACATGACTCAGTTCCAACTGGAGATGTATGTTCTGATAAACTTGATTAAAGATTGGATGTTAAATGTGGCCAAGATTTGATGAAGATGTATGTGTGGCCTGTAGAGTGTTAAAAAGGTAATTATTGACGACACACGTCATGTATGTGTGACCTGTAGAGTGTTACAAAATAAGTATTGATGACGCGCGTCACACGACTGACAGAATTTGATCACAATAGCTCAAGGAACATTTGTGCCAATCTTTTTTTTAATCGGGCCAGTGCTTTTGTACATGTACTTGAAGTTTTTTTAAGTTTTCATAATAGAAAAACAAGCCCCACCCCTATGTGGCCATGTTTTTCAACAGATCGGAATTATTTGAAGTCTTGGTAGAAGATCACCAAAGGAACATATGTGCCAAATTATTTCCAAATTGGTCCAGTACTTTTAGACAAGAAGATTTTAAGTTTTCAGTATACATATATCATGTAAACAAGCTCTGCCCCCTGACTGACATGTTTTTCAACAGATCTGAATAATTTGACAATTCTTCGTAGAGGGTCACCCAAGGAACAATTGTGCAAAATAATTTTCAAATCAGGCCTGTACTTTTTGGACATGAAGATTTTTAAAGTTTTGACATTTCTCCCCTTTTATGAAGCCACAGCAAGCAAAAGTTCAGCATGGAATAAAATTCTTTGAACAATTTTTGATGAGGGCCACCTAAGGAAGCTTCCTCTGAAATTACTTTGAAATCAGGCCAGAAGTTTCAGTGAAGAATATTTGAACTGACACCGGACAGTGAGAGATTACAATAGTCACTTCGAGCAGTTTGTGCTCAGATGAGCTAACAAGAAACCGGTGAAGACGGTAAGGCCGGATTGTCGGCAATTTGACTTTGAAAATCGACAAACCAAGGTCAATGTCAAAGTAACCATAGAAATCAATAGAACTTGTTACTGGTTACCTTCAGGCAAAGTTTCAAGTTTATAACCCTTTCCGGTGCTGAGATTTTACCTCAACCTGAAACTTTAACCAAAATGTTGCAGACAGACAGACGGACTGACGGACATCGCCAATCTATAGACCGGAATTGCCAAAAATAGATGTATGTTTATGTCAATATACATTACGATATAAGTCTTTGTCTGTCTGAAATTTTTGGATGCAAGAGTCAGATGTACAATAACATCCATTATATGTTAATTACTTAGCAGACATAGATAAAATGTAAAATATGTATGGCATGACTTAATGGTAATTATTTCCCTTACATAGATAACATATAAGTTATATGGCTTTTCAAAATATTGTAGAAAAAGAAATTGATCAAAAGAGTATTAACTTCTTCTGTACCAACAGTAAACATCAAATGCATTCATCAACACTAATGTTTTAAAGTCAAAGAATACAAACATTATCATATCAAGAATATCAATTGATATATGGGATGCTTTTAAAGTTGTCTGCTACAGATTTCTAACATACATAATTTTGACAAGAGAAAATACGCATTGTAGTTTTATAGAAAGGTTTTTTAAATCTTATTTTCTCATCAGCTTTATGTGACTGAGGTTTGACTCCATGCTCCATAACCTAATGCTGACCTTTTCCAAGATGTTGTTTATTATGTCAGTAATAATTTTTGTTTTATGAAAATAATCACTTTGAGAAAAACAACACACATCCTTAATATATTGAAAATATATTTATAAAGCAATGATAAACATCTTTGTATATATACGTCAGTATTGTCTGGTAATATTTCAAATACAAAAGTTGCCAGTTACCTTCCATTCATGGTAGGTTCCGGAGGGATCTGTTTGATACAAATGTGGACCATCATCATAACCTATTATCAAAGCTGATAAACCAAATGGTCGTCTGCCATTGCTCTGGGTGTATTTCTGTAATAAAAATATATAGAGGATCTTACATGAGTGCTTATTTGTTATTGTTTTTATGAAATGAGTCGACAGAAATAATATGATGCGAGGCTCTGCCGAGCGTCATATTCGTTTCAGTCGACGAGTTTCATAAAAACATTATCAAATAAGCACGAATGTAAGATTCTATTTATCACATAACACCATAAAAAGATTGTTTTCAATCTTTAAATCGATCTTTCTTCGTTCTCATATAAACAGTGACCGAAGTTCACCCCGAAGTTCTAATGCATACTTCCACTGTAACAAGAGCTGTCTGAGGACAGCGGGCTCGACTATATGCCGCTTATTCACATAAAGCACTACTTCATTATATTGCACTTAAGTACTATTAACCCTTTCCCTCATATGGCAATTCTGCAGCAGACGATTTTGAACATATTTTGTCAAAACATAGAAAATCTCCATAATTGAATGGATAACCTACGACAAAAACTAGAAAACATTATGGCAAAATTTTCTAAGTAATTCAAGGGCCATTACTCCATATTTAGGATACAATGGAGTTATCTAACCTAATTGTACGATGGTCCTTAACAAATGTGTGAAGTATGAAGTGATTTGAATTATGAAAATTAAGTCTATTTTCAGTAGGTGTCCAAAAATAGCAAAACCTTAAAAAAAGGTTTACCAAATGTTTGACATCATGCAAAACCCGTTTGATATGTTGAAGAATTATATTTGATAAATGAATGATCCCAATTAGAAAGGAATGTAACCAAAAATTATGAATTTATCTAAAATTCTTAAAATCAAACAAAAATCATGTTATTTATTCCCAAAAAGTCACACTCAGCATCTTCAACATACAATGTGAAGAAAGGTATTATATGTAATTATATTCCAAATATGAAAGCCCTAACACAAGTACTTATTGAGAAAAATTAAAAAATTATATGAAAATGCCAACTTGCCCTAAAATTTTAACCAACCAAAATCATGTTTTTTACCTCAAAAAGAAGGTCACACTCAGCATCTTCAGCATTCAATGTGAGGAAAGGTATAAGATGTAACTAAATTCCAAGTATTAAAGCCGTAGCACAAATACTTATTGAGAAAAATTAAAAAATTAAATGAAAATGCCAACTTGCCCTAAAACTTTAACCACCCAAAATCACGTCTTTTACCCCAAAAAGAAGGTCACACTCAAAATCTTCAGCATATAATATGAAGACAGGTATAAGATGTAATTACATTCCAAATATAAAAGCCCTAGCATAAGTAATTATTGAGAAGAAAAAAAAAAAAAAATATTCCAACTTGCCCTAAAACTTTAATCACCGAAAATCATGTTTTTTACCCCAAAAAGAAGGTCACACTCAGTACCTTTAACATTCAATGTGAAGAAAGGTATAAGATGTAACTATATTCCAAATATTAAAGCACTAGCACAAATACTTATGAATGAAAATGCCAACTTGCCCTAAAACTTTAACCGGACGCCGACGCGAGTAGTAAAGCTCTCATATTCTTCGAATAGTCGAGCTAAAAAGTAGTCCCTATCAATAACCTTTTGATTTAATACATCATAAGCAACAAGGCACTTATAACATTTCATTTATCCAGATGTATTCTCTTTAAAGAATATTTTTAATAAATGCCGAAATTAAGAACAATTGTGAACAGTATGCTGTCATTTAAAGTGACGTCACACGCGTGCTGTGAGTCGGCTATTTATGTAACTAGTTACATATGATATTTATGTCACTCCTGGAGTGCAAGTTATGTGATCAATTGATTTACCCTTTCCCACATACAATGAATCTGCCCAGTGTTTATTTCAGTCTATTATCAAAATTTGTTTAGGAAGAGAAGTTGTTTGTAGTAAAATGTAAACGGACATACAGACATGCATCAAAGCCCGACAGTGAGTGATCACCCCAGCACTCCGTGCTCAGGTGAGCTAATTAGATGTTTAATTTCAATGCAGTGTTGTAAATTTTGTGGGTATAGGGAAAAACAAAATTGAGCAATTTCTCCTTTTTTTCAATGTTTGTCTGCTGCATTTAAGGAACTAGATATTATATGTGTCAGGAAGAATTAAACAGTGTTTTCATTTGCCTTGAATGTAACTAATACTTTCATGGTCTTTCATTAGTTCATGAATATACCAAAAATAATGGTTTCTGGCCAAGGACCCAGTCCAAAGATATTTCATCAGTCCATTACGGGACAACAGTAAAGATGAAGTTCTTAAAGCGTGAAGAAAAATATCAAGCTGTGTGGATGTGCTTGTTTTGCTCACTTCCTTTTTGCCACAAAAGTCTTCTGCTGCAAATAAAACTGCATGTGGGAAAGGATCATCCTCTACAAATGTGTTAGTCTCAGAGTACATCTGTCTGTGGGAAAAGGTTAAGATTTGTTGAGCTCTTGTTCGAGACAAATATTTAAGTAAATGATGACAATTGTCAAACAATACCTGTTTTAATTGTGCGATATATCGAGTGATGTATTCAACGGTTACTGGATCTTCAACAGTCAGCTTATGACTTTGACACTCTACTCGTGCTCTGTTAATTAAAATACGAGCATCAGCTGTTAAACCTGTAAAATCAGATTGGAATTATTAGTTGTTATCCTGATATGATATTTATAGGGTGCATCAAAACAATTTGAGGAACAAGAAAGTAATTCTTGACAAGTAAACACCAGATTTTTAGATAGAGTTTAAAATATTATGAGAAAAGTAGAAGTAACTTAAACTTTTTTTCTGCAAATTTTCAGGTACTATATCAGAGAAGGGTTATACCTTTTGCAAACTCAAAACCTAAGGTGCAACTATTCATCTCTCATCACATAAAGACACATATACAAGTCCGTCTACGGGAAATGATAGAAGATATATTTTTGGACAGTGTGAAATAAGTTCAATGAAACCATCTGCTCAATCTAATCAGAATCCACACTAACAAGCTTATTAAAATGTTATGTGACCAATGTAGATATTGATCAGACAGTGCCAATGCACAATCTAATCAGAATCTACACTGATCTTAAAAGTACAATTTCCCAAAAAACAGGTTCATATGTCAATATAAACTAAAATGCATAACAACTCTATATATAAGGCTCAAGTTGAAATTCCACATCATAGGTCTGCTTTAAAAAGAAAATCTTTGAATTATCAAAGGTGTGGCAGCAGGATTTACCCCTTCCCCTCATATAGACAACAATGCAGCAGATGACTAGAAAACATTGTGGGAAAAGGAGAAATTGCTAAAACACACAGGCAATAACTTCTTTTTCACAATGTTACCAATTTGTACAAACATATTTTTTTAATTTTGCAGCCATTTCATCTCTTTCCTCTAATAATTTCACAGAATATGACCTGAAAAAATTATAAAAGGGAAACATTTTAAATAAAATAAATATCAAGAGTGTCTATCATAATTGTTTACCAACTGGAAACACAACTTACCTGCAAAAGCAAGTGCTACATGGTCATCTAATAAAGCAATTTTTCTCACAGTTCTGTCCTCTTGTAATTTTGCAACTGCTTTCTTTTCCACACCAAGAACTACTATATCTTTGCCTCTTACACCAACCTACCAATTACATGTATAACAGAAATAATACAATTTGTTTCTCTTACAGACACTGGTTGTCAGAAACATTACTCCTAAACTGTAATCACTTTTCTAAACCAATCAAATATTCCAAAGAGATACAAAAGAAAATAGATTGTGGCTAGCCTAGCCCATCAGCATAGCAAAGGTTGAATTTTAAAAATCTTAAAGGGGTAGGTCTGAGAGCTGGTACATTGCCAAATTATTTTGCATCAAAATATTTGTTATACCATGGTCTTTATACATGTGCATTAGATCATTCAAGTTTGTTAAAGGAAGGGATTGTTATGAGATGATATAATAAAGCTGCAATACATGACTCATCATGAGAAATTTGACCTTTTCCAACAATATTTTTTCATGTTGCCGGCTGCAGACACATCAATATATGTCTGCCTATAGTGAAATGTGGTAGAACTTCAAAAGAAGTATGATTTGGAAAGCTTTTCATAATGATTTCATGGTGATGCTAATGTCCAGATATCAAACAATTCTATGTGTTTATCTTAAAGGTCTCGCCATATCTTGTATCCCAACTTTTTTTTAGTTACTCCCTCTTGTGTTTCCTTACAAATATCCCCAGTGAGGAAAATTAATTAATATGTGTAAAATGCTTCAGACTTAAGACTAGGAATTAGATACCATTGCATTAATGCATTATAATATAAGACATATTTATACAGACAAGAAAGACTTTAACAATTTTGGGCTGGAGAAAACACTGCTTGAAATATCTGGATTGCAATACACATTTTGTATATACCACCATGTACATTTTCTTTCCAATATTTTGTTGAACAAATTAAATACGCTATTTGAATTCATTAAACACCTACTGAAAATAGACTTAATTTTCTATTTGAAGAAATAAAGTTTAAGTGCAGTTGATTGGATTAAAAAAGCTAGGGCCTGCGGTGTCATTTGCCTTTTCACCAAATGCCAAATTAAAAAAAAGTGGCTCAAGTTGTTTTTTTCAATTTGCGTTAATGAATGGCGATAACTTTTTATGGTCTCGGGGTTGGTGTTAAGAGGAAAACAATGTTTCACACTGTTATAAGCTGGTTCCTCTTTGGTTTCGGCAACTTATAAATCCTTAGCAAATTGATGTGCCCTTTTCCTAATCCAGGTACCTGTCCGGCTTGCATTTTATGACACTTCAATGCAAATACACAAGGTGTCATTTCTTTTTGGTGGTGGGTAATCCGATAATTGAAGTGTGGCGTGTCGATAATTATTCATTAAGACCCTAAGTTAAACTATTTAATTAGTTACACAAGATTAATTTCACATCTAAATTGGTGAATAAAAAAAATGAGCTTCTTTCACCAATATGGGAATGCTCTAGCATGGGAGCCCCATAAAATGTTGTCTGATGCACAAACCGTTAACTTAAGTACTGACGTTGGTTTGTAATGAAACTGGATAATTAATGTCTAACTCTAGTCTATCCGTTCCCCATTCATATTGGTTGAAGTTTATTTTTATAAATTATAATCATGATGAGTCTTGGATCGGATTATACTGGTATTTATGACCCGTCATTGTAATTCTACTTCCGTTTTTAAAATGTTCGTCATCAGATTCTTTACAACTTTGAAATTTAACCCTTTCCCTCATATAGACGCTTTCTGACGCCTCTGCAGCAGACGGCTTTTTGAAAACATAGTGACAAAAGAAGAAATTGCACAATGTTTTCCACTTTTTGTCATAGGTTATCCATTCAATTATAGAGATTTTCCATGTTTTGACAAAATATGTTCAGTCGTCTGTTGCAGAATTGTCGTATGAGGGTAAGGGTTAATAACAGAATTCGATCTTACTTGTCTTTTTAAGTAAATCTTTCACTATAACTTGTAGCAAGTTGCGAAATATTTGGCTTACATGTTCAAAAAGTGGCGAAAAGATTTGCTAACCCAGCGAAAGCCCTGGGTAGGAGTAAGTAAAACTAATTAGTGTGACGACTTATCTGGGCATAAGGCATGACAAATCAAAATGTTAACGCCATAAGTCATCATCTGTTGTATCAAACGGGGAAAATGTGCCATGCTAGTCTCTCTGTGTACTGGAGGACAAAAGTAATAATAGATATGTCGTTGTTAGGTCATTTAGAGTTAATAGATGAGTATATTCCGTGATTTATTTAAAAAAAAAAAAAAAAATTATGACTACAGTATATCCAAAGAGTACATTTTTAACAAGAGCTGTCGGAGGACAGCATGCTCGACTATTCTGACGCTTATTTGATTACTGAGATAATGGACTGTAATGTAGTTGCATGCTAAACATTAACCACAATGTCTTAAAGGGTGATAATTTGCATTATATGCAGGATAGAGTTATTTGATAGAGTTATTTAACTTGATTATTTTCATAGGTGTGATGGTTGGGAAGGGTTGTATAACGTTTCAATGGAATGCATCAAGTAGTTACTAAGTTATGGACTCTAAATGTAGTTGCACGCAAACCTTTAACCATAGGGCAACGATTTGCACCATAATGCAACTAGTTCAAAGTTATTGCAAAAAATAGTGTTTTTTTCGTTAAAGGTCAGTGACCTTGACCTTTGACCTTATGATCCCATGACCTGTTTGAGTCAAGTGCTAAGCAATCAGTAGTTTTAAAGCAAGGAATGTTTCTGTATTGAAGGTCACAGTGAACTTGACCTATTGACTCCAAACTCTCTAGGCATCACCAACTTGCTATGAATGATGTATGTCCATACCAAGTTTGAAGATCATAGGCCTAGGCGTATGTAAGTTATAAGGGTAAATGCTAGCTTTCACAGGCCTCGACATTAAATTTTGAACCTACTTGCCTAGTCGGACAAGTACTTTGAAAATTTACTTACCCGGACTCAAATACAACTCGCCCAAATATGTGTCATTATATTGTGAATTGCAGTGTCCTGCCTTCTTGATTTGCTGTCTTAAAATGCACAGCCCAATTAAAACGCAGTTGAATTTACAGGACAATATTTACATTTATGTAAACAAGTAATTTAAACACATAAAAGTGTCTACGGTTTGACATTAGAATGTACTTTAAACAAGAGGCCCATGAGGGCCTATGCTCTACTGGCATTGATCTGGCTTGTTTCAAAAGGAACCAATATGTCATCAATATTCAAATACCATCTAAGTTTGGTGAAGATCAGATAGTAAATGGAAGCTCTATTGTGTTCACAAGCTGTATTATAGCATTTTTGACAATTTCAAGGGCCATAATCCAGCCATGCATGGGTAGATCTGGCTGTTTTTTAGAAATGAACCAAACTCTCATGGATATCTAACTACTGTATAAGTTTGATTGAGATACAATCAAAAATAAGGACTGTATCATGTTAACAAGCCCTATTATAGCAATTTTGACAATTTCAAGGGCCATAATTCAGTCATGCATGGGGCGGATCTGGCTTGTTTTCGAAAGGAATCAAGCTCTCATGGATATCTAACTACTGTATAAGTTTGGTTGAGATACAATAAAAAATAAAGACTGTATCGTGTTAACAAGCTCTATTATAGCAATTTTGACCATTTCAAGGGCCATAATCCAGTCATGCATGGGCAGATCTGGCTGGTTTTCGAAAGGAATTGAGCTCTCATGGATATCTAACTACTGTATAAGTTTGGTTGAGATACAATCAAAAGTGAAGACTGTATCGTGTTAACAAGCTCTTTTATAGCAATTTTGACCATTTCAAGGGCCATAATCCAGTCATGCATGGGCGGATCTGTGGCTGGTTTTCGAAAGGAACCGAGCTCTCATGGATATCTAACTACTGTATAAGTTTGGTTGAGATACAATCAAAAGTGAAGACTATCGTGTTAACAAGCTCTTTTATAGCAATTTTGACCATTTCAAGGGCCATAATCCAGTCATGCATGGGCGGATCTGTGGCTGGTTTTCGAAAGGAACCGAGCTCTCATGGAATCTAACTACTGTATAAGTTTGGTTGAGATACAATCAAAAGTGAAGACTGTATCGTGTTAACAAGAAATTGTTTACGGACGGACGGACGGACGCCGGACAAATCACAACGACATAAGCCCTTCTGGCCTTTGGCCAGTAGAGCTAATAAAATGAGTCAAAATTTGCCAAGATCTCGGAAAAATTATTATTGACATCCGCCATTTTGAATTCAGGGGATTCCGGAAAATACCTCTTCAGAAAAGATATATATATATGACGTATTGTTTAGTTCAATTCTGACCAATCAATACTCGGGAATGAATCTATTTAGAACGAGGCAGCATAAATTAAAATATAGGGATTCATCATGTGACATGTGTATTTTAAACAATTGCGATGCTTTAAAAATACGTGACTAGGACTGATTTACGAACATTTTGGGTTGTCAGAAACACATTAGATTGAGGTCCCGAATGGTTAAATCTGTGACTCTAAATTATGGTCTCTGGACAAATTGTTACCATTCAAATTCCGTTTTTAACTGGTCATACCGGTTCTTTTTGAGAAATTATAAAAGGTTCCATTGGACCCTGTCAGAAAATAGTGAAGAGCCGTTCGTAATTGTGAATGGAGCTGTTAATCAGTACCACTTATATCAGGAAATAAATATCATGTATAAATTTACAACTCATGTGATTTAACACAATCCTTTGTCTTTTAAATGTCACTTACCGGAATGATTTGATAAATTGAATTGGTGTTATAAATAGAACTTTATGGAATAACCCATAAGAGCTTGCGCATCGCATCTACTATGTAAAACTTCCGGTTTACAGAATTATTTTGTTTATTGATCTTTATGGCGAATTTTTCAGTAAATGCTAGCTTGCACAAAAACTTTAACCAACGCGAACGTGACTACAATATGTCCCCTTATTTGCTGCGTGCATTTCCCATATTCATGGATCATTATTTATATCTTAACCAGGGTTTCCCCTGGACATTTTTTTCTTGCGCCAATCACTATCGCCAAATGAGTAAAAGTTTGCACCAAATTTGCAATACTGGAGCCAATTTTTGAGCCACGTATCTGGCCATTATTTAATAATAATTGAAATAAATAATAGTTCTCTCAGCCCTTGCTCACAATAATACAGACATATTTTAAACAAGAGCTGTCGGAGGACAGCGCCAGTGCTTTCATTAAGCGGACGTGGACGTAATATACGTCCACAAATATCAAAAAAACGTCCGAAAATTGAGCACTGGACGTTTATTATACGTCCAGAAATTCCCCAAAACGTCCGTAAATTTACACATGGACGTTTTCAGAATAACCCTAAATAAAGTATAAAGGGTGAAAGTGCAGAGGTGAACATGTAAAAAATCGATAATTGTCAAAGCACGAGTACACGCTTACCCGAGTTCTTATCGTGTAAAGACATCACCTTGACGACCTCTGTTTGTAGGGTAGTTTAACTTGATTACGCTAATTGGATTAAAAGTTTGCCTAATCCGACGACGGTCTTTCTTTCAAATTACGTTAATTAATTAATTAGGTCGGACGTTTTCTTTATCTTTTAAAAATATTTGATGACGAGAAATACCGATTATCACTTCGGTAACTATAAAATTCGGACGTTTTCTTTATCTGTTAAAAATATTTGTTGACGATTTATACCGATTATCACTTCGGAAACTATAAATTGGAAGTTATTTATATATTCTGTATGCATATAAACTACTGTGAAAATATGCAGCCTCGTTCCTAATGGATTCCTCCCCGAATAATGAATTTGATTGGTCAGAATTGAAATAATAAAAACGTCATCAATCTATTCTGAAGAGGTATTTTCCGAGATTCCAAAATGGCGGATGTCAAATAATTTTTTGCCGAGAATTTTCGAAATTTCGACTCGGAAGCAGAATTTGAGGGCATTGAAAGTGCAGATTTGATAGATATTAGTAAGACGACTTTATGCTTCTCTGCCATATCTTGATAATGACATTTCCCGCGATTAACAGCTGAATTGTTCGCGAGAAATTAGCGAACCACTCATCCCCCTATTCGGCCTGGACTTTTTGTTGACATTGCCAGCAAAGCTTTACCGGTTGTCATCATTATTAAAATCCAATAAATAAACACTAAATTTTTTGTTTAAATAGATGTATATTTCAAACGACCCTTTGCTTTGTCATAGTTATTAAAATCAAATAAATAAACTTTTTTTTTTTAAATAGATGTGTAACCAAAACGTCCCAGTTATGACACACGTATCAATGACATAAGAAATATAATTTCTCCTTTAAGTCGTCGTCCCCCCCCCCACCTCATTTCTACCTAAATCAAAATACGACAAATACAAAACTTCCAGAATTCTGACAAAAATTCCTAAAATTTTGACCAGGAATTTCAAAATTCCTGGAATTGGCCCTTAATGAAAGCACTGGACAGCGCGCTCGACTATTCCACCGCTTATTTAAGTTACCGAGATAATGGACTCTAATGTAGTTGCATGCAAAACATTAACCACAATTTCTTAGTGGGTGATAATTTGCATTATATGCTGGATAGTGTTATTTAATATGATTATTTTCATAGGTATGATGGTTAGAAAGGGTTGTATAACCTTTCAATGGAATGCATCAAGTAGTTACTAAGATATGGACTCTTAATGTAGTTTCACGCAAACCTTTAACCATAATTTCTAAGTAAAAACAGGGCAACAATTTGCACCATATACAGGATAGAGTTATCTTAATTGGTTGTGTTTATAGTTGTGCAATTGGGAAAGGTTGTATAAAGTTTCAATACAATTTTTGGAAGGTGATTATTATGTAATAATCTCCTTCCTATGCGATTGCCCGCTGACCCAAATGGAATATGCCCTATAACATTTAATGCTACAGGAACTTTTTTATACATACGCTAATCAATATAGTGCGATGAATTCAAAGTAAAATCTACCTAATATAGTCTTTTCATGTACAATCAGTTGAATGAAGTATATAGTTTGTACACTTTATTTTCAAACTGAAAATGCATTTGCGTCTTTTGAAATGAATTTTATTTTAAGAAATACAAATATTTCTGCAGTAAACATTATAATGTATATTCCTACGCGCCACGCTTTTGTGAACTACACCGATACACCGGACCAGAAATGTATATACACAAACTAGGTCAAATCGAGGACAGACCGTGTCGTCGAACAAATCGACATTTCGTATAGAAAGCAAAAGTTATATAATTCAACATGTAAACAGCATCGTTGTTTAGATCTATAATGAAGTTATTTAATTATTTTCATACTTTATTTTATAATTAAATGATAAAAGTAGATGATCTACGTTTCTGATGTTTCGTACCACTGCCTTTACGCAATTCGACAATGTTGGTTTCGTACCACTGCCTATACGTAATTTGACAATGTCGGACATTTTTTTATAAACCAACTATTTGATAAACGATTTTCCATAATTGTGTCCATATATTTTCAATCTCATCCGCTGCAGACTTGTTGTATTTAGGGGAAAGGGTTAATTTAAGTTGCGGTTATTGCCAGTAATATTTCAGTGGGGGAAAAGTGGGAACAAATCAAAGGGTAATTTTTAAGTTATGTTTTAACTTTATAAAATAATAATTAAGGAACGAAATCAACGGTAATAACACCAACACACCATTAGTTATATTTTATTTCAAATCAATAGCTATCCTAAATTAATACTTTCAGTAATGGATCCGAAATGTTTTCAAAGCTGCTCCAAATTTCATAAAACATTGTTGGATAAAGAGAAATAATGTACAATGAGTAGTTTCCCAAAAAATGGGCTAATCTATCCTTAATTACGACTTTCAGTTATATTCCTTACATTTCCTCTGGTTTATTCATTTATAGGTATTGACATTATTTATACATATTATACATGTATATATATACATACTAATTGAAACGTTGTGGGAAAAGGAAAAATTCCCTCTCAGATATTTTCAAAACCGTCTGCTGCAGGTTTCTAATATTTACCTCTTAATTTGTTAAATACATATTTTCCTTCAAAGTAGTTTAATTAATTTACTACTTGCAGACGCAACATTTGCAGACCTTGAAAAAATGTTTTGTCACAATGTTGTAAATAGTTGTGTGCTAGGGAGAAGTGTTAGTTATCTGGTAATGCACAAATGGTGTGTTCCCCCGAACGACTACTCGACTAAATATGCTTTAGAGGATTAGGGGGCATTTTAGGGTAAATTACAGAATGATTATATAAACAAGGATTGATTGATTGGGCTTTAACGACGTGTTCAACAATTGTTCAGTCATATCACGGCGGTCAATTCACATATTCATGTGTTTCCTGGCATTCTCACACAAATAATCCACACAATATTCTTTCCAAGCAACTGGCTGCTTTTCCACATATAATGTTAGCCCATTGGTAAAAGATGAATGACGCGTGTCACATTGACTTTTGTCAAACGACGAAAAAAATGTTGGCCGAGCTTGGATTCAAACTCACAACCGCTTGATTGACAGCCCGCGTCGCTACCGACTGATCTACCGGGGGGAAAGGAGAAAGATGTGGAAATCATTTTTCCTGAATTGGTATTGTAAAATCGAACTCATGCATACTGGATAAACACCCTAACACGTTGCCTCTTTAGATATTGCAGCTCTTGAAAAAATAATATTGTGGGAAAAGAAGCCTTTCGTTTTAATATGCATTTGCTCTTTTTTAACATTACGTTTCAATCAATCAGATTTTATCCAAATATCTAATTGTTTTAAATTGTCTAATATTTGGAAGTGTTTGAATCCACACTTTATGCGTAATACACATCAAAATAAAATTATATCTATAAAGATCTGATCATCGTTAGATGTAATGATATTATTTAAATGTTATAACACTTTCTTAATGTGCTTGTAATGTGAGAATTTATTTGAATTGAGGGCACACTTATACTTAATTATGCAAAGAGATCTGTTCATACCTTGCATACAATTCATTATCCCATCTGCACCTTGCTGACATCACTCTAAAATCACCTTCCAGCAGTACTTTCAGTACTTTGATTCAAGTTGTAACTGAGATTACACTCTAAATTCAGTTGCAAAACTATAACCAGAATTTTTAAGTCTAAAAAGGTCCATAACTTGCATAAAATGCTGGATAGAGTAATCATACTTGATTGTTTACATAGATGTGATGGTTGGTAAGGGCTGTATAAAGTTTCAATGCAATGCATCAAGTAGTTACTAAGAGATGGTCTCTTTATGTAGTTGCATGCAATACTTTAACCAGAATTAAGGCCATAACTTGCATAAAATGCAGAATAGAGTTATCATACTTAATAATCTACACAGGTGTGATAGTTGGGTAGGGTTGTAGAAAGTTTCAATGCAATGCAGCAAGTATTTACTGATTGGACTCTTAATTTAGTTGCACGCAAAACTTTAACCAGAAGTTCTAAGTAAATAGAGGGCCATAACTTTCATAAAATGCAGGATAGAGTTATCTTACTTGATAATCTACACTGGTGTGATAGTTGGGTAGGGTTGTAAAAAGTTTCAATGCAATGCATCAAGTAAATACTGAGATATGGACTCTTAATTTAGTTGCACGCAAAACTTTAACCAGGATTTCTAAGTTAAAAAAGGGCCATAACTTGCATAAAATGCAGGATAGAGTCATCTTACTTGATAATCTACACAGGTGGGATAGTTGGGTAGGGTTGTAGATAGAAAGTTTCAATGCAATGCAATGAGTAAATACTGAGATATGGACTCTTACTTTAGTTGCATGCAAAACTTTAACCAGAATTTCTAGTAAAAAAGGGCATCTAACTTGATAATCTACATTGGTGTGATAGTTTGGTAGGGTTGTAGAAAGTTTCAATGCAATACATGTAGTATTTAAGAACTTGCATGCAAAACCTTAACCAAAGTGTGACGTGGATGCCGACGCCAGGGTGAGTAGTATAGCTCCAGGCCTTTTTCTATAGATCCCACGGGTCCGACTATCGGACCCGTTCCCCAAGCAAAATATACTCTTTTTTTCCCAATCTGACAAAAAAATTCCCAATCAGAAGCACCTACGAAAAATCGTATACATTTACCGCGAATCTGTTGTGAAGCCGCAAAATAAACTTCAGCTAAACTACATTCGGTATTTTCGGATTTTATCGCCAGGGCTAGAAATTAACTTTTTTGTGCACTTGCGAATTTGGCCAGTGCCTAAAATTTTAACTGGCCAAATGTGAAACCAACTAGCCAAAACAATTTTCGCCGAATTTTATAGTCGTTTTCACACACATATTTCAAAAGTCACGTTACAAGCATTTTTTAATCAATCCAAGAGCATACGTGCCTGTCACGCACAGAAAATCACTTGCCTTTTGCAATTCATATTATAAAGAATGAAATGCTTGTTGTAAGTCTAACAATCATAACAATTTAATGCATCGATCTATAGTCTACGGTGAGAAAGAATGAAGATAAACCTGGTACCTTTCTATTAATAACTCACTTAAATACTATTATAGCTAGTACACATGTATGTTGACCACGTGATCAGTGAATGTACATTATTTTCCTAACTTGTAATCTCGCGAGATAGTTAAAAGAAGAGAGCTTCATCTAATGGATGCGAAATAACACCACATGATATTTTCGCGGGCATACATACCACGTGATATTTATTTGCCGCTCTTTCTTGAAGCTGTAGTAAATATTTCCTTATTTGGAAATCTACTACGAGGCAATTTCATTCATCATCGATATGACTCATTATTTTCCATGCTTTAACCTTTCCCTACATCGGCAGCAGACGACTTTAAACACACAGCATAGCAAAATTATAAATATAAAAAAATATTTTTAAATGAAATTGTATTCATTGCATAGGGTTCAAAACTGTGATGTTTGTCTCTTATTCGTCGTCAGCTCAATTGAAAAAGAAAGACGATATTTTTTTGCCAGCCATTTTAGCAGTTGACAAAATATGTAAACAACGAATTTGACGGGTTCCCAACTTTTAATTAAACTATAGCGAAAGCGCAATCGATAAACGAGACATAGTCTACTCACTTTTGTTGTTGACGGGTTTTAAACTTTTTCAGTTCATAGAGTGAGTGCGCGATCGAAAAAAACTAGCCGCAGTCTACTCATTATGTAAACATGTATACATGCTGTTGACAACCTGTTGCTACGGGGATAATATGGCGAGAAGAAAAAGAAAGAGGTTAAACCTAGTTTGTTTTACCTTGAACATACGTGTTTATTCTTTTAATCCAATCAAATTAAATAAACAGTTATGTACTTAACTTGAAATCCACTCGCAAAAAAATGCCAGCTTAAGAAATATCAACTCGCATTTTTAAAATACAGCTCGCATTTTGCGAGTGGCGAGTGCTTAAATTCGAGCCCTGATCGCTGATTATATATAAACCGCACTAGATAACAGGGAATGACACCATTGAACCCATCTGCATGTAAATGCAGGCCTTTTTCTATAGGTCCCACGGGTCCGACTATCGGATCCATTCTCCAAGCAAAATATAACTTTTTTTCCCAATCAAAAAAGAAATTACCAATCTGGAGTACCTACGAAAAATTGTCTATCGGGACCGCAATAACATGAAAACAATGCGTTTGGATATTCTCGGATTCATCGTTGATTAATATAAAGCATGTGATGATCGTCGACTTTCGTTTTATGAACGTTTATCATGCATCATCACCAAAGTATCGCAAGTATCTAAGTAAATATTACTGCGTCAAAATGAGAAAAAAAGATTCTAACAGATAGAAAAGGGTAAATTCCATGTTTGACACATCATCGGGTGCCCTTCTGTCAGAACTTTCTAAGAGAGTCTGATGGTTATTCAACTTATTTATGCTGGCGATGGACATCGCACTGGTCAAATCCCTCAATGGTGAGCGCTTTGTAAAGTTTCTTTGGGAATCATGTTGTTTTATTTTATGTTTTGAAGACGAGCTTTTCTGATAGATTACTGTCAACGATAATTGGCTGTTGGATAGACCTATAAATATGACCCTTCAAAACTTATTTCACATTTTGACATTTTCCAGTTAATAAGTTACATGCAAAATGAGAGTAAAAAAATAACATAATGAATGTGCATGTACACGTCTAATATTTTAGAATAGCTGTAGGAATGAGTGTATGCATGATAAAATGGTACATCTAATTTCCCAATGCTCATCTGGAAGCTCTTTGAATTATTCTAGCTATTATTGTCCCTTGTGTCAGAAATGTTGAATATTTTGTGTCTATTTAACAGTCCATATAAGAAATTGTAGATTAAAATGTTTGTTTTATATACAACTTAGATAAGAAAGCCTGTTCTTTTAACAATGAAAATTCCCAAAATTTGAGTTTAAGCGGTTAAATTTCTTCCCAAATTGGCTAATTTTACAACGCAAATTTTCCCAATTTATCCAGGGTCTTTTTCCCAAAATGGACAGAAAAAGGCCTGAGCTCTCATATTCTTCGAATAGTCAAGCTAAAAATCAATGGATGCTTTTATAGTTGTCTGCGTCAGCCTTGCATGGTTGACGGATTCTTAATGAATTGGGCGCACAAATCTGTTTGGAAAGGACAAGTTTGACGCAGGCATTAAATTGCTGATTAATCAATTTAAACTTACACAAACATTGGACTGTTTTTGTTCGGTCGTTCTGTGTCGAAATACTGCATACGGAAATTCCAAAATGTCCTATAAATAGCCGGACTAGTTATCAAATGTTTTCTAATCTCAATATTATTAATGCTTTATTTTGTAATTGTTGCAAACTTGCAATATATGAAAGTGTCTAGATGATAAGACTGGTTTTCAAATGTTCTTGATCGTAAAATGTAAAGTGCTGATTTATCATTGTTTAGATTGACAATTATATTCTCTGAATCTTGCAGTATGCAACTTTGCGTCAAATTGTTAAACACTGTCACATGTTTCCCATCTATCTTTAATTAACATGCTTAGTTAATCTGATTATCGATTTTTATGGGAGATTAAAGGAAACTTGACACATTGTACAAGTTACTTCGGTTAATATGCAGCGAAAATAAATTGGAAAATGCAACATTCCAGTTTATTATGCGGCGCTATAACCGAAATATATCATCACCGACCTTTTTTCGCCATTTGAAATATTTTGAGCCAATTTTTTATTTTCTTCGCCATGTTGGAACCCTGCATAACCATTCCTCCAGTTCTCCTTTTGCCATAATGTTATCAACCTTATTCAATATTTAGCAATTGCTTGTCAATCTTGACAGATCAATATGATCACGTTTAAATGTTAACACTTATAATTGACATGCAACCGGTATCGGATAATTGAACAAGGGGTCGAAAAAGTCGGCAAAATCATGAGTCCCAAACTGGCCAAAGTCTGTAAACCAGCATAACTTGATATATGTGGTTAAACTTCTTACAAGAACTTATTGTTGATCCTTGAATGTAAAATAAGTTTTAGAACACTTGTTATTCAACAAATTATTTTTCCTTTATGTCATGTTATAACAAACAATAATCAAACTTACAGTGTGGACGATGTGGGTGGGGTGCTAAATACAATAAAGTCTTCTCTTCAAAGATAAAGGCAACTATTCAATTACTTACCGCGGTAGACCCTTTCTTAACAGCTTCTTGTGCATATTCAACTTGGAATAAATGACCGTCAGGTGAAAACACCGTAATAGCACGATCGTATCTCGATGACATGGTGAATTTGTATTTTTCTTAGCCGGTAGATTGTGAGTTATGTCCCTTGACAAATTTTCTGTTTCCGGTTAGCCGAGTCTTCGTAATTCCCCGGAAAATATCGTTTATTTCCGGTGTCGAAGTCGGCCCAGGAGAATATGCCGCCATGCTGATTCTGTCAACAAACTCATATTTGTCAGCAAAATATGATTGAATTTTGTTATTTCTGACAACATGATGCAACAACAACAGTGTAAGACTATTCGAATTCATCTCATCATCAGATTTTCATGATTTATATTTAAAAAACATGGTTAATGTTTTAGATATCCTATCTGCAACCGTAAGTTGGACATGTCCAGAGTCCAGGGCAAATGTTATCGTTCGGCCCTGGAAATAGTAGAGAATAAATATACACTTTACTTTGTGTTTTGTTTTTAATTCCTCTTTGACATTTTTATATTAAAGATAAAATGGGTAACTATTGTGTTATTAACGTAGAAATCAGCCTTTGAAAAATGGTAAGGATCAAAACTAGTTCAGTGATTGTTGTCACTATTTTATAGAATGTAGGAAATAAATTAAGAATAAAGTAGGCCTACATACATTTACAATGGGAATAAAGTTATAGCCATTTACATTGAACAGTCCTTTCGAACAATACAAATGTATACAGTCAAGTTACCCTTAACGGATCAGTAGCGAAACAACGTAGTGCATAACAGAAACGGTCAATGATTCCGAACTTGTTTGTTTATGTATAGTCCACAAGTAAAATAATTTCCCTTTAAATTGACAAAGATTTTTTCAGTTTTAGTGCAGAAACAGCTGTACAGACCGTTGTTTACTAGTTTGAGATATTGATGCATTAACGGATCAATTGTAGCAATAGGGGATCACATGACTTTCTGATATCAGGAGGGTCATCTCAAGCAACATTTTAGCTGTCAAAACTTCTGCTGTTATTGTACAAGTTATGTTTTATCTAACTGCAGATTTGTATTGATATATTTCCGATTTAATCACTAGCATCTTCGGAAATGGCTAAATTGTCGAAAATAAAATTTTGAGAAAAACCCTCAGACCTGGGACCACTATACTCATCAGTGGCCCAGCTCAGACTCAGTCGTGGAAACAAAGTGGCGATCCGCTAATGGTAACTTACCTAAGCTATTCTATTATCGCTTCAGTGTAAACATGCAAAGACAAATGAGAATGATTGGTATGTATTTGTCTTTCATAAAATGTCAAAATAAATAACTAACATAATTAAGATCGCTAGCTGTTGCCGCGAAAAACACATGTTATCTTCAAAACAAGGTAGAAATAACTGGGTCACGTAAACACTTGCATCAGACGTTCAGATGATACGGATGAAATCGAAGTCCGACAAGCATCATTTTTATTGTGTAATTAAATAATACCATAAAGTACCAGGGCCTTTTTACCTTATATAAGTGACGCCGTTAAACGGTGTCTTCCCAATTGGAAAAACGTTGTTTTTTTCCCAATTGGAAAAAAATATTTCCCAAAATCTAAAAAAAAAAAAAAAAAAAAAAAAAAAAAAAAAAAACATTTTTTTTTTAAGTGAATTGAAGTGGAATACACTATTACATATATATTTGTCTTGTTTAAGGTAATATGATTGTTTAATTGCATTATATAAACCAAAAGTCTTAAGTTATTGTAAAAAGGACTATTTATATAGCCACATGTTATATGTCTAATTTTTCCCAATTTGGCAAAAAATCGCGCTAAAATTTCCCAAAATGAAAGGCTAAGGCCTCTTCCCAATTTCTGGAAAAAAGGCCCTGAGTACTTACCTCCCAATTTATACACAATAATTTTGACTAATAAATAAGTTAGCTTGTCTTGAACATTAAAGTGATCCGCTATTGGTTATGATCCGCTAAGGGTTACTTGACTGTATAACAACCGTATTACTGATATTACTTATCAATAAAGTTATATTTATTGATAATAATTATATTGTAGGAGAAGAAAGGGTTGGTTGCCTTGGTTGATGGAATACCTCCAAAGGGTTTACTCTATATTGTCAATTTATCGAACTTGTCTATTACTGGACCTTCAAGTAATTGAACGAAGAACTACTCCTAAGCAACAATGTCACTTTGCGGGATCAATGCAGTCACTTGGCCGTGTCGGCAGGATCATTACAAGTGCTGTGCCCTAAAAAAACCATTAGATAATCTATGATTAATGTAGACAAACCTGTGCATGTACTCTTGCAGTTTGATCTGGATCAGAATTGTTCTCCATTTAGCCACTGAAACTGGAGTATCGAATGATTAACTTTCTGCTTAACCCTTTCCCTCATACGACAATTCTGCAACAGACGACTTTGAACATATTTTGTCAAAAAAAAGAAAATCTCTATAATTGAATGGATAACCTAATGACTAAAAGTGGAAACATTGTGGCAAAAGGAGAAATTGCTTGTTTTGAGCATTTTTTTCTTTTGTTACTATGTTTTCAAAAAGCCGTCTGCTGCTTAAATTGCCTTTTTCAAAAGCCAACTGCTGAAAATGTTCTGTGTATTGGATAAAGGGACACCAGAGAAATAAGTAAATAAAGTCTTTGCTAAAATATATCTCACTGATTTCTCGGTTTTACCCGAAGCTATGATACTCAAACTTGCTGAGCCCTGGTAGCTCAGACAGTAGTGATGCAGGCTGTCAATCCAGGGGTTGTGAGTTCGAACCCCAGCTCGGACAACATTCTTTTTGTTGTTTTACAAAAGTCATTGTGAAAAGGGTCATTCGTCCTACACCAATGGGATAACACTATATCGAAAAGCAGTCAGTTGCTTTGGATGATTGTTGTGTGGATTACTGGTGTGAGAAAGCCAGGAAACACATCAGTAGGTGAACTGGCCGCTGTGATATGACTGAAAATTTGTTGAAAACCGCATTAAACCTCAATCAATCAATCAATCAATCAATACTCAAAACAGTTGTCTCAGTGAGACTCTTTTGAGTATCAAGAACAAAGGTTTGATCGGTTGCACACAAATTTAGGAATTTGAAATATGCCTCTTATGTAGAGCTCTGGGATACACTGATTGCTTTTTAGCTCACCAGAGCACGTAGTGCTCAAGGTGAGTTATTGTGATTGTCCGTCGTTCGTCGTCCGTCGTCAACATTTGCTTGTTACTACTCTACATTTTGCTTCCAATCTTTATGAAAGTTTCTCAGAACATATATCTCCATCAACTCTAGGCTAAGTTCGAAACTGGGTCATGTGGGGTCAAAAGCTAGGTCACTAGGTCAAATTTAAAGAAAATCTTGTTAACACTCTGGAAGCCACATTTTTTGCTTGAGCATGAAACTTTGTCAGAAAGTTTGTCTTGTTGATATCTAGGCCAAGTTTCAAATTCGGTCATGTCCGGTCAAAAACTAGGTCACTAGGTCAAATTTAGGGAAAATCTTGTTAACACTCTGGAAGCCACATTTTTGGCATGAGCATGTTGAAACTTTGTCAGAATGTTTGTCTAAGTGATATCTAGGCCAATTTCGAAACTGGGTCATGTCTGGTTAAAACCTAGGTCACTAGGTCAAATTTGAGGAAAGTCTTGTTAACACTCTGGAAGCAACATTTTTGGCTTGAGCATGTTGAAACTTTATCAGAATGTTAAACTTTGTCTTAGTGATATCTAGGCCAAGTTCGAAACTGAGTCATGTCCGGTTAAAAACTAGGTCACTAGGTCAAATTTAAGGAAAATCTTGTTAACACTCTGGAAGCCACATTTTTGACTTGGAGCAGCTTGAAATTTTGTCAGAAAGATTGTCTTGATGATATTGCCATTGGCGCTGAAAGAGTTAAGTCTTAAAAAGCCCATTCTCAGGTGAGCGATCCAGGGCCTCATGGCCCTCTTGTTGTGTTTTAGATGAGGAGGATATTCATATTTGTGGACAGTGTAAGACCAGATTTAGCGATGTTGAACTCTTTATTCAACACAAAAAATTCAGCTGCATTGCAAGATTACCCAAACAACGAGAAAAGGTAAGATTTTTATTCTGAAGCATTTCCAACATACAGGAACGTTTTGATACTTCTGCAACAGACAGCAGACAGCTTTTTGAAAACATAGTGACAAAAGAAGAAATTGCTCAAAATAAGCAATTTCTCCTTTTTCCACAATCTTTTCCACTTTTAGTCATAGGTTCTCCGTACAATTAAAAAGATTTTTTATTTTTTGACAAAATATTTCAAAGTCGTCTGCTGCAGAATTGTCGTATGAGGGAAAGGGTTAATATCTGAGGTAGAAAATGTTAAAACCTGGCAACAAGAAGTGGAGGTATTTAAAGTTCTGACAATGGCATGCCTAAGATCTATTTAACATTTCCCTCTTGCAGATGCATTTTGTTCAACATGACCAATTTCTCCTTTTGCCACAGTTTTCAACTATGCAATAAAGATTCTTTTATGTAGAGATTTTCCATATATTTACCTAGATGTTTTCAAAGTTGTTTGCTGCAAATTTGTTGCATGTCTGAATTTATGTAAGAAAGGTTTAACACATACAAGCGTCAGAAAGTTAGCGCTATTGTTTTAATGTAGTCTTAATATAAACCTTTTTAGTTCAACTTTTGAAAAAACGAGAGCTATTGTCATGACCCCTGGCGTCGTCGTTGGCAGCGGCGGCTTGGTCTTCCGGTTACGTTTTTTTGTTCAGCTCAGTTTTTGTTCTGTGGCGCCGGCGTGGTCGTCTGGTTATAAAAGTTTTTTTGTTCAGCTCAGCTTTTTTTCTGTTTTCTATCAGTCGAGTGTCTGTGCCGTACGCAGTGCTCTTGTTTAAAAGTCTTTATCAGGCCTAACAGCTAAGGAATGTTAAACTATATTAATCCTTTTCTACATGCACAAATAGTTATGCACCTGAAGCAGACAACTTTTGGATACATTGTGGCAAAATTAGAAAATTCTCAAAAAGAGCAATTTCTTCTTTTTCCACAACATTTTCAAAGCTATTCAGTAATTATACTTTCAGTTATAGAGATTTTTGTTCATATATATTGTCGACAAGTGTTCAAAATGCGTCTCTAGGTGGGAAAGGGTTAAAATGTATTACATGTAGTAGTAAATTCTACTGTTCATATACCTTTACCTTTAACCTTTTCCCACATTTAGACGCTTTCTGACACCTCTGCTTTAGAAGACTTTTGAAAACTTTAAGACAAAAGAAGGAATTGCTCTTAACGAGCAATTTTCCTTTTGTCACAATGCATTCAACCCTATTCAACGTTTTAAGTTTTATTTATAGAGGTTAACCATATTTTTACCTAAATGTTTTCAAAGTCATCTGCTGCAGATCTGTTGTATGTGGGAAAGGGTTGATTCCCACAATCATAAAATCTTCAGCAACGGTGAATTTGGAAAATATCGAGACTAAAATATTGAATATCCCTAGAATTGAAAACATGTAGCGAAAGTTATGTGCTGCAGATGTGTCAAAATATGTTTGCATGCAGGAAAGAGAAAATTTGGAGTGTTCTAAAATTGATATAATATGTAGTGGCTTTTTTGCATAAATTTCAGACTGAGAGAAAAGGCAATGTTGTTAAAGATGTCCTATCAGCACCTAGTACCGTTGATAACTCTGTGGTTGAACTGGTTAGCAGATCTGTTGTTGGACAAGATGACCCAAACCACTCTGTACCAACAACAACTATAAACGTAACCAATATAAAGTTTATTGATTTTGGGTCTCGTTGAGTGTGTCAACAGTGAAGACTCAGGGGAGCCCGTGCATATCCACGGTCCCAGACGAGTCTTCACTGAATTGTAATCCCACAAGTACTACCACATACCTTTATGTGATCCTGTGATGTGATCCCGTTACGTAGATGCATTAACCCTTTCCCTCATATAGACACTTTCTGACGCCTATGCAACAGACAGCTTTTTGAAAACATGGTGACAAAAGAAGCTCAATTTCAAAACGAGCAATTTTTCCTTTTGCCACAACGTTTTCCACTTTAAGTCATAGGTTATCCATTGAATTATAGAGATTTTCTATTTTTTGACAAAATATGTGTATATAATGTATTGCTTTTCTGAGGCCCATACCAAGCCCTGGTAGCCCAGACGGTAGTGACACAGATTGTCAATCCATGGGTTGTGAGTTCAAACCCCAGCTCAGCCAAAATTCTTTCTGACGTTTGACAAAAGTCAATGAGACAAGCATCATTCTTCTTCCACCAATGGGCCAACTTGACATAATTATACATGCACCACCAGCATATGAAGCCCTCGAAAGGTAGTAAGGGGATGCACTTCCCAAGGTGAAGGTCACTACATGTCAAACATTAAGGCTGTTGAAAGGTCAAAGTTTCATAAGCGAGTTGTGTTTAGTTTTCATTTGACTGCCACTCAATAGGAGGCCCCTCTCTACGTAATAAGGGGATTCAGCGCCCGAGGCCAAGGTCACTGTAGGTCAAACAATTAGGCTGTTTTAACAATTCAGTAATTGTGATTCATTTACAGTTTACCAGTACGAACCAGTTTACCAGTACCAACCAAGAATTGGTGAAGCCCTGTTTGCTTATTCTGAATAAGAACGGCTCCTCCTACCAGGATGTGTCCAGCCATTACGAAACACCACCTGATGTGTCCACCAATGAAGCTACATATGAAGTGCAGCCACATTTCACAGAATCTGAACAAGGTAACTTAACCCTTTCCCACATACATTAAATCTGCTGCAGACAACTTTTAAAGTATTTAGGCAGTACTATGGAAACTATGATTGGAAGAAGCATTTTTGAATAAAGTTGAAAACATTAGTGCGAAAGGAGAAATTGCTCATAATGAGCAATTTCACCTTTTGCAACAATGTTTTCTTTGCATCAGAAAGTGTCTGTATGGTTGAAATGGTTATATATCCTTGGCAATTTGCAGTTGCATTTTAAGGTATCTGCATCAACTGTGTAAAGCAGAGTCTTATAAAGAGCAACTTCTCCTTTTCTCGAAATGTTTTCTACTCTGTTCTTATTTAAAATTTCTGTCTGTAGAGATTTTCTGTTTTTTACCTTAAGTATTTTCAAACTTATCATCTATAGATTCGTGCTATGTCTGATTAGATACATATAATATTGTAACAATTTTACTACTGAGTGGTTATTAGATTCAACTAACACTTATACAATTTCCTCAGGTCTCCCTTGCCTTACACTTTGGACAAATGATTAGTTAAAAGATTAAGAACAACATCTGAATCAAATATGACAAAAAGAGATAAGGTTCAATAACACAAAGCTAACATATAACCTGGTCAGAGACACGGTCCAGACTGACTCAAACTGCTGAAAAGTATATATACTGCTTATCCGATTCGAAGTTTTTCCAATCTTTAACTAACACTATCAAAGATAACTATAACTAACATACCTGTCCATAAGTATTCTGTTAAAGAACAAGTTTAGAATCTTAATCAAAGGGAGATTACTTTAACCCTTTCCCACCTGCAGACGCATTTTGACGCATCTGCAGCAGACGATTTTTGAAAACATTGTTACCTATATTTCCATTTATGTCTCGGGTGTGAGCAAATTAATTGTCTTTTTGATATGGTAATTGTAGAGTTGCTTTATTTGAAACAAATAAATTGAACACCAAAAACTATTGAGGTAAGATATGCCCAGTCTTGTTGGACTCTGTTTAGGTCACAATACACCAAATAAATTCCTTCTTTGTTTCCATGTAAATCGACCAGTTTCAGCCCTCAATTGTCACACTTTCTAAGCATTTCTCATGTAGAACACGATATATCATTGAGAAGAGTTACCTCTAAGCTTAAAAACAATCCAAGGAAAATGGGGGGTCATGCATTACGCAAGAAAGAATTCACTAGGCGAAAATGGTTATCGTCATTTTGGACCAAATCGGGCCGGACAAAACCGGAGTTTAGCATTCTCTACTTTCACTTTCAAACAAGGTCAAAATACTAAAAGTGATCAAATCAATCATTTTCCGAGCATCCTATACACATTTACAATGAATTTAAAGTCAAATGTCATATATTCAATACATTCTGGTGATACATGTAGTATACACTCATTTCTACACTCATTATTTTTTAGGGACTATTTGGCTTTAGATCAGCATGATAGCGGATGTATTTAGCGTATTTTGACCTTTAAATATTTACATGAATAAGTATATTGACGAGTAATACATTCCAAGATATCTGCATTGTTATGGGAGAGAATTTATTTAAGAAATGAATTTTCAACACAGTGACACCTTTAATCTTAAATCTTCACAGTTCCTGACATGCAGTTGAATCTGTTTCCATATTTTTTGGTCTTGAGAAGGTCAAAGAATTTCTTTAAAATTCGATTCTTGGTTTATGAATATAAAGTATATTCTATGTATGCCACATCTTAAATTTGTATTGGTTAATTTTGTGAATAGATAAGACATAATCCATCATGGGAATTAATTTTTAAGGGATTTGAAATCAAGTACATATAACATTTTTGTACATAATTCCATCTTCAAATTTCATCCAATCAAGTTTCTGAAATGGATCCTCACTTGGTGTGTCATAAGTATTATTCAAGTTAATTTATGCATCTTTTTTTTTATAAGCCCGTTTTTCAAAACGGATCATATTATAATTTTACCTGCGGCGAGTGGGCTGGCGGTGTCCAGTATGTTGTCAGCTAAATAACTTGAGAAGCCTTTGTCCCATCATCAAATTTGATCAGAATGTGTATTAGCATATTTTTTGGACAAGTTTGATAACTAGCCATATCGCTTTAGTCAATCAAGACTTATCGCCCTTTAATTATAGAAATTATCTAAAATTGGTCTTGTCAACTAAATAAATTTAGAAGCTTTGTCCTATCATCACCAAATTTTGTGAGAATGTGTATAGGCATAATATTTTGGTCAAGTTCGATAACTAGCCATATCGCTGTAGTCAATCAAGAGTTATCGCCCTTTAATTATAGAAGTTACCTCAAATTGGTCTTGTCAGCTAAATAACTTTAGAAGCCTTTGTCCCATCATCACCAAATTTGGACAGATTTCGTATTGGCATAATATCTTGGACAAGTTTGATAACTAGCTATATCGCTTTAGTCAATCAAGAGTTATCACCCTTTAATTATAGAAGTTACCTAAAATTGGTCTTGTCTGCCCAATAACTTAAGAAACCTTTGTCCAATCATCATCAAATTTTGTCAAAGTGAGAATTGGCATAATATATCGGACAAGTTCGATAACTAGCCATATCGCTATAATCACTCTAGAGTTATTGCCCTTTAATTATAGAAATTATCTATCACCACCAAATTTAGTTAAAATGTATATTGGCATAATATCTCGGACAAGTTTTATAACCAGCCATATCGCTGTGGTCAATCGAGAGTTATTTCCCTTTAATTATAGAAATAACTTTAAAAGCTTTTGTCCTTTCACCACCAAATTTGATCAGAATGTGTATTGGCAAAATATGTCGGATACGTTCGATTACTAGCCATATCGCTTCATTCACTGGAGACTTATTGCCTTTTAATTATAGAAATTACCTCTAATTGGTCTTGTCCCATCAATAACTTTTGAAGCTTTTATCCAATCATCACCAAATTTAGTCAGAATGTGTATGTGCATAATATCTCGGACAAGTGCTATAATTAGCCATATCTGATCATCACCAATTTAGACAATATCATATATTGATGGGCAGAATATCTTGGTCAGGTTCGATAACTAAACATGTGATCTTAGTCACTCCACACTTATATCCCTCAAAATGGCCAAAACTATATCAACAGTGTCCGCTCTCTAAATTTGCCTGACGTACAACCAATTATCACTATACTTGGTTGCAAGTAAATAGGACGGGCGTATTTTGTGACATTTGGCGCTCTTGTTAAAAATTTATATTTTGTTTTTTATTTTTTTCAATACAGTTATCACAAATTGTAAAATCAATATGATGCAGTTACTTTTGAAAGCACTATGTCAAAAGGAGAAATTGCTCATAATGTATTTTGGCACAATGTTTCAACTCTTTTCAATAATTAAACTTTCAATTTCAGAGATTTTCAATATTTTGCCTAAATATATTCAAGCTTTTCTGCTACAGATCTGTTGTATGACAGAAAGGGCTAATTTACGGTACATGCTGCTTTTATTTCTGTTTAACCCTTTCCCACATACAACAAATCTGCAGTGGACAAAAATATAGAAAATTCCTATAAAGGAGGGTATATTTACTGAAAAGGGTTGAAAACATTGTGGCAAAGGGAAAAATTGCTCGTTTAGAGCAATTCTTTCATTTGTCACAATGTTTTTAAAAGTCGTCTGCTGCAGAGGCGTCAGAAAGCGCCTGTATGGGGGAAAGGGTTAAATTGTCATAAAAACTACGGAAAAAACATTATTTGATATCTGTATGAGGAAAAGGGTTAAATTATCAAAAAATCTATGGAAAAACCATTATTTGATATCTGTATCCAACAGTGATTCTTATCTGCAAAACTACATCTTCTGCATTTACTTGTTTAGCAATGGTATTTAACATGATTAACATTCAATATTGATTGGAGATGTGAAGAGGCCTTATATAGTTCCCATAAAAGTCAATGTGACAAACATCATTCGACCTCCACCAATGGATAATATCAGTCTATTCTGATAAATCAGCAAGTTGCTTGGAAAGATCTTAGTGTGGAGTACTGATGTGAGAAGCCAGGAAGCACATGAGTATGTTAACTTGCTGCTGTGACATGAATGAAAAATGGTTTTCAATTCTATGCAATAATTATTTCCACATTTTTGCCCCAGATTTTTCTGATTTGTTATATTTTTAGCTCACCAGAGCACTTTTTGCTCAAGGTGAGTTTTTAAGATCGCCTTTTGTCCGTCGTCCGTCGTCAACATTTGCTTGTTAACACTCTAGTCGAGGCAACATTTTGCATCCATTCTTCATGAAAGTATATCAGAACATATATCTCAATCAAATCTAGGTCAAGTTCGAAACTGGGTCATGTCGGGTCAAAAACTAGGTCACTAGACCAAATTTAATGAAAATCTTGTTAATACTCTGGAAGCCACATTTTTGGCTTGAGCATGTTGAAACTTTATCAGAATGTTTGTCTTAGTGATATCTAGGCCAAATTTAAGGAAAATCTTGTGAACACTCTAGAAGCCACATTTTTGTGATATCTAGGCCAAGTTCGAATATGGGTCAGGGCAGGTCAACAACTAGGTCACTTGGCCAAATTTAAGAACAATCTAGTTAACACTACTAGATCGCATTTTTAGCTCACCTGAGCTTTGCTCAAGGTGAGTTATTGTGATCGCCTTTTGTCCGGCGTCCGTCGTGCGTCGTCCGTCGTGCGTCAACTTCTTCTTCTCAGTAACCAGTGGGTCAATTGGCATGAAACTTCACAGAAAGCATCCTCTCAATGACCTCACCAGATTTCCTTCAAATTTTTGGGATCCATGCAGAATTATGGTTACCATGGCAACGAAATGAAAAAAACTTCAAAATTCTTCTTCTCCTTAACTGGTTGGCAGATTTTCAAATAATTTTGTAGAAAAGTTCCTTGGATGACCCTCTATCAGATTCCTTCAAGCTATGTTGATTGGTCGAAAAACATGGCCGCCATTTTGCCTTATATGGCTATAGTAAAAACTTAAAAATCTTCTCCTCCGAAAGTGTCAGGCCGATTTTTCAAATAACTTTGTAGAAATGTTCCTTAAGTGACCCACTATCAGATTCCTTCAAGCCATGTTGATTGGTCGAAAAACATGGCCGCCAGTGGGCAGGGCTATTTTGCCTTATATGGCTATAGTGAAAACTTAAAAAATCTTCTTCTCCAAAACTGGATGGCAGATTTTCAAATAATTTTGTAGAAATGCTCCTTGGATGACCCTCTATTAAATTCCTTCAAGCCATGTTGGTTGGTCAAAAAACATGGCCGCCAGTGGGCAGGGCTATTTTGCATTATATGGCTATAGTGAAAACTTAAAAAATCTTCTCCTCCAAAAGTGTCTGGCCGATTTTCAAATAATTTTGTAGAAATGTTCCTAGGTTTTGACCCTCTATCAGATTCCTTCAAGCCAAGTTGATTGGTCGGAAACTATGGCTGCCAGGGGACGGGGCTTATATAGCTAAAGTGAAAAAAAACAAAAACAGGTGAGCGATTCCAGGGCCATCATGGCCCTCTTGTTTAATTTTTGTCTTGATGATATTGCCATTGACGCTGAAAGAGTTAAGTCTTCAAAAGCCCATTCTCAGGTGAGCGATTCCAGGGCCTCATGGCCCTCTTGTTTATTTCTTAATGTTTCTTGACAGTTCAAGCTGATTGTGTGACTCATGATATGGTTCAGGATGCAGCAGGACATGACTATGTGTTGATATCAAGTGCACAGGGATCCAGTCAATATGCCAGTCAAAATAATCTGTCTGAAGATTTGAAAGACCAGGGAACTAATCAGCCTGTTTATTTGGAGTCCCATGACTCACAGACAGGGAACCAGGAAGCATCTCTCACATCACAGTCAACATTGCAGACTGAAAATGTTTACTTACTCAATAGAGGATTGGTTACCCAGAATGCAGTGCCACAAACAAGTCAATTGCCAGTTTTTATTTCAAAGGAGCTGAATCAGACTGTGCAGGACGCCCCTGAAAAAAACGTCCGGCTACAAGAATGTAACGCAGACAATGGTCAAAACATTCAATATACCCTGACCTTTGACAACAGCGGTCATTTACCAACGGAAGGAAACATTTCAAGCGTAGCAGCGAGTCCAAAGATTTCATATTCATTTAACACCCATCAGAGTGTGCTCAATGAGAGTCTTAGTAAATCTTTGCAACCAAAGATGGATTTGAAATCTAAACACGGTATTTATTCATGCAATATTTTCTTGTATACCAATTAAGCTGCAGCTGTTTTTTGGTATCTTTTCTGATCACTCTTTGTCCGTTGTCTGTCGTCCAGTTGTCTGTCTGTCATCCGTTGTTAACTTTTAGTTTTAAATAACATCTCCTCCAATCACTGAACCAATTTCAACCTTATTACACAGGAATCTTCCTTTAGTAGTCCTATTTAAAATTTGTTCAAAGATTGAAATTCTATGGTGAACTTTGGTTGCTGCAGTGTCTTCTTTGAATTAGATTCAATTATAGTTTTAGCGGGGCTGTTTTCCCTTATGGCTCTAGTTAAAACTTAAAAAGTTTTTTTCACTGAAATTATCTGGCGGATTTCCACATAACTTAATAGAAAAGTCTCTCTACTTCATTCCTTCAAGCCATTTTGATTGGTCGAAAATATGGCTGCCAGGGGGCGGGGCTGTTCTGCCTTATATGTCTAAATTGAAGGATTTGGCTGATTTCCAAATGGTTCTATAGAAATGTTCCATGGGTGACCCTTTATCAGATTCCTTTAAGCCATTTTGATTGGTCGAAAAACATGGCTGCAAGGGGGTGGGGCTGTTTTGCCTTATCTGTGACAAATCACATTGCATAACTCTAGTGAGCGATCCAGGGCCATCATGGCCCTCTTGTTTAAAATTAACACACTTCTGGTACAATTTTAAGCTCACCTGGGCATGACGTGCAGGATGAACTATTGTGATCGATCATCGTCCGTCTATTTACCTTTTCCTACATACAAATCTCCTCCCAAACCAATGAACCAAATTCAAAATGATTTCACAGGAAATATTTGCTACTAGTTTACTATCACTCAGGTGATCGATTTAGGGCCATCTTGGCCCTCTTGTTTAATTGTATTTTTTTAATTTTCACTGTAGATCTTTATATTTAACCAAGTGACCATTATTCGATTCATAATATGTTGAATAAAAGAGGTGCAAAACTGCATATCTTTAATTACCAACTCAGGGGAAAATGTGTCAACAACTTCAAACTGGCTGGTGTCAGGATAAATGGATCAGTAGCACTGGTAACGTCGTGATATAACTGAAACAATTGTTGAAAGCAGCGTAAAGCACCAAACAATCAATAAATTATTAATTTTAGAAATTTCCATAGCTTTATATATTTGTTTTTTAAAGTCGTCTGCTTTATTTTGCAATTCATTAGAATTAACAGTGTTTTTGTTCTATATCAGATTCTCCGGTTGATGGCAAAAAGGTGAAGAGACCTCTAGAAAAGAAATATACATGTCAAACATGCCATTACAAAACAGGTAGGTGTTTCTAAAGTTTGTTTTTGTTTTAGGTAAATTTTAGCACAACCGGTCAAGCTTATGTCATGGTAAATTTTCCCTCGTGCGTCAGTGACATAGTGTGTGTATGCGTCAGTGTGTGCATCAACTTTTGGCTATAACATCTTCTCCACTACAACCAATGGGCCAATTTTGGAGAAACTTAATAGGAAGCATCCTCCTAAATTCCATCAAATTTTGGGGATCCATGCAAAATTCTGGTTTTCATGGCAACCAATATAAACATTACTTGCCATACTGGTTGGCCGATTTTCAAATAATTTTGTAGAAATGTTCTTTGTGTGTCCCTGTTTCAGAGCCATGTTGATTGTTAAAAAATAACATGGCCACCAGCAATAGTGAATAACTTAAATATATTCTTCTCTGAAAGTATATGGCCGATTTTTAAAATAATTTTGTAGAAATGCTGTTCAAGTAGTCCCTTACCAGACTTTTCATGCCATGCTGATTGGTTGAAAAAAAAGAGTTGCTAGGTGGCTTTTTTTTTTTTTAATTATGTGGCAATAGTTATTAAAATTTTGCCTAATGACAGTGGAGCGATAATGGCTCTCTTGTTTGGCAGTTTTTCAGTTTTCCATTTCCCACAACAAATCTGTAGCAGATGACTTTTAAAACATCCAGGCAAAAATCTCTATAAATGAAAACTCAACTATTGAATGAAGTTGAAAACATTGTAGAAATTACTCCTTTTGCCACAATGTTTTCAAAAGCCATCTGCTGTAGATGCGTCTTTTTCACACCACTGATAGATATATCCTTTCCAAACCTTTGACCGACATATTTCACAAGCCTTTTCCTACATGCACCTGCATCAGAGGACTTTTGAAAACACGAATAACCCTTTCCCTCATACGACAATTCTGCATCGGACGACTTTGAACATATTTTGTCATAAAATAGAAAATCTCTATAATTGAATGGATAACCTATGACTAAAAGTGTAAAACATTGTGGCAAAAAGGAGAAATTGCTCGTTTTGATCAATTTTTTCTTTTGTCACTATGTTTTCAAAAAATTCTGTCTGCTGCAGAGGTGTCAGAAAGCGTCTATATGAGGGAAAGGGTTAAAGAATCCCATTTTCAACTCATGAATCATTTCTCTTTTCCCAGAATGTTTTATTCATCTTATTTTATGAAAGTTACATTCTTTCCCAAAATATTTTGAAAGCAAACAACTTTAAATATTAATATCATATTAGGATAACAGTTTAAAATTTCCTTCATTAAAGAAATCTGCAGCAGGTGTGTTTTGAAACATCTAGGCAAACATTTGAAATTAGGTGTACTGAAAATAGCTGAAAACATTTTGGTAAAGGGAGAAATTGCTCATTATATATTCAAAAGTAGAGTGCTGGCAATGTGACTTTCCTATTTTCAGCTTATCTTAAAGATCTTGAGCGTCACTCTCGGATACACACGGGCGAGAAACCATATAAATGTACTCTATGTATAAAAACATTTAATCGTAGTGACAAGCTCGCCTTACACATGAAGTACCACCAGAATGATAGAAGTTACAAATGTGATCTCTGTAAGTAGTATTAGTAACCCTTTCCCACATACAACAAATCTCCAGCAGCTGCCTGTGAAAACATCTTGGCAAAAATATAAATCATTTACCTAGCTTATACATCACAAGAATTTTTTTTTAATCCTTTCCCACATATGGCAATTTTGCAGCAGGCGACTTTAAAAACATTTAGTCAAAAATATAGAAAAAAACATTGCAACGAAAGAACAATTATTATTATTTAATAAAATTCAAAACTTTGGTGCAGTTGTCTGCTGAAAATTAGCCATAATTATGTGGGAAAGGGTTAAAAAATGCATTTTAGCTCATCTGATTTTGATCAGTGATGGCATCCACTTGCAGTGCTCTTGTTTCTTACTTCCATTTCGCCCACAGTTGTTTCACCTTATTATCAAAACTAAACTCGTAGTAAATGTCAGATGTTTTCAAAGCGGAGATACAGTTAAATATATCATCTGGTAAACAGTAGACAGTGTTGAATACTTTGTAAGTAAAGAGTTATTTTGGTTAACCCTTTCCCTCATATAGACGCTTTCTGACGCCTCTGCAGCAGACGGCTTTTTGAAAACATAGTGACAAAAGAAGAAATTGCACAAAACGTGCAATTTCTCCTTTTGCCACAATGTTTTCCAGTTTTTATATGCCCGTTTTGAAGAAAAGGATCGTATTATAGTTTTACCTGCGGCGTCCAGTATGTTGTCAGCTCAATAACTTCAGAAGCCTTTGTCCAATCATCACCAAATTTGGTCAGAATGTGTATTGGGATAATATCTCGGACAAGTTCGATAACTAGCCATATCGCCTTAGTGAATCAAGAGTTATCACCCTTTTATAAAGAAATTACCTAAAATTGGTCTTGTCAGCTCAATAACTTTAGAAGCCTTTGTCCAATCATCACCAAATTTAGTCAGAATTTGTATTGGCATAATATCTCGGACAAGTTCGATAACTAGCCATATCGCTTAAGTCAATCAAGAGTTATTGCCCTTTAATTATAGAAATTACCTAAAATTAGTCTTGTCAGCTCAATAACTTTAGAAGCCTTTGTCCAATCATCACCAAATTTGGTCAGAATGTGTATTGGCATAATATCTCGGACAAGTTTGATAACTAGCCATATCGCTAAAGTTAATTGAGAGTTATTGCTCTTTAATTATAGACATTACCTAAAATTGGTCTTGTCAGCTCAATAACTTTAGAAGCCTTGTCCAATCATCACCAAATTTAGTCAGAATGTGTATTGGCATATTATCTCGGACAAGTTTGATAACTAGCGATATCGTTTTAGTCAATCAAGAGTTATCACCCTTGTATTAAAGAAATTACCTAAAATTGGGATTGTCAGCTCAATAACTTTAGAAGCCTTTGTCCAATCTTCACCAAATTTGGTCAGAATGTGTATTGGCATAATATCTCGGACAAGTTTGATAACTAGCCATATTGCTTTAGTCAATCGAGAGTTATCGCCCTTTAATTATAGAAATTGTCTAAAATTGGTCTTGTCAGCTCAATAACTTTAGAAGCCTTTGTCCAATCATCACCAAATTTGGTCAGAATGTGTATTGGCATAATATCTCGGACAAGTTTGATAACTACCGGTAGCCATATCGCTAAAGTTAATTGAGAGTTATCGCTCTTTAATTATAGACATTACCTAAAATTGGTCTTGTCAGCTCAATAACTTTAGAAGCCTTGTCCAATCATCACCAAATTTAGTCAGAATGTGTATTGGCATATTATCTCGGACAAGTTTGATAACTAGCGATATCGTTTTAGTCAATCAAGAGTTATCACCCTTGTATTAAAGAAATTACCTAAAATTGGGATTGTCAGCTCAATAACTTTAGAAGCCTTTGTCCAATCTTCACCAAATTTGGTCAGAATATGTATTGGCATAATATCTCGGACAAGTTTGATAACTAGCCATATTGCTTTAGTCAATCGAGAGTTATCGCCCTTTAATTATAGAAATTGTCTAAAATTGGTCTTGTCAGCTCAATAAATTTAGAAGCCTTTGTCCAATCATCACTAAATTATCACTGTACTTAATTGGTCTCCAAAAAACAGGACGGGCGTATTTTGTGACATTTGGCGCTCTTGTTGTCCATTCAATTATGGAGATTTTCTATGTTTTGACAAAATACGTTCAAAGTCGTCTGATGCAGAATTGTCGTATGAGGGAAAGGGTTAACTTAGTTATTTTAGTGCAGGCGTCCTGATTTGAATGTCTTGAGTTTCATACCCTTTGGCATGAATATGGTTACTGGTTTTGTGATTTCAGAGAACAAACAGGGTGTGTGGTGAATGTATGTTGGAGGTCTTACACCATAGCTGATACATATTAACCTTTCTGCTGCAGACAATTTTTTGAAAACACAAAAGGCAAAAAGGAGACATTTCTCATAACATTTTCTCCTTTATTCACAATGTCTATTCAATAATTATACTAATGAACAGCTATTGTTATATTTTACCCTAGATGTTTAAAAGTTGTGTGGTTAACCCTTTTTTCACATACAGCTAGACTTTTGACATGTTTGTTGTAGACGAGTCATGAGAAATTTGTGGCAAAATGTGAATCATTTAGTGATTTTTACTTAAAATTAATGCAAAACAAAACAGACTTCAGGTCAAGCTTGAAGTTGACTTGTGTTAATCCTTTCTGCTTTATGTCCATATCTCAAGCACGACATGTCACAGGTTCATGACAGTTTATATTTCTGATCACCTAGAAGAGTATGATTGATTATTGCCACTTTTACTTAACCCTCAGCCACTTACAACAATTCTGCAGCAGATGTCTTTGAAAACATGGTGACAAAAACCGGAAAAATCTCCATAAAAGATAGCTTAATTGTTAAATAAAGTTGAAAACCTTGTGGCCAAAGGAGAAATTGCTCATCATGAGCAATTACACCTTTGGCCACAATGTTTTCAAAAGTCGTCTGCTGCTATTGCGTCTGCAGGTGGGAAAGGGTTAAGATTAGTGAAAACATCACATTATTTACCCCTTTTACACATACAACAAAATTCTGCTGCAGATGATTGAAAACACCCGATCAAAAGTATCAGAACTCTAAAAATGAAATAACAATTATTGTTTAAGGAAGAAAATATTATGGCAAAAAAAGAAATTGATCTAAACTTTTGTATATGGGAATGGGCTTAGTTCCAGTTTACCCTACTTTAAACTTTGTCATCAGGTCCGTAAATCAGACACTACTTGTAACAAGTCCAAGGTGTTTCACCTTAATGTGTATGATTGATAGCCACCACTATTCCTTGACTTTTACCAAAATTTAGGACCATATCTTGTCATTGGTCAAAGTCAACTTTATTTGTGGTTACACTTTCGTGTGATTGGCAAATACCATCATACTAAATCTTCTCAACGGACATGGGCTGCTTGCTATTTGATTGTTTCATGTTTCAAATACATATATTCACCCCTATTTATATTACATCTTACTTCTCCATTACCAAGAACTTGTTTCTATATTCAATTTTAAATAATACTACATGTACTACTTAATTTTAATGCGCGCTAAATTACCTTAGCTGTCAATGCTCCATAAATAGAGGATCTTACATGAGTGCTTATTATGTCTCCCCCATTACATGGGGGTGACATATTGATTTTGCCCGTTCCGTCCGTCCGTCCTTCCGTCTGTCACACTTGTTTCCGCTCAATAACTGAAGAACTCTTGGGCGTAGGAACTTCATACTTGGTATGTAAGTTGGTCATGACCAGTAGCTGACCCCTATTGATTTTGATAACCAAAGGTCAAGGTCATGGTGACCTTGTGAGGTAAAAAATGGTTTCCGCTCAATAACTGAAGAACGCTTTGGCCGAGGAACTCAATACTTAGTAGGGAGGTTGTCCATGCCCAGTAGAAGACCCCTATTGAGGGTCACAGTGACCATGAGCTTGAAAGGTCACAGTGACAATGAGCTGAAAAATAGTTTTTGCTTGGGCCTTGGAACTTCATACTTGATGTGCAGGTTGGTCACCACCAGCAAATGACTCCTATTAATTTTAAGGTCACTAGGTCAAAGGTCAAGGTCACAGTGGTCAAGGTCACATCCGTCACACTTGTTTCCGCTCAATAACTGAAGAAAGCTTGGGCATAGGATCTTCATACTTGGTATGCAGGTTGCTCATGACCAGTAGATGACTCCTATTGATTTTGATGCCAAAAGGTCAAAGGTCAAGGTCATGGTGACCTTGTGAGGTAAAAAATGGTTTCCGCTCAATAACTGAAGAACGCTTGGGCCGAGGAACTCCATACTTGGTATGCAGGTTGGCCATGCCCAGTAGAAGACCCTATTGATTTTGAGGTCAAAGTCAAGGTCACAGTGACCTTGAGCTGAAAGGTCATAGTGACAATGAGCTGAAACATTGTTTTTGCTTAATAACTGTAGAATGCTTTGGCAATGGAAGTTAATACTTGGTGTGCAGGTTGGTCATCACCAGCAGATGACCCCTATTGATTTTGAGGTCTCTATGTTTAAGGTCAAGGTCATGGTTACCTTCAGCTGAAAAATGGTTTCCTGCTCAATAACTAAAGGAACTTCATACCTGGTGTGCAGGTTGGTCCTAACCAGTAGATGACCCTTATGGATTTTTTGTTAGCTCACCTATGCACGAAGTGCAAGGTGAGCTATTGTGATCACATTTTGTCCGGCGTCCGTCCGGCGTGCGTCGTCCGTCGTCAACATTTGAGCTTGTTAACACTCTACGGGCTACATTTTGCATCCAATCTTCATGAAAGTTTATCAGAACGTTCATCTCCATAAAATCTTGGACAAGTTCGAAACTGGGCGATACCAGGTCAAAAACTAGGTCACTAGGTCGAATTGAAGGAAAATCTTGTTAACACTCTGGAGGCCACATTTTCAACTTGAGCATATTGAAACTTTATCAGAATGTTTGTCTTGATGATATGTAGGTCAAGTTCGAACATGGGTCACGTTGGGTCAAAAAGTAGGTCACTAGGTCAAATTGAAGGAAAATCTTGTTAACACTCCAGAGGCCGCAATTTTTGCTTCAGCAGATTGAAATTTTGTCAAAATGTTTGTCTTAAAAATATCTAGGTCAAGTTCGAATATGGGTTATGCCGGGTCAAAAACTAGGTCACTAGGTCAAATTGAAAGAAAATCTTGTTAACACTTTTGATGCCGCATTTTTTGCTGCAGCAGCTTGAAATTTGGTCAGAATGTTTGTCTTAAATATATCTAGGTCAAGTTCAAATATGGGTCATATTGGGTCAGAAACTAGGTCACCAGGCCAAATTGAGGGAAAATCTTGTTAACTCTGTAGAAGCCGCATGTTTTGCTTCAGCGGCTTGAAATTTGTTCAGAATATTGAGCTGAATGATATCTAGGCCAAGTTCGAATATGGGTCATGTCGGGTCAAAAACTAGGTCACTAGCCCAAATTGAAAGAAAATCTTTTTTACACTTTGGATGCCGCATTTTTTGCTTCAGCAGCTTGAAATTTTGTCAGAATGTTTGTCTTAAAGATATCTAGTTCAAGTTCAAATATGGGTCATATTGGACCAGAAACTAGGTCACTAGGCCAAATTGAGGGAAAATCTTGTTAACTCTGTAAAAGCTGCATTTTTTGCTTCAGCAATTTGAAATTTGGTCAGAATGTTTGTATAAATGATATCTAGGCCAAGTTCGGATATGGGTCATGCCGGGTTAAAAACTAGGTCACTAGACCAAATTGAAGGGTAATCATGTTAACACTCTGGATACTGCATTTTTAATTTCAGCATGATAAAACTTTATCAGAATGTTTTTCTTGATGAAATGTAGGCCAAGTTTGAATATGGGTCATGCTGGATCAAAAACTAGGTCACTAGATCAAATTGAAGGAAAATCTTGTGAACACTTTGGATGCCGCATTATTTGCTTCAGCAGCTTGAAATTTGGTCAGAATGTTTGTCTGAATTATATCTAGGTCAAGTTCAAATATGGGTCATATTGGATCAGAAACTAGGTCAATAAAGGAAAATATTGTTCAAACTCCGGAGGCCGCATTTTTACTTTGAGCAAGTTGAAACTTAGTCAGAATGTTGTCTTGATGATATCTAGTCCATGTTGGAATATGGGTCATATCAGGTAAAAAATATAGATCACTAGGCCAAATGAAGGAAAGTATTGTTAACACTGTGGAGGTTGCATTCAGAATAATTGTCTTGATGTGTTTTGCATTGCAGTACATTGTATAATTAAGGTGAGCGATCCAGGGCCATCATGGCCCTCTTGTTTGATTTTGAGGTCACAAGGTCAAAGGTCAAGGTCACAGTAACAATGAGCTGAAACATTGTTTTTGCTTAATAACTGTAGAATGCTTTGGCCATGGAAGTTAATACTTGGTGTGCAGGTTGGTCACCACCAGTAGATGACCCCTTTTGATTTTGAGGTCACTAGCTTAAAGGTCAAGGTCATTGTAACCTTCAGCTGAAAAATGGTTTCCTCTCAATATCTAAAGAATGCTTATGTTGAGGAACTTCATACCTGGTGTGCAGGTTGGTCCTAACCATTATATGACCTTTATTGATTTTTTGTTTGATTTTGAGGTCACAAGGTAAAATGTCGAAGGTCACGGTAACCTTCAGCTGAAAAATGTGTTTTACTCAATAACTCAAGAACGCTTATGCCCAGGTACTTCATACTTGGTGTGCAGCTTGGTCCTAACCTGTAGATGACCCCTATTGATTTTGATGTCAGTAGGTCAAAGGTCAAGGTCGCGGTGACCTTGGGCTGAAAAAAATGGTTTCCGCTCAATAACTGAAGATTGCTTGGGCCTAGGAACTTCATACTTGGTGTGCAGGTTGGTCACCAGCAGCAAATGACCCCTATTGATTTTGAGGTCACTAGGTCAAAGGCCAACGTCATGGTAACCTTCAGCTGAAAAATGGTTTCCGCTCAATAACTGAGGATTGTCACTGTTGCTTCATCTCCAGTCCAAAACTACAAAATTCATCTCCATCATTTCTTTTCCTCCCCTACGACCACACAAATGGGGAGACAAGCGCTTTTTCAAAAAAGCAATCTCTAGTTTGATATTGTTTTTATGAAACGAGTAGAGGTGTAACGATAGGTCGACTTATTGTATACTTTGATATTGTTCCCTCTTGTTTCCATATGAACAAAGGATGCAATATCATTTGATATTGCACAGCTTGATATTGCACTGGAATCTTTTTCACGTGATGCTAAAGACGGAACTATTTCCATACACTAACGTTACAAAGCGCTCTCATCCAACCTTTCGTGATTTAGAGATCCAGCTAACTTCTACTTCTACTTTGTTACTGTCAGGGCTTAGTGCATCGCAGGCAAGTGAAGCCATTAAAATGGTTAAAACAAATAATTAGGCATATTAACAAATATAAATGAAATAAAAAAAACAGCTGTGTTGTTTAGGCTGTGTATCAATGTAGACGGGACTTGAATCAGTTTACAGATGTGATCTGCTCAAGGTTCGATTCTCTGATAGTCCTAGGGAAAAGCTGTGCTTATACGGTTCGTAGTCCATTGTGAGTTACATCTTTTATAGATGACACGTAGATAAAAATCGATAGACATACACAAAACCCAATCTGGTCTATTTATAGCGTTAGCTATGCTAGTAAATACGTACGTAGTTTCTGACGTAATAATGTGACGTGTACATCAATAATATTGCTTGAGTGTTGTTTTGATTGTCGTTGACGATCTATTATAAGTGTATCAACAAATAAAGAGGGATTCATAACTGCTAGGATGAATAAGCAAATGATTGTTTTAAAGGTAGGTCTTCAGATTTGTTTTGTTATCCTCCGATGTGAAGTTTATCAACGCAGTAGCCTTTATATGTATATCAAAGATGTGTGTTCGCTTTACTGAACATACTGCGAGGTCAAAAGGCCCTTTTAAAGGGGCATCTAAATCGTAATAAAAAAACAAATGTCCAGGCGTAAATACAAGAATAAGATAATACACGAGTTCTTAATGAAAAACACTGTTAGAAAAGGCGTTACACATCATTTTGTCGACGATTCCAATTTCGAGTCGACAACAATGGCGGTTCGTAAATTATATTTTCCGCGACCTTAGCAACCAGCGTAAAGGAGAGTATAAATGCGCGATATATCGTTAATGTTTATTTATCTGAGCAATCCAAAACGACTGTTAATTTTCTAATAAGTGTGACGTGTTTAAAACAAACAAAACGACACATTTTAAATAGCCAATATCAAATTATACAATAAAAAGGTTTTTGCATGATTATGGGAATCTATTGTGTTGGGACTCGTTCCTTCGGCGGAGTGCCCTCGCAAGCTCGGGCAACTCAGCCGAAGGAACTCGTCCAACACAATATTTTCCCATATTGATGCAATAACCTATATTATCGATGTATTGTGATAACTTTGCTCTTGATAGCAATAAGTCGATAGAATATTTTCAAGTCGATAACTATCGCAATAGTTTGTTCAACTATCGATTGTTAACGATAGTTTTCATATAAATAAAACAAATCTGAACGATTTTCGGCAAATTGTCATCGGATCCATTTTTTAGTTTAAACGCTTGCATGTATATAAAAAGCGTCTTTGTGATCATGGATTGGTCTAAGTTCCGGAAAATTTTAAAGGCTGGTGCTAGCTCTATAAAATCACAATTAAATGTAATGTCAATTGAAAGAAGAAGTCTCAAATCGTTGTTATTTCAAATTTTATCACGTTTGACACCAAAAATATACTTTTAAGGTAGGCGATGATTTTATTTACTCGCGAGCACATTTACTATAAAAATACGACAGGTCCGTCTTTTAGACATGTCCTTCAAATGCACTAGAGGGGGGTATCAGAAATGACCTAATTCTATCAATACCTCTGCATAGTGATTATGACAACAACAATGGCCGAATGCAGCGCTAATTTTGAAATAGTGGAAAATAAAAAGGCCAAATCCACGGTATGGCAGCACTTTGGCTTCGTCAAAGAGAAGGTCTAAGTGTCAAAAAACAGAACAGCCTGCAGACACTGTAAACTGATTTTAAAGTATAGCGGAAACACTTCCAACTTAAATGATCATATGACAAGGAAGCACCTGTCTATATCAACTAAACCGGGTTCTTCAACAGCTTCAAAATCATACGAATACACAACTAAATCCACGGATATAAAGACATTCTTTACAAAAGTACCAGCTCATTCTCAAAGGGCGAAAGACATAACAAACTCAATTTTACAGTTCATTGTTAAAGACTTTCAAGTTTCCAGCCTTTCCTGTTAGCTTTTTCATGTGCTAGTTTTAACAGTTAACTTTAAATTTAATTTCATTTTATTACCTGCAAACAGCAGGTTTGTTTTCAGCATATTATTATTATCATATTTGAAATGCTGAGTAAAGCATTTTGATATTCTCAGTTGATTCTTTGCTTTATTTTTAGTTTTTCTTTTTTCTCCCCTGTGCCAAGTTTAAAAAAATATATCTTTTAAAGGTTAAAAAAACTATTGTGATAGTATCGCAATAGTTTCTAGACTATTGCAATACTATCGCAATATGAATTTTACTATCGCAATACTATCGTGATAGCTCTTTTGACCTCAATAGTCACCTCTAGAAACGAGTCGACTGAAATAATATGACGCGAGGCTCTGCCGAGCGTCATATTCGTTTCAGTCGACGAGTTTCATAAAAACAATATCAAATAAGCACGAATGTAAGATTCTATTTATCGCATAACACCATAAAAAGATTGTTTTCAATCTTTAAATCTATCTTTCTTCGCCCTCATATAAAAAGTGACCGAAGTTCACCCCGAAGTTCTAATGCATACTTCCACTGTAAAAAATAGTCCCTATCAATAACCTTTTGATTTCATACAAAATTAGCAACAAGGCACTTATAACATTTCATTTATCGAGATTTATTCTCTTTAAACAATATTTTTAATAAATGCCGAAATTCAGAACAATTGTAAACAATATGCTGACATTTAAAGTGACGTCACGTACGCGCTGTGAGTTAGCTATTTATGTAACTAGTAACATATGATATTTATGTCACTGCTTTATGCCACTCCTGGAGTGCACGTTATGTGATAAAACACTATACATTCTATTCTATTCATGTTTCAAATTACCTGCTGCAGATTGGTTATAAGAGAGAAAGTTAAACATTTTCTTTGTAGGTGACTATAAGGCTGTAGAAAAAAGCAGTCTGAAGAAACATATGAAGGTACATTTAGATGAGAGGCCTTATGAGTGAGTATCTATATTTTCAGGTACACTCTGTATTCTAAGCTGTATCTATATTTTCAGTTACACTCAGTATTCTAAGCCGTTTCTATATTTTCACTCAGTATTCTAAGCCATATCTACATTTTCAGTTACTCTCAGTATTCTAAGCCGTTTCTATTTTCAGTTACATTCAGTTTTCTAAGCTGTATCTATATTTTCAGTAACACTCAGTATTCTAAGCCGTTTCTACATTTTTAGTAACGCTCAGTATTCTAAGCCGTTTCTATATTTTCAGTTACACTCAGTATTCTAAGCTGTATCTATATTTTCAGTAACATTCAGTATTCTAAGCTGTATCTATATTTTCAGTAACACTCAGTATTCTAAGCCATTTTTACATTTTCAGTAACACTCAGTATTCTAAGCCATATCTATATTTTCAGTTACATTCAGTATTCTAAGCCCTTTCTATATGTTTAGTTACTCTCAGTATTCTAAGCCCTATCTATACTTTCAGTTACTCTCAGTATTCTAACATTCTCAGTAACGCTCAGTATTCTAAGCCATTTCTATACTTTCAGTTACTCTCAGTATTCTAAGCTGTAACTATTTTCAGTTACATTCAGTTTTCTAAGCTGTTTCTATATTTTCAGTAACACTCAGTATTCTAAGCTGTTTCTACATTTTCAGTAACGCTCAGTATTCTAAGCTGTTTCTATATTTTCAGTAACACTCAGTATTCTAAGCCGTTTCTATATTTTCAGTTACACTTAGTATTCTAAGCCATATCTATATTTTCAGTTACATTCAGTTTTCTAAGCTGTATCTATATTTTCAGTAATGCTCAGTATTCTAACCCATATCTATATTTTCAGTTACTCTCAGTATTCTAAGCTGTATCTATATTTTCAGTTACACTCAGTATTCTAAGCCATATCTATATTTTCAGTTACACTCTGTATTCTAAGCTGTATCTATATTTTCAGTAACACTCAGTATTCTAAGGCATATCTATATTTTCAGTTACACTCTGTATTCTAAGCTGTATCTATATTTTAAGTAACACTCAGTATTCTAAGTTGTTTCTACATTTTCAATAATTCTCAGTATTCTAAGCCATTTATACATTTTCAGTAAAACTCAGTATTCTAAGCCATATCTATATTTTCAGTTACATTCAGTTTTCTACACTCTGTATTCTAAGCCCTTCTATATTTTCAGTTACTCTCAGTATTCTAAGCCCTATCTTTACTTTCAGTTACTCTCAGTATTCTAAGCTGGATCTATATTTTCAGTTACACTCAGTATTCTAAGCCATATCTACATTTTCAGTTACACTCTGTATTCTAAGCTGTATCTATATTTTCAGTAACACTCAGTATTCTAAGTCGTTTCTACATTTTCAATAATTCTCAGTATTATAAGCCATTTATACATTTTCAGTAACACTCAGTATTCTAAGCCATATCTATATTTTCATTTACATTCAGTTTTCTACACTCTGTATTCTAAGCCCTTTCTATATTTTCAGTTACTCTCAGTATTCTAAGCCCTATCTATACTTTCAGTTGCTCTCAGTATTCTAAGCTGTATCTATATTTTCAGTTACTCTCAGTATTCTAAGCCGTTTCTATATTTTCAGTTACTCTCAGTATTCTAAGCCGTAAGCCATATCTATATTTTCAGTTACACTCTGTATTCTAAGCTGTATCTATATTTTCAGTAACACTCAGTATTCTATTAAAGTTGTTTATACATTTTCAATAACACTCAGTATTTTAAGCCTTTTCCACATGTTCAGTAACACTCAGTATTCTAAGCCATTTTTACATTTTCAGTAACGCTCAGTATTCTAAGCCATATCTATATTTTCAGTAACACTCAGTATTCTAAGACGTTTCTACATTTTCAATAACACTCAGTATTCTAAGCCATATCTATATTTTCAGTTACTCTCAGTATTCTAAGCTGTATCTATATTTTAAGTAACACTCAGTATTCTAAGTTGTTTCTACATTTTCAATAATTCTCAGTATTCTAAGCCATTTATACATTTTCAGTAAAACTCAGTATTCTAAGCCATATCTATATTTTCAGTTACATTCAGTTTTCTACACTCTGTATTCTAAGCCCTTCTATATTTTCAGTTACTCTCAGTATTCTAAGCCCTATCTTTACTTTCAGTTACTCTCAGTATTCTAAGCTGGATCTATATTTTCAGTTACACTCAGTATTCTAAGCCATATCTACATTTTCAGTTACACTCTGTATTCTAAGCTGTATCTATATTTTCAGTAACACTCAGTATTCTAAGTCGTTTCTACATTTTCAATAATTCTCAGTATTATAAGCCATTTATACATTTTCAGTAACACTCAGTATTCTAAGCCATATCTATATTTTCATTTACATTCAGTTTTCTACACTCTGTATTCTAAGCCCTTTCTATATTTTCAGTTACTCTCAGTATTCTAAGCCCTATCTATACTTTCAGTTGCTCTCAGTATTCTAAGCTGTATCTATATTTTCAGTTACTCTCAGTATTCTAAGCCGTTTCTATATTTTCAGTTACTCTCAGTATTCTAAGCCGTAAGCCATATCTATATTTTCAGTTACACTCTGTATTCTAAGCTGTATCTATATTTTCAGTAACACTCAGTATTCTATTAAAGTCGTTTCTACATTTTCAATAACACTCAGTATTTTAAGCCTTTTCCACATGTTCAGTAACACTCAGTATTCTAAGCCATTTTTTACATTTTCAGTAACGCTCAGTATTCTAAGCCATATCTATATTTTCAGTAACACTCAGTATTCTAAGTCGTTTCTACATTTTCAATAACACTCAGTATTCTAAGCCATATCTATATTTTCAGTTACTCTCAGTATTCTAAGCTGTATCTATATTTTCAGTTAAACTCTGTATTCTAAGCTGTATCTATATTTTCAGTTACACTCTGTATTCTAAGCCATATCTATATTTTCAGTTACACTCAGTATTCTATGCTGTGTCTATATTTTCAGAACACTCAGTATTCTATGCTGTATCTATAGTTTTTGTTACACTCAGTATTCTACACTCAGTATTCAAAGCCTTTTCTATATTTTCAGTAACACTCAGTATTCTAAGCTGTATCTATATTTTCAGTAACACTCAGTATTCTAAGCTGTATCTATATTTTCAGTAACACTCAGTATTCTAAGCCATATCTATATTTTCAGTTACTCTCAGTATTCTAAGCTGTATCTATATTTTCAGTTACACTCTGTATTCTACTAGTAACACTCAGTATTCTAAGCCATATCTATATTTTCAGTTACTCTCAGTATTCTAAGCTGTATCTATATTTTCAGTTACACTCTGTATTCTACTAGTAACACTCAGTATTCTAAGCCATATCTATATTTTCAGTAACGCTCAGTATTCTAAGCCATATCTATATTTTCAGTTACTCTCAGTATTCTAAGCTGTATCTATATTTTCAGTTACACTCTGTATTCTAAGCTGTATCTATATTTTCAGTAACACTCAGTATTCTAAGCTGTATCTATATTTTCAGTTACACTCTGTATTCTACTAGTAACACTCAGTATTCTAAGCCATATCTATATTTTTCAGTAACGCTGAGTATTCTAAGCCATATCTATATTTTCAGTTACTCTCAGTATTCTAAGCTGTATCTATATTTTCAGTTACACTCTGTATTCTAAGCTGTATCTATATTTTCAGTAACACTCAGTATTCTAAGCTGTATCTATATTTTCAGTAACACTCAGTATTCTAAGCCATTTTTACATTTTCAGTAACACTCAGTATTCTAAGCCATATCTATATTTTCAGTTACATTCAGTTTTCTACACTCTGTATTCTAAGCCCTTCTATATTTTCAGTTACTCTCAGTATTCTAAGCCCTATCTATACTTTCAGTTACTCTCAGTATTTTAAGCTGTAACTATTTTCAGTTACATTCAGTTTTCTAAGCTGTATCTATATTTTCAGTAACACTCAGTATTCTAAGCCGTTTCTACATTTTCAGTAACGCTGAGTATTCTAAGCCGTTTCTATATTTTCAGTCACACTCAGTATTCTAAGCTGTATCTACATTTTCAGTTACACTCAGTATTTTTAGCCGTTTCTACATTTTCAGTAACGCTCAGTATTCTAAGCCGTTTCTATACTTTCAGTTACTCTCAGTATTCTAAGCTGTAACTATTTTCAGTTACATTCAGTTTTCTAAGCTGTATCTATATTTTCAGTAACACTCAGTATTCTAAGCTGTTTCTACATTTTCAGTAACGCTCAGTGAAATATAGATACAGCTTAGAATACTGAGAGTAACTGAAAATATAAAATATAGATACAGCTTAGAATACTGAGAGTAACTGAAAATATAGATATGGCTTACAGCTTAGAATATAGAGCTTAGATATTTGGTTGTTCAAATGACCCTCGGTTCAAAACTGGCCTCACCCTGGTCAACTGTTTAACCAAGATATATAGGGAAAAACTTTGAAAATCTTCTTGTCTGAAATGCCTAGAGCTTAAGATATTTGTTGCGTAGTATTGTCTAGTGGTCCTCTACAAAGATTTTTCAAATAATGCCCCTGGGGTAAAAATGGGCCCAGCCCTGTGGTCACCTGTTTTACAGAGAGATATGTAGAGAAAAACTTTGAAAGTTTACAGTCTGAAACCGAAAGGCCTAGAGCTTAAATATTTGGTGTGTAGCATTGTCTAGTTGTCCATCTACCAAGATTGTTCAAATGATGACTCCAACAAGGGGGGTCCACCAGTTTTATATATAGAGATATAAAAGGAAAATTTTGGAAAATCTTCTTGTTAAATACTAGCTGCTAGTAAATAAATATTTCTTTCCTGACCTTCTAAGTAATATTAACTTGACAAAATACAGACAGTATAGGGCGAGGGTTTTTCGGTTCTAGGCAGTGAAGCTATACTGGTCCTCTTGGGTATATTGTATTAGCTTACCTGACCGCAAAATGTTGTTGGCATGACAAATCATATTACATAAACAAGCTAATTTAAGATCCAATGAAAATGAAAAAAATCAAATCATGATAACATGTTTGTTTGTTACAGATGTCAAGTGTGCCCGTATAAAGCCAGATCGTCCAGCCAACTTCAGATCCACCTACGGGTTCACACAGGAGACACCCCTTACCATTGTAAAGAATGTGGGTCTTTTTTCAAGGTTAACTCTGACCTCAAAAGGCATGCAAGAATCCATACTGGTGAAAAGCCATACCAGTGTTCAGAGTCAGGCTGTCCTTACAGATGTGCCATTAAAAGTAAGCATGAACCCTTTCCCTCAAACGACAATTCTGCAGCAGACGACTTTGAACATATTTTGTCAAAAATAGAAATCTGCATAATTGAATGGATAACCTATGATTGAAAGTGGAAAACATTGTGGCAAAAGGAGAAATTGCTCGTTTTTGAGCCATTTCTTCTTTTTAACGAATTATTTTTTCTCAAAAAATAATGCGGTTAACGCGATCGTGTTGCTTTGCGGAAGTCACGGTTAAACTACACTTCCGCTTAGAATACACATTAGCTGCACCTAAATAGTCCTAGTATTTTTTCGATATTAAACTGACTTCTACGTGTTTTTTCAATACAGTGAAGTCATATTTATACTATCGAATCAACATAGATAATCAATTCTCTAGAAAATATCAAATTAACAGTAAATGCATATATATTTCATTTGTCGGCAAGCGTATGAATTTTTAGTTATATGCCCATTCACTAGTGAGTGACGTAGTTAACGGAAGTCGAACCCATGCTGAAGAACCATGTAAATCTCACAGATATGCCGAATCAACACAGAGAATCAATTCTCAAGAGAATATCAATTTAATAATAAAGGCATATATTTCATGTGTCTGCAGGCATGTATGAATTTTGAGTTGTACGCCCATTGACTAGTGAAGGACGTAGTTAACAGGTGCCCATTATGTAACGCTAGCAAACCTGACCTTCGACCCAACGTTGTAGAGCAATGTATCTGCAGAGCTCCAGATAAGGTGCGTGAATACATTATCACCGCATTGAAATGCAGGAAAAATGAATGAAAATATTTCCTGTTCGTCGTATCACACATTTAAATCCGGAATAACGAATATAGAACATTTTCTGTGCGTCGTTTTAATCATAAGACAAAATGAAAGTGACGTATTTTCCAGAGAAATCCCGATCGTTAAATATAATCGCGGTCGAATAAATTACCCTAACACCGTATGTAATTCGCCTACTTCACCGGTATGTGCAGTTTTTACGGAACAACGAGTTCTCACGCTTCGGAATTTATACACAAATAAATGTCTGCTCCAAGCGAAAAAGATCCGTCTGCACAACCAATTAAACCTGGTTCGTTATTAAAATATATCAAAATGGAAGAACTGCTGAGTTCTGCAATAGCAGAATACGTTTTTAATAATTTAATCGATGACATGGTAAATAAACAACGGCCAATTTAAAGAAAACATCATGAAAAAGTTCCCCCCAAAACAATCGATCTTTGCATACGGGAGTTCCCGTGGATGATTTCGACTGATGCAGTGATGTATTTTGTTTTTTTCTCCCCTAGTTATACACAATGTGTCCCTCAAATAATAAAGTTCATCAAGATTAAGTGATTTACCAATATTATTTAATATTTAATTCGCATACCAATGAATCATTCTGGAGACCTGACTTTAATCCATCGGAAGGGTTAAATGTGTTCAAGTAAGAATAGACAATACTGTAATGGTATGAATACCCTGATAAATCAAATGCATCATGACAAACATGTTGCAGATGGTAACAAAAATAGATAATGACAAGCATACTTAACTCTTTCCCACAAATGGACGCTTTTCTTGATAAAACAAGCATTTTGACGCGCACCTTTGCCCGAATGGCTGATAAATATAAAGTAATGGTCCATAATTAGAACATCGTTTTCAAGTTGGAAACGGAGACAAAACGTTGAGAATTCCCTGTGTGCGTTTAAGTGTAATTTGTCATTTTATTTTTCTTCTATCATCTTAAGGAAACAAATAGAATTGCACAACGATACTTCCGGCATCTCTGTGATACAGAGCTCCAGATAATTACTTGGGTCAAATATGTTTCAATCCCTAAAATAATTATTAAAGAGTGAATCACTGCAGGAAGCCCATCATCCCACAATAAGGAAGGTCAACATGCATGCACAACTCTAACTAAAATTTTAAGTTAGAAAAGGCGCATAATTGTGTCAAAATCTGATATAGAGTTATGGGACTTGTCCTGCAAGGTCATTTGATGAGTGAAGTTTCAAAATTTAACCAAAGTTGCAACGCCGACGCACAGGTGACTGTTATAGCTCTCATATTCTTCGAATAGTCGAGCTTAAAAAACTACTAAGTTTTAAAGCAAGTTTAAAACAAACAAAAAACATGATCAAATGCAATTATTAATTACATTTTCAAAATAATTTGTTACCAGTACTTTCAGTACTTTGATTCACTATGTTTTCAAAAGCAGTCTGCTGCCGAGGCTTCAGAAGCATCAGAAAGCGTCTATATGAGGGAAAAGGTTAAAACACCCTGACAAAAATGTGGAAAATAAGAGAAATCGTTCATAATTTGCACTTATTCCTTTACACACAATGTTTTAAAAAGTATTCTGTTCAAGATGTCTCTGAATGTGGATTAAGGGTTATATTATCATAATCATGTGGTAAAAAGTTTGGTAAAATATCAAAGATACATAATATTTCAGGTAATCTTCGAAGTCATATGAAAACCAATCACAGACAGGACATTCAGCTCAGTTGCGAGATCTGTAATTTCCAGACATCCAGCAAAAAGGCCCTCTTTGAACACAGGAAAGTTCACGAAGTCAATGTTGATTTGAAATGTTCTGTTTGTGGCTACCAGTGCTCCAATCGCAGTGCTTTAAATAACCATAACAAAATCCACAAAGAGGACCGGTATAAGTGTAACTATTGCTCATACAAATCCTTCCAGAGTGGGAATGTACAGGCTCACATGAAACGAAAACATAAATCTAAAGTTGGAATAGTACGAAAAATGAAGGCAGACAGTAGTGATTTAAAAAAGGAATTTATAGATAGCATTATGACAGAAAGTAGTAAAGGATCTTCTAGAGTGAATATTCGTACGAAATGTCAGCAGAATTTCAAATGTGACCAATGTGATGCTGCGTTTGTGCGTGAGGACTCGTTACGATGTCATCTTAAACAGCATATGGATTCACCTCTCTCTACCGCATATGCTGTCTTAAAGCTTCAAAATCCCGTCATCAATCCTTCAACATCAAGCATTCAGACTTGCCCTGTAAACAGTCAACCAGTAATAGCTCAAACTGACGCCCAGTGTGAACTCATACATATTCATTCTACAAATCAAAGTCCTTTATCAGTGAAAGAAAGCTCACAAACCATAATACACCAGGATCTGGGGTTTCAAAATCAAACTGCTAACCTGGGTATCAACGATATTTTGGCAGCAGCACGTCTCTCTGGACTTGCTTCCTGTGGAAATTCTCCGACATTTAAAAAACCTCTGGACCAGTTTATATTTCAGGAAGGTGCTGATGTGGCTACTTCTCTAACGTCAGTTTCATCAAATATAGAAGATCAGACCATAACAATTTCTCAACAACCACATCAACAAGATCTGTCCACTGTACAAGTAATGCAAAATGTGTCCCTTCCTTACATGCGTCTACCGAACGGTCAGATCTTGATACTCACTGGTCAGAATTCAAACTCACCTATAGTGCACCAGTCAAATACAGTGACCTCAGAGGAAGCTACTATTAACCACGGAGCTGCCTTACAAACACAAATAATTGCTCAACAACCAACCACAGAGCAGCAACAGATTATTCAAATTCCAGAAATTTCTATGTCGAACACGGCTTCTACAATGTCTGCTCCTCAAAGTGGAGCTATTCCCATACAAATAATTCTACCAAATGATTCCCAGCAAGCCATACCTCTCGTGTCTCAGCTTCTCAATAGTGTTATCAATAGGGGAACCAGTGAAGGTGTGAGTGGGGGAATGTTGGGTCAGACTACATTAGTCAGTCAAAATAATGCAAAAGAGCAGTTGAATGATGGAATACAAAATTTTGTTGTACAAATACCTGCTCAACCTGGTAAAGACCCTTCTGGTGGTCTTGCTGAAGGTCAAAGCTTTGTACTACAAATTCCAGGTAATGGAAATTTCAGCTGAGACGTAAGGTTAATCTTGTATTGTCAACTATTTATATGAGTTATACATTTTACATTGTAAACCAATTCATTGATATGCATTAATAAACGTTCCTCCTAACTTGACAACATGTTTGAAAAATAAAACAAGAGGGCCATGATGTCCCTGGATCGCTGACCTGAACTATGTAATGTGATGTGTCATGGCAGCTGCAATAACTCATTTTTTCGGTGTGGTAAGCTAATAGAAGAGGCCCAGTTCCACTGCCAGAGAGCGAAAAACCCAAACCCTTTATTGTCTGTCTTTTGTCAAGTAAATATGACTTCGAGAGCCCCAAAGAAATATTTATGTACCAGTTAGTATTTTTAACAACTACATTTTCTAAGTGTTTCCATATATCTCTATGTAAAACAGGTGACCCCAAGGGCGGGGCCAATTTTGACCCAAGGGGTATAATTTGAACAATCTTGGTAGATCACTAGACCATTGTACTCACCAGAAATCTAAGCTTTAGGCCTTTCTTTTTCAGACAAGAAGATTTTCAAAGTTATCCCCAATATATATCTATCTAAAACAGGTGACCCCCTGGGTGTGGCCAATTTTGAACCCAGAGGCATAATTTGATCATGGTAGAGTATAACAAAACAATTCTACACATCAAATGTCTAACCTCTACGCCTTTTGGTTTCAGACAAGAAGATTTTCAAAGAATTTAACTATATATCGATTAGTAAAACTGGTGACCCCCGAGCAGGACCAGTTTTTACCCCAAGGTTTGGTTGATATTATTTCATTGGGTTAAGAGGAGCTGTTGTTTGAAGCTAAATGTTCCTTTTACCCCTTTCCTGATGCTGCAACCGATCAATATGGCTTGAAATTATGTACAGTGTCAATAAAGGACAATTTCTGTTAAATTACATGTATCTTGAAAGCTGAATATTTTTCGTACTTCAATCCCACTTTTGGAAATGTGGTCATTAATTATGTAAAAAAGTGTTGTCAGTAGTGGCCAAAAGCATAGGAAACCATAGGAGCGTGTGTTTTTGTTTAGATCTTATTAAGAAGTTAAGCAAACAAATAATTGTAGCTGATACAGCATCCAACTTTAGAACAGTAATGACAACACTTTTCTGCTTCATATGCGTCAAAACACTCCTACAAGTCGGAAAGTCGGAAAGGGTAAAAAGAGAACAGTCTTTTGACATCATCAAGAACATGACTTTTGTGTGCCCAGTAACTTGGGAATCATGATGCATGGATTCTCATTTTGACCGTTGACCTCTAAGTGTGACCTTGACCTTAAAGGTACAGGCCAACACTTCACCTTATTGTGAACATGTGCCCAGTATGGTTGAGATCATGAGATGTGTGCTGGACAAGTTACAAGCCATCAAACAGTACTCATTTTGATCTTTGATCTCTTAAGTGTGACCTTGACATTTGAGCCAAAGGCCTTGGTCTTGTGCATGGCACGCAACCTCATCATGGAAATGAATGCATGGTTAAGGTTTTGACCGAGGTACATACACCGAATCGCCATTGTGATAGATATGACAAGCTTTCTCGACAAAAATCCGGTTTGAACATTTTATTTATCTAAAGATTTTAACAGAAAATGGGAAAAAGTAGGCAGCTGGGTGATTTGCATGACACGTCATCTAGTTATGGAGAATAATTGTGTGAAGTGATATAACAAGAGGGCCAAGATGGCCCTTATTCGATCACATTAGTGATGGTATAGTAATAAATGTATTTGCCAATATCAAGGATAATTTTGTATCAATACGATGAGCAAATTCAGAGGAGAAGAATTAAGGCATTTTAACCTCTTTCTGATGCCGCAGCAACCAAAGTTCTCCATAGAATTTGAATATATGAACAATATTGAAAGAGGACCATCAAAGGAACATGCCTATGTAGTTTTGATGAAATTGGTCTACTGAATTAGGAGATGTCATTTAAAGCAAATAGTTAATTTTACCCCTTGGTTGCTATGTCTTTCAACTAATCAATATGGCTTGACAAATTTTGTAGAGGATCAATGAAAGAACATTTCTACAAAATTATCTTGAAATCAGACAACCACTTTTATAAGGATGGATTATTCAAATTTTGTCATTTTGCCCCTTTTCTGATGCCATGTTTTTCAATTAATCAAATTTTGTAGAGGGTCACCCAAGGAACGTTTCTAACAAATAATATTGGAATCTGACAAGCAGATTCAGAGGAGAAGAAATTTAAAGATTATTCGTTTTGCCCCGTTTCTGATGCTGCAGCTACCAAAGTTCTCTATGGAATTATTTGAACAACTATGAAGAGGACCACCAAAGGAACATTCCTGTGAAGTTTTGTTGAAATTGGTCCTGTGGTTTAGGAGGAGATGGTGTTTAAAGCTAAAAGTTAAAGACAGACGACGGAACAAACACCTTGAGGTGATCTAAAAATCCATTCTAGCAAGTTGGAAAATACAGCCAGGAAACGAGATTGTGGATGGACTGAAGGACGCTAGCGAACCAGTCTCTGACTAATAAGATCACTGTGAAATGATCTGTGCATACATCTTGGAAAGCAAAATTAGGCATTCATCATCTTTTTGAGCCTATGCAACTGCAGCAAATGTTAAGCTTTCACAGGATTGTTATGGCTTGGATTATACTTATGTGTGCTTTCTCTCCTGGTTTGATACTGTGAAGTGTTCTGTTGTGAAAAATACAACTAAACTAGTTGGTTGTTTTTGTCACAAAACTCTTGTGTCTCCTCCATTGCATTTGTCAATGATTGTAAACCTTGACCCTGAACCTAAGTGGTTGAAACCATTGAGTTATTGAGCAGACACAAAATAGTGACTAGTCATATGACCATTGACCTCTAGTTGGGACTTTGACCTTGAACCAAAGTGGTTGTAACATGCGCTCTGCACATCGTCTCCATACATGTATAGTGAACATTTATGATGATTATTTTAAAATCCTTCAAGCGGTTCAAAAACTATGGAGCGAACATGATTTGTGACTGACAAGACAGTTGGAGCAAAAACAAATACATGGGGAGAGACATAATGATGGACAGGTGTGTTACAAAAGCTCACTCTGATCATTTTATAAGAGCCATAAAATTAGGATTCAGCATGTTTTCAACAGTATTTAAGTTATATTATGGTGGGAAGTTCACCTAATGTCCGATTCCTGGTTTTCATACACCTGCAATTCTACACAACATTTCAACCAGGAAACTGGCTATCTTCCCACATTTAGCCCATTTATGGAAAAGACGATGGTCACAATGACTTTTGTTAACCCTTTCCCTCATATAGTGGCTTTCTGACGCCTCTGCAGCAGACAGCTATTTGAAAACAGTGGCAAAAGAAGAAATTGCATAAAACGTGCAATTTCTCCTTTTGCCACAATGTTTTCCACTTTTAGTCATTCAATTATGAGACAAAATATGTTCAAAGTTGTCTGCTGAAGATTGTCGTATGAGGGAAAGGATTAATCATCAGAAAGAATGAATGGCCGAGCTTCCAACTCACAATCCCTGGATTGATAGTCCTCATCATTACCGACTGATATAGTGTGGCTTGACTGACATATATCGTCGGCTTGCAGTACTGAACTGTAGGTATTAAGTGCTTTCTATAGGTAAACTTGGAAACCAAGTTCTCCTCCGTATGTATTGTTCACACCCGAGGAACATGCCTCCAAGGTGTTCATATACATTGCTTTAAAATGTAATTTCGTTCCAACTTAAAGATCATGTAAAATTCATAAATTCTAATTACAAAATGTACCTAGTTTTTGACCAGACATGACCAATATTCAAATGTAGGCAAAACTTCAAAACAAGGCTTCCTACAAAGTTTCATCATTCACAAGTCTTGCGGCACTACAGTCATGGTGGAGTGCCCTTGGGCAAGGCACAGTTTCTAGCCTAGTACTGGTTTGTTTACCCAGAGATCATGAATAAGTGAACTGTCGTTACAACAGAAATAATGTTGAAAGCGTGCTTAAAACCTCAAAAAACATAAACAAACTCCCCTGAATCTGCTTCTTTAAATTAAAGACAATAATGAATTTGGTAGAAATGTTCCTAAGGTGGCTGTCTAAAGACAGTATTCAAGCCATTATGATTGGTGGAAAAACATGGTTCCCAGTTGAGTTTCATCATGCAGTAGTTAACAATGTTGTTGACATGTAAGGGACAAAAGGTGATTACAAATGCTCACCATGAGCACTTTTTGCTCAGATAAGCTAAAAAAAACAACAACACATAATTAACAATAATTGTCTTTAATGCATTAACTGTAACTTGATTCAAGCATGTAGGTGATAAAAAAAACAATCCGTCTTTAATATAATTATGTACTTACTTATGTAACCTTAAACTTATTCTAAAATTCTTATGATTTAAACCTTTCCCTGACATAGATGACATTCCAAGCTCTTGAAAAACATGATGGAAAACAAAGCAGCCACTCGTTTGAATATAATTCCATGTATTACAGTTAGGAGACAACTAGATTCCTGTTGGGCTTTTCCAGGCATAGGTTCCATTACATATAGATAAAGGCTCCAACTGCCTTGTCAGCCAGATTTGACCAATATTTGCATTTGGATCTGATACAAATAAAAAACGATAGTCAAATAAAGCAAACTAAGTGAATGTTTTGAAAAGAAAAGTTGATACTCTTTGGTTTGAGTATATATAATTAAACCTCTTTGTGTATTCTTTTTTCATATCTTCATAATAATAGTTATCTTGAACAACCGAAAAACTGATTTATGTATTTCAATATGTAAATGAACACTAGTTACATTAAAGCAGAAATTAATAAATCACCATACCACAAGAAGACCAACCTTTTGGACTGTGTAACCAGTGAAGATCCAGATCAGCCTGTGCCTTTTTGCAGTCTAATTAAGATCTTCTCTGTCCACTACCTTGTCCAACAGACATCCAAGACACCTCTTCTAGAGTATGGTCATTACCAAAACATAAATATGAAAGTTCATCGTAGTTACCATTTAATTCATAACTCATGTCTCGTAATCAAGTTTTAGCCTTGCAATAACCAGAACTCTAAATAAAGGTTGTATTTCATATTCTTAACTCATTCCAATCTGCAGAAAATGACATTGTGACAAAAAATTTGTTGGGTCTTTTTAACACAATGTTATCGCTCTCATACCATAATTAAACTTTGTTTTACTAGATTTTAGTCAGTGTTATTAAAGTCGTCTGCAGATTGATAGTTTGTTCGTTGGAAAGAATTTAATCCTTATTTGACCTCTAAACCGTATGTTGCGGATATTCCAAATTAAAATGTCTCTGTGAGACTATTTACTGGATCACCCACCATATTGGGCTTACTTCAATAATAGTTAGAGATATTGGGATTACCTGCAACATTGGGCTTACTTCAGTAATAGTTAGAGATATTGGGATTACCTGCAACATTGGGCTTACTTCAGCAATAGTTAGAGATATTGGGATTACCTGCAACATTGGGCTTACTTCAGTAATACATATCATACATATCTTGGCATTAAGTGTTTTGATCTTTTCTTGATTCAAAACCAGCACTAATCACTCTATAAAAACTAGGGATGGGACCGAGTACCGGTTATCAAAATAGGTATTCGAGTACTCGATTATTTATTTTCCATTTTTTCTATCTTTCATCTGATAAAAGTATGTTAAAGTAAATACAAACTTAAAATGTATTGAATCTGTTTCTTATCGAGTTACTAAAGAAGTCGGTAAATCAGCGGTGAAGGTAAATTAAAGAAACAGCCAACACCTTTTCGTCTGAAGATGGTACTTAATCCATTTTAATCCGTTTTAATTGGCGGTTTAATTGCAATCGCGAGTCCTTTACGAACAACATGACAAACAGGTTAACAGCGATATCAATATAATCTCCAGTCAATTAGCAACTATATGTCAAACAATATGTCAAACCAGAGACATATAAACTGTGTTTATATGTCTCTGGTCAAACATGGAGGGCCGTCGGTTTTTCACACCTTCGTCGTACTAGTGCTTTCAATTGTCAACACGTTTTAATTGGAAAGTTGTAAGAAATACACATCAATATGATTCGATAAGAACTGTTGCAATTGTTTGAGTAATTGTTCGTCAAATCATTAGAACCATCTTCTATCATTCTTATCTATTCGAACGAAAGGAAAACAACAAAATTACAACCATGCCTCCTGCTAAATCCGCAGTCTGGAAACATTTTAAGCGCAAGCAGACGACAAGTCAGTTAAATGCATGTAGTGCACATATTACCGGTTAATTGGAAAACCGAAGAAAAAAACCCATTGTTAATTTATGTTCCTTATTTTCATAGATGATAAAGATATTCTTTTATTAAATGTATTGTTTATCATTTATTCTTGGTATTGCTTTCCATCGACCATTTTACTTGCCCTTTTTCCGCGAATTTAAAGAGATATACAGTCTGCACCCAAACGTTTGGATGTTTACGCCAATGCAAATTCTGAATGTATTTGTTGAATTATTTTGTTTTCAAAAATAAAACAACTATTTTTTTTCAAATATCAAATATCATACGTAGAGGCGAAAACAAACGCATGTTTGTTCTTATAAAATCAATTCAAATTTAGTGTACGAGTACAATACTATTCTGAGAGACAAGACGTTTGACGAACTAATTTACACAATGTGATTTCTTGCGAGTACCCGAGTACTCGATCGGAAGAGTTCACGAATACCCGAGTACTAATATCGGTACTCGTTCCCATCCCTAGTAAAAACAGCAAGACGAATGTATGCAATTGGCTTGAATTTGAAAAAGTTACAAACAAGACTAAGGGATAGAGGATGTTAAAAGAAGTGAAAAAGATCTCAAGAAAGGGTTTCCAAACCAGCATTTATGATGGGGGAAGAAAAAGTGTCGTTATTATTTGATGTTCCAGGGCTGGATATGTTATGTATCATTGATTATTATACAATTCTTTTCACAAGCTTTCTTTAAAATTTAAGCATTTTTCTGTACTCTCTTAACATGTACACACTTTCCATTTCCCACATGCAGCTGTTTTCAAATTTACTATTTGAAAATACAAACCACTAAATGACATTTTCTTCCAAAGAGAACTATTTTCATATGTTCCCTGCTGGTCATAAAAACCTTTCTGATCAAACTTCTTGTTGTATATCATGTAAGGCAAAGGTTTATCTTGATCACTACACAGTATATCTTATAATATTGCAAAATTGATAAAGCATTCTGTATTTATCATACAAAGTGCTCACAATGCACATTAATTTTGCTTAAGGTCCTTTCATCAAAAGTTGTGCACATTGATCCTGAATATTTCATTGGTAATCTGCATTCCTTGTTCACTTCCTTGTAACACAAATGTGTGGGTAAATGCTAAAGGCTTGTCAGAACCGCTATCCTGAAAGTGTAAATAAAACAGTGTTACAGAGACACCAACCAAAGCGTTTGTATTAACCCTTTCCCACATACAACAATTCTGCAGCAGACGACTTTGAAAGTATTTTGTCAAAACATAGAAAATCTCAATAATTGAATGGATAACCTATGACTAAAAGTAGAAAACAATGTGGCAAAATGTGACTTTTGTCACTATGTTTTCAAAAAGCCGTCTGCTGCAGAGGCTTCTAAAAGGGTCTATATGAGGGAATTGGTTAATATTAAAGGTCTCTTTGAATATCTCCCCATGCATCCATACAGATGTGCAGGCTGATCTGATTCTACATGACTACAAAGGTCACAAAGGCTTAACCCTTTCTCTCATATAGACGCTTTCTGATTGTTACCCGATTTCATGTCACCAATTTTTGCGGATAGTGAGCAATGGAAAGTCTCCCTTCAGTCCTTTCCCAGACAGCCAACGTATATTTGGCCGGAGGTTCAATAATTTCAATTTCCGCCGTGTTCGCCATTTTTTGTTGATAGGTTTTGGTTGTCATAAATGGGAATTTTCTCAACCTTTTCAATTGAATTATAATTCAAAAATATTTAAAAACATGTTTTGAACTCACAAAAACATATTTCAAAATACATCATAGCAAACACAACATCAAATATATTATGAGAAAATGAATAAAAAATATGTCGCAAAATTAGTGGTCAGCTGTTTTGGATGGGGTACTCAGTAAATATAGCTCCAACTGCGCTATGAAATTGAAGAGCTTTGTAAGTGTGACAAATTTGTTGAAATGTTTGTAGTTCAACTAAATTGATTTTAGTTTAAATCATACAGCTTTGGATTATATTCGTAAATATTCGGTTCTGGGTGAAGCGAATAATGAATACATAGCGGACAGACCTGTATATTTCATCCCTATTGTGCATATAGGGAAAAACAGTCCAAGCTGGTGAAGGCCATAGTTTTTTGACAATCAACATGGCTTGAAGGAATCTGGAAGCAGGTCACCCAAGGAATATTTGTGCAATTTTATTTTCAAATCTATTGTTTAGCTCCAGTGACCTAGATATGCAATGGACTGTAACTGTTTCAACAACATTGAAAGAGGAGCCCCAAGGATCATTCCTACCAATTTAAGTCAGACTATATGAAGAAGGTGTCATTTATGGACACAGTTTACAACGATCATCAGGCCATCACAATAAACCAAAGGTATTGGGATTTTCTACACAAACGACGCGAGCCCTGGTTAAGACTCCTGGAAACAGACATCGAGCGTGATTAATATAAACTGACAGCTTGTTTCAAATCCATGTTAAATAAAAAAGTTTAAACTAACCACTTTATGCTCAGGTGAGCTAATAAAAATAATTTGTGTCAGGGTAAGGGTTATCAAAACAAGAAGTTTAAAAGGAACCTGTCTATAAACCAACAATCCTTTCATTCACCTTGGCAGCAGAAGCCTTATATAAACATTGTGACAAAGCGAGCAATTTCCCCTTTTCTAAAAATGTTTTCAACTCTATTTAACAGTTTGTGTGACCCAGGTTAGTTCTGATGACATTTAAGCTACAGTAATTACATTAATGTGTAATATATTTTGGAACTATTGTTTGACCCAGGTTTGTCTTAATGTGTAATGCATTTTGGAGCTATTGTGACCAAGGTTTGTTTTGATGACCTTTTAGCTACAGTAACTACATTGATGTGTAATATATTTCCTATGTTAAAAATGTGCCCCTAGTGTGGAGACGCTATGACCCAAGGGTTGCTACATACCCAATATTAAAGCTTTAAGACTTTTAAATTTCAACAAATAGATTTTTAAACGTTTCACTATGAAAACATAAACATGTCCTTCCCTCATAGTGACCATTAGTTTTAACAAATTCAACTTATTTTATCAATCTTTGCAGACCTAACAATATGGCCTGCTGTGAAGTTTGGTTGCATAGGTTGCAATATGAGGAAATTGTTTACTTTCTTTTTTCAAAATGATTTCAAAATCCTTTTTTTTTTCAGGGTCGTCATCAGTTGGTAATGTAAGAAGAAGTATCAAATTACCTTTAGTTGTCCCAATATTGTAATAAGAAGCATACTGTCATTTATCCTTTGACAATCAGTAGTTGTCGTGACAAACTGTGCATTTGCAAACACCTGCAAAAGATATAAAATGAATTACTATCAAAACATGGTTATTATATACCACAGGACAAAAACAAGTTTACAATGACCTGCATTCATTACCATAACAAGAAATACGCGTAATTAAATGTCTCGCTGTCCCCTGCTTTGACTGTCAATGCAAGTGTAAAAGACAATAGTAAAATAACAAACATTTAACATTGTAAAAATGACAAATGACCAAAAGACCACAAAATTAAACAACAAGAGGCCCATGAGGGCCTATGCTCTACTGGTATGGTTCTTTGGTCATTTTCAATCCAGAGCATGTATGTATGGTGAAGATCGGATAGTAAATGGAGGCTCTTTTGTGTTCACAAGCTGTATTATAGCAATTTTTACAATTTCATGGGACATAATCCAGTCTTGGCGGATCTGGCTGGTTTTCAAAAGAAACCAAGCTCTCATCAATATTTAACTACTATCTAAGTTTGGTGAAGATCAGATAGTAAATAGAGCCTCTATTGTGTTCACATGCTCAATTATAGCAATTTGATTTGGTTTACGAAAGGAACCGAGCTCTCATGGATATCTAACTACTGTATAAGTTTGGTTGAGATACAATCAAAAGTGAAGACTGTATCGTGTTAACAAGAAATTGTTTACGGACGGACGGACGGACGACGGACAAATCGCCACGACATAAGCCCTTCTGGTCTTTGGCCAGTAGAGCTAAAAATTGAAGGATTATTTGAAAATCGGCCTGACACTTTTGGAGGAGAAGACTTTTTTAAGTTTGCACTATAGCTATATAAGGCAAAATAGCCCCCCCACCCCCCCCCCCCCCCTGGCGGCCATGATTTTCGACCAATCAACATGGCTTAAAGAAACTGATAGAGGGTCATCCAAGGAACATTTCTACAAAATTATTTGAAAATCTGCCAACCAGTTTGGGAGAAGAAGAATTTTGAAGTTTTTTTCATTTCGTTGCCATGGAAACCAGAATTCTGCATGGATCCCAAAGATTTTAAGGAATTCTGGTGAGGACATTGAGAGGATGCTTTCTGTGAAGTTTCATCCCAGTTGACCCACCGGTTACAGAGGAGAAAATGTTGACGGACGCCGGACATAGGGCGATCACAATAACTCACCTTGAGCACTTCGTGCACAGGTGAGCTAACAATCAATTGAATATTACCGCATGTTTTTCTGTAATTAGTTGGGGTCCATGGTAGAAGTTTTCGGGTGGTTTTCCTTCAGTTGTAAACTTAGCAGACGGCTGAAAATAAAATGAACAAGATGTGTTTGTGAAACACTGATGCCCCCTGAATGGCAACATCTAGGTCAAAGGTCAAGGTCGCCAGGTCAAAAATGTTGGTACTGACAGAAAGGTCATGTCACAAGGAATACACATGTGAAATATGGTAGCTGTTATGGTTCAAAAGAAGTGGTCAAGGTTAAAGGTTTTTTTCGAGAATGGCAACATCTAGGTCAAAGGTCAAGGTCGCAAGGTCAAAAATGTTGGTACTGACAGAAAGGTCATGTCACAAGGTATACACATGTGAAATATGGTAGCCTTACCTGTTATGGTTCAAAAGTAGTGGTGAAGGTTAATTTTTTTTTTGAGAATGGCAACATCTAGGTCAAAGGTCAAGGTTGCAAGGTCAAAAATGTTGGTACTGACAGAAAGGTCATGTCACAAGGAATACACATGTGAAATATGGTAGCCGTACCTGTTATGGTTCAAAAGTAGTGGTCAAGGTTAAAGTTTTTTTCGTGCAGACAGACAGACGTGCAGACAGGCCAAAAACTATATGCCCACCGAATCGGAGATTCCGGGGGCATAAAAATTTAGTAATATTTGCACAGTAAAAGAGGATTTCGCAGTGTGGGGCAGGAGAAGTGCTCAGCTCAATACTGGACATCCTGTTTATTCAGAAGGTTTGTCTGAACAAAGTTCGACTTTTTGGATCAACTACACATTATACACCCTACAGCCAGTAGGGATCAACATCTTTGGATAATAGGAGAGCACACAGCCAAAATCTCACCTAAAATAAACAGGAATTTGGCCTACAAAGTCTCCCTTATTTAGTGTTGGAAAAATGTGCTATCAGGGTTTCCTGAACGAATCTGGTAGTGTTAAATTTATGTAAACCCAGACAATTAAGAACATGCAAAGTTCTGGGAGGTGATTATGCTACTGTATGGTCCTTCTTACTTTTCTGAATTATGTAGACAAAATCTATGCCGTAAGCAGTGATCTTGTAACCTGTCAATATTTTGTCAATATTTATCATGGTCTTATAATTCTTGCATAATTGAAGTTATAAGTATTATGAAGTTATAGTAGTCTAAGTATGCTGTTGGAGATTTCGTACCAATGCACTATTGTACCACTGCAATTTATTGTTCTTGTAGACTTCATACCACATAATGGGGTCATTAGGGGTTAAAGGTGTGCAAAACTGTTGACAACAGTTGCGATTTAATATAATCAGAATTTTTTTTATCTAAATTGTGAATGGGTCCAGTGTCGTATAGTATTATGACCCCCGCGGTTAAATGACCCGCGGGTCGTTTTACCGCTATTGTAAAATGACCCCCCCTATTTTTTCCATCTTATTCCTTTTTAGCTCACCTGAGCTTTGCTCAAGGTGAGTTATTGTGATCGCCTTTTGTCCGTCGTGCGTCGTGCGTCAACTTCTTCTCCTCAGTAACCAGTGGGTCAATTTGGATGAAACTTCACAGAAAGCATCCTCTCATTGACCTCACCAGAATTCCTTCAAATTTTTGGGATCCATGCAAAATTCTGGTTTCCATGGCAACGAAACCGAAAAAACTTCAAAATTCTTCTTCTCCCAAATTGGTTGGCAAATTTTCAAATAATTTTGTAGAAATGTTCCTTGGATGACCCTCTATCAGATTCCTTCAAGCCGTGTTGATTGGTCGAAAAACATGGCCGCCAGGGGGGGCGGGGCTATTTTGCCTTATATGGCTATAGTGAAAACTTAAAAAATCTTCTCCTCCGAAAGTGTAAGGCCGATTTTCAAATAATTTTGTAGAAATGTTCCTTGGGTGACCCTCTATCAGATTCCTTCAAGCCATGTTGATTGGTCGAAAAACATGGCCGCCAGGGGGGGGCGGGGCTATTTTGCCTTATATGGCTATAGTGCAAACTTAAAAAATCTTCTCCTCCAAAAGTGTCAGGCCGATTTTCAAATAATTTTGTAGAAATGTTCCTTGGGTAATCCTCTATCAGATTCCTTCAAGCCATGTTGATTGGTCAAAAAACATGGCCGCCAGGGGGCGGGGCTATTTTGCCTTATATGGCCAAAGTGAAAACTTAAAAAATCTTCAACATCTTCTCCTCAGTAATCAGTGGGTCAATTGGGATGAAACTTCACATAAAGCATCCTCTTAATGACCTCACCAGAATTCCTTCAAATTTTAGGGATCCATGCAGAATTCTGGTTTCCATGGCAACGAAACGAAAAAAACTTCAAAATTCTTCTTCTCCCAAACTGGTTGGCAGATTTTCAAATAATTTTGTAGAAATGTTCCTTGGATGACCCTCTACCAGATTCCTACAAGCCATGTTGATTGGTCAAAAAACACGGCCGCCAGGGGGGCAGGGCTATTTTGCCTTATATGGCTATAGTGAAAACTTAAAAAAATCTTCTCCTCCGAAAGTGTCAGGCTGATTTTCAAATGATTTTGTAGAAATGTTCCTTGGGTGACCCTCTATCAGATTCCTTCAAGCCATGTTGATTGGTCGAAAAACATGGCCGCCAGGGGGGGGGGGGGGGCGGGGCTATTTTGCCTTATATGGCTATAGTGCAAACTTAAACAAGAGGGCCATGATGGCCCTGGAATCGCTCACCTGATTTTTTTTTTTAACTTTAGCTATATAAGCCCCGCCCCCTGGCAGTCATAGTTTCCGACCAATCAACTTGGCTTGAAGGAATCTGATAGAGGGTCACCCTAGGAACATTTCTACAAAATTATTTGGAAATCTGCCAGACACTTTTGGAGGAGAAGATTTTTTAAGTTTTCACTATAGTCATATAATACAAAATAGCCCTGCCCACTGGCGGCCATGTTTTTTGACCAATCAACATGGCTTGAAGGAATCTGAAAGTGGGTCATCCAAGGAACATTTCTACAAAATTATTTGAAAATCGGCCTGACACTTTCGGAGAAGAAGATTTTTTAAGTTTTCACTATAGCCATATAAGGCAAAATAGCCCCGCCCCCCCTGGCGGCCATGTTTTTCGACCAATCAACATGGCTTGAAGGAATCTGATAGAGGGTCATCCAAGGAACATTTCTATAAAATTATTTGAAAATCGGCCTGACACTTATGGAAGAGAAGATTTTTTAAGTTTTCACTATAGCCATAAAAGGCAAAATAGCCCCGCCCTATGGCGGCCATGCTTTTTGACCAATCAACATGGCTTGAAGGAATCTGATAGAGGATCACCCAAGGAACATTTCTACAAAATTATTTGAAAATCGGCCTGACACTTTTGGAGGAGAAGATTTTTTAAGTTTGCACTATAGCCATATAAGGCAAAATAGCCCCGCCCCCCTGGCGGCCATGTTTTTCGACCAATCAACATGGCTTGAAGGAATCTGATAGAGGGTCACCCAAGGAACATTTCTACAAAATTATTTGAAAATCGGCCTGACACTTTCGGAGGAGAAGATTTTTTAAGTTTTCACTATAGCCATATACAGCAAAATAGCCCCGCCCCCCCTGGCGGCCATGTTTTTCGACCAATCAACATGGCTTGAAGGAATCTGATAGAGGGTCATCTAAGGAACATTTCTACAAAATTATTTGAAAATCTGCCAACCAGTTTGGGAGAAGAAGAATTTTGAAGTTTTTTCGGTTTCGTTGCCATGGAAACCAGAATTTTGCATGGATCCCACAAATTTGAAGGAATTCTGGTGAGGTCATTGAGAGGATGCTTTCTGTGAAGTTTCATCCAAATTGACCCACTGGTTACTGAGGAGAAGAAGTTGACGCACGACGGACGACGCACGATGGACGACGGACGACGGACGCCGGACAAAAGGCGATCACAATAACTCACCTTGAGCAAAGCTCAGGTGAGCTAAAAATCTTCTTCTCCAAAAGTGTCGGCCCGATTTTCAAATAATTTTTTAGAAATGTTCCTTGGATGACCCACTTTCAGATTCCTTCAAGCCATGTTGATTGGTCAAAAAACATGGCCGCCAGTAGGCAGGGTTATTTTGCATTATATGGCTATAGTGAAAACTTAAAAATTTTCTCCTCCAAAAGTATCTGGCCGATTTTCAAATAATTTTGTAGAAATGTTCCTAGGGTGACCCTCTATCAGATTCCTTCAAGCCAAGTTGATTGGTGGGAAACTGGCTGCCAGGGGGCGAGGCTTATATAGCTAAAGTGAACAAAAAATAAACAAGAGCTGTCGGAGGACAGCGCGCTCGACTATTCCACCGCTTATTTAAGTTACCGAGATAATGGACTCTAATGTAGTTGCATGCAAAACATTAACCACAATTTCTTAGTGGGTGATAATTTGCATTATATGCAGGATAGTGTTATTTAACATGATTATTTTCATAGGTTTGATGGTTAGATAGGGTTGTATAACCTTTCAATGGAATGCATCAAGTAGTTACTAAGATATGGACTCTTAATGTAGTTGCACGCAAACCTTTAACCATAATTTCTAAGTAAAAAAAGGGCAACAATTTGCACCATATACAGGATAGAGTTATCTTAATTGGTTGTGTTTATAGTTGTACAATTGGGAAAGGTTGTATAAAGTTTCAATACAATTGTTCAAGTTGTTACTGAGATTACACTCTAAATGTAGTTGCAAAACTTTAACCAGAATTTCTAAGTCCAAAAAGGTCCATAACTTGCATAAAATGCTGGTTGGTAAGGGCTGTATAACGTTTCAATGCAATGCATCAAGTAGTTACTAAGAGATGGTCTCTTTATGTAGTTGCATGCAAAACTTTAACCAGAATTTATAAGTCCAAAAAGGCCATAACTTGCATAAAATGCAGGATAGAGTTATCATACTTGATAATCTACATAGGTGTGATAGTTGGGTAGGGTTGTATAAAGGTTCAATGCAATGCATCAAGTATATACTGAGACGTGGACTCTTAATTTAGTTGCACGCAAAACTTTAACCAGTATTTCTAAGTAAAAAAAGGGCCATAACTTGCATAAAATGCAGAATAGAGCTATCATACTTGATAATCTACACAGGTGTAATAGTTGGGTAGGGTTGTAGAAAGTTCAATGCAATGCAGCAAGTAAATACTGAGATATGGACTCTTAATTTAGTAGCACGCAAAACTTTAACCAGAATTTCTAAGTAAAAAAAAGTGCCATAACTTGCCTAAAATGCAGGATAGAGTTATCTAACTTGTTAATCTACATAGGTGTAATAGTTGGGTAGGGTTGTATAAAGGTTCAATGCAATGCATCAAGTATATACTGAGATATGGACTCTTAATTTAGTTGCATGCAAAACTTTAACCAGAATTTCTAAGTAAAAAAAGGGCCATAACTTGCATAAAATGCAGGATAGAGTTATCTTAGATGATAATCTACACAGGTGTGATAGTTGGGTAGGGTTGTAGAAAGTTTCAATGCAATGCATCAAGTAAATACTGAGATATGGACTCTTAATTTAGTTGCACGCAAAACTTTAACCAGAATTTCTAAGTAAAAAAAGGGCCATAACTTGCATAAAATGCAGGATAGAGTTATCTAACTTGATAATCTACATAGGTGTGATAGTTGGGTAGTGCTGTATAAAGTTTCAATGCAATGCATCAATTAAATACTGAGATATGGACTCTTACTTTAGTTGCACGCAAAACTTTAACCAGAATTTCTAAGTAAAAAAGGGCCATAACTTGCATAAAATGCAGGATAGAGTTATCTAACTTGATAATCTACATTGGTGTGATAGTTTGGTAGGGTTGTAGAAAGTTTCAATGCAATACATGTAGTATTTAAGAACTTGCATGCAAAACCTTAACCAAAGTGTGACGTGGACGCCGACGCCGACGCCGACGCCAGGGTGAGTAGTATAGCTCTCATATTCTTCGAATAGTCGAGCTAAAAATCAGGTGAGCGATTCAAGGGCCATCATGGCCCTCTTGTTTAATGTAGTATTTGCAATAGTTCAGTGCACAATAGCCTGTTTGGAAACACAATATAGCGTGACCAGTCAATTATGATGAACTTAAAATAATTAAAATGTGTGTGTGTGTCGGGGGGGTCACTTTACCATGGCCATAGTAAAATGACCCCCCCCCCCCCTATTTTTTTCATCTTATACTATTTATAATTACAAAGTCAATAATAAACTGCATTGATTTAAAATTAGTTTTATCAGTGAATTATAATAATAAACAAGAGGGCCATGATGGCCCTGGAATCGCTCACCTGTTTTTTGTTTTTTCACTTTAGCTATATAAGTCCCGCCCCCTGGCGGCCATAGTTTCTGACCAATTAACTTGGCTTAAAGGAATCTGATAGAGGGTCACCCTAGGAACATTTCTACAAAATTATTTGAAAATCGGCCTGACACTTTTGGAGGAGAAGATTTTTTAAGTTTTCACTATAGCCATATAATGCAAAATAGCCCTGCCCAGTGGCGGCCATGTTTTTTGACCAATCAACATGGCTTGAAGGAATCTGAAAGAGGGTCATCCAAGGAACATTTCTACAAAATTATTTGAAAATCTGCCAACCAGTTTGGGAGAAGAAGATTTTTTAAGTTTTCACTATAGCCATATAGGCAAAATAGCCCCGCCCCACTGGCGGCCATTTTTTTCGACCAATCAGTATGGCTTGAAGGAATCTGATAGAGGGTCACCCTAGGAACATTTCTACAAAATTATTTGAAAATCGGCCTGACACTTTTGGAGGAGAAGATTTTTTAAGTTTTCACTATAGCCATATAAGGCAAAATAGCCCCCCCCCCCCCCTGGCGGCCATGTTTTTCGACCAATCAACATGGCTTGAAGGAATCTGATAGAGGGTCATCAAAGAAACATTTTTACCAAATTATTTGAAAATCTACCAACCAATTTGGGAGAAGAAGAATTTTTGGAAGTTTTTTCGGTTTCGTTGCCATGGAAACCAGAATTTTGCATGGATCCCAAAAATTTGAAGGAATTCTGGTGAGGTCATTGAGAGGATGCTTTCTGTGAAGTTTCATCCCAATTGACCCACTGGTTACTGAGGAGAAGAAGTTGACGCACGCCGGACAAAAGGCGATCACAATAACTCACCTTGAGCAAAGCTCAGGTGAGCTAACAAGAGGGCCATGATGGCCCTGGAATCGCTCACCTGATTTTTTTTTTCACTTTAGCTATATAAGCCCCGCCATCTGGCGGGCATAGTTTCCAACCAATCGACTTGGCGTGAAGGAATCTGATAGAGGGTCACCCTAGGAACATTTCTACAAAATTATTTGAAAATCGGCCAGACACTTTTGGAGGAGAAAGATTTTTAAGATTTCACTATAGCCATAAAAGGCAAAATAGCCCCGCCCCCTTGTGGCAATGTTTTTTGACCAATCAACATGGCTTGAAGGAATCTAATAGAGGGTCATCCAAGGAACATTTCTACAAAATTATTTGAAAAATCGGCCAGACACTTTTTGAAGAGAAGATATTTTAAGTTTGCACTATAGCTATATAAGGCAAAATAGCCTGGCCCCCCCCTGGCGGCCATCATTTTCGACCAATCAACATGGCTTGAAGGAATCTGATAGAGGGTCATCCAAGGAACATTTCTAAACAAGAGGGCCAAGATGGCCCTAAATCGATCACCTAATTGATAGTAAATTAGTAGCAAATATTTAACTGCAAATATCTGGAAAATTTTATCAGGGAGTGCAAAATTTAATGAAACTGAAAGGAGTGGACACTTCTCAAGAAACAGCTTATCAGTAAAGGCCATTTATATCTTGAAATCTAACAAGAACTTTAATAAGAATGGAATTATAAAGTTTTTGTCATTTTGCACCTTTCCTGATGCCGCCTTGCTGCGCTGTTTTTCAACCAAATCAATATGGCTTCAACAGTTTATTTAGAGGGTCACTAAAGAAACATTTCTACCGAATTATCTTGCAATCGCACAAGTAGATTATGGAGGAAAAGGATTTTAAAATTTGGGTATTTTTTCTCACTCTCTGATGCCGCAGCATCCAAAGTTCTCAATGGAATTTAAATCTTTGAACAATTTTGAAAGAGGACCACCAAAGGAACATTCTTGTGATGTTTTGTGGAAATTGGTCTATTGGAATGGTAGGAGTTGGATGTCACTTGTAGCTAAAAGTTCAATTTACCCTTTTTGTGATGACACCTGGTTGATATGATTGCGTAACCAATCAAAACGGCTTAAACAAATTAAATAGAGGATCATTACAGTAAGATTCGTATTATATTTTCTTAAAATAAGACAAACACTTTCATATAAATGGAATTTTCAAATTTTGTCATTTTGCCCCTTTTCTGATGCCGCCTGATTGCCATGTTTTTCGACCAATCAGTATGGCTTGAACAATTTTTATAGAGGGTCACCCAAGGAACATTTCTACCAAATTATATTTGAATCTGACAGGCAGATTCGGAGGAGAAGATTTTTAAAGTTTGGACATTTTGTCACCTTTCTGATGCCGCAGCAACCAAAGTCCTCATTTGAATTTTAATCTTTGAACAATTTTGAAAGAGGACCACAAAAGGATCATTCCTGTGATGTTTTGTAGTAATTGGTCTATTGGAATGGCAGGTGTTGGTTGTCATTTGTAGCTAAAAGTTCAATTTACCCCTTTTGTGATGACGCCTGGTTGCTATGATTGTGTAACCAATCAAAACGGCTTTAACAAATTAAATAGAGGATCATTAAAGTAAAATTCGTTTTATATTTTCTTAAAATCAGACAAACACTTTCATAAAAATGGAATTTTCAAATTTTGTCATTTTGCCCCTTTTCTGATGCCGCCTGACTGCCATGTTTTTCGATTAATCAGTATGGCTTGAACAATTTTCATAGAGGGTCACCCAAGGAACATTTCTACCAAATTATATTTATTATATTTGAATCTGACAGGCAGATTCGGAGGAGACGATTTTTAAAGTTTGGACATTTTGTCCCCTTTCTGATGCCGCAGCAACCAAAGTTCTCAATGGAATTTTATTCTTTGAACAAATTTGAAAGAGGACCACCGAAGGAACATTCCTGTGATGTTTTGTGGAAATTGGTCTATTGGAATGGTAGGAGTTGGTTGTCATTTGTAGCTAAAAGTTCAATTTACCCCCTTTTGTGATGACGCCTGGTTGCTATGATTGTGTTACCCATCAAAACGGCTTAAACAAATTAAATAGAGGATCATTAAAGTAAGATTCGTATTATATTTTCTTAAAATCAGACAAGCACTTTCATAAAAATGGAATTTTCAAATTTTCAAATTTTGCCCCTTTTCTGATGCCGCCTGACTGCCATGTTTTTTGACCAATCAGTATGGCTTGAACAATTTTTATAGAGGGTCATCCAAGGAACATTTCTACCAAATTATATTTGAATCTGACAGGCAGATTCGGAGGAGAAGATTTTTAAAGTTCGGACATTTTGCCCCCTTTTTGATGCCGCAGCAACCAAAGTTCTCAATGGAATTTAAATCTTTGAACAACTTTGAAAGAGGCCAACCAGAGGAACAGTCCTGTGATGTTTCACGGAAATTGTCCTTGGAGTTTGGGAGGAGATGATGTTTAAAGCTAAAAGTTAACGCCGGACGGACGGACGGACGGACGACGGACGACGGACAAAAAGTGATCAGAATAGCTCACCTTGAGCCTTCGGCTCTAGGTGATCTAAAAATCATTTGAAAATCGGCCTGACACTTTTGGAAGAGAAGATTTTTTAAGTTTTCACTATAGCCATGTAAGGCAAAAAAGCCCCGCCCCCCCCCCCCTGGCGGCCATGTTTTTCGACCAATCAACATGGCTTCAAGGAATCTGATAGAGAGTAACCCAAGGAACATTTCTACAAAATAAGTTCAAAATCTGCCAACCAATTTGGGAGGAGAAGAATTTTGATTTTTTTTTTCGTTTCGTTGCCATGGAAACCAGAATTCTGCATGGATCCCAATAATTTGAAGGAATTCTAGTGAGGTCATTGAGAGGATGCTTTCTGTGAAGTTTCATCCCAATTGACCCACTGGTTAGTGAGGAGAAGATGTTGAAGATTTTTTAAGTTTTCACTATAACCATAAAAGGCAAAATAGCCCCGCCCCCTGGCGGCCATGTTGTTCAACCAATCAGCATGGCTTGAAGGAATCTGATAGAGGGTCACCCAAGGAACATTTCTACAAAATTATTTGAAAATCGGCCTGACACTTTTGGAGGAGAAGATTTTTTAAGTTTGCACTATAGCCATATAAGGCAAAATAGCCCCGCCCCCTGGCGGCCATGTTTTTCGACCAATCAATATGGCTTGAAGGAATCTAATAGAGGGTCATCCAAGGAACATTTCTACAAAATTATTTGAAAATCTGCCAACCAGTTCTGGAGAAGAAGATTTTTAAAAAAAAAATCATTTCGTTACCATGGAAACCAGAATTATGCATGGCTCCAAAAAATTTGAAGGAATTCTGGTGAGGTCAATGTGGGGATGCTTCCTGTGAAGTTTCATCCCAATTGACCCACTGGTTACTGAGGAGAAAAAGTTGACGGACGCCGGACGCCGGACAAAAGGCCATCACAATAACTCACCCTGAGCACTTCGTGCACAGGTGAGCTAAAACAAGAGGGCCATGATGGCCCTGGAATCGCTCACCTGAATTTTTTTTTTTTACTTTAGCTATATAAGCCCCGCCCCCTGGCGGCCATAGTTTCCGACCAATCAACTTGGCTTGAAGGAATCTGATAGAGGGTCACCTTAGGAACATTCCTACAAAATTATTTGAAAATGTGCCTGATACTTTTGGAGAAGAAGATTTTTTTAAGTTTTCACAATAGCCATATAAGGCAAAATAGACCCTCCCCCCCCTGGCGTTCATGTTTTTTTACCAATCAACATGGCTTGAAGGAATTTGATAGAGTCATCCAAGGAACATTTCTACAAAATTATTTGAAAATCGGCCTGACACATTCGGAGGAGAAGATTTTTTAAGTTTTCACTATAGCCATATAAGGCAAAATAGCCCCGCCCCCTGGCGGCCATGTTTTTTGACCAATCAACATGGCTTGAAGGAATCTGATAGAGGGTCATCCAATGAGCATTTCTACAAAATTATTTGAAAATCTGCCAACCAGTTTGGGAGAAGAAGATTTTTTAAGTTTTCACTATAGCCATATAAGGCAAAATAGCCCCGCCCCACTGGCGGCCATGTTTTTCGACAAATCAACATGGCTTGAAGGAATCTGACAGAGGATCATCCAAGGAACATTTCTACAAAATAATTTGCAAATCTGCCGACCAGTTTGGGAGAAGAAGAATTTGGAAGTTTTTTTCATTTCGTTGCCATGGAAACCAGAATTATGCACGGATCCCAAAAAATGTTCTCCTCCAAAAGTGTCAGGCCGATTTTCAAATAATTTTGTAGAAATGTTCCAAGGGTGACCCTCTATCAGATTCCTTCAAGCCAAGTTGATTGGTTGGAAACTATGGCCGCCAGGGGGCGGGGCTTATATAGCTAAAGTGAAAGAAAAAAAAGTCAGGTGAGCGATTCCAGGGCCATCATGGCCCTCTTGTTTGGACATAGACTCATATACGGAAAAATCGTTAAAAATCTTCTTTGATATTTGGTATGTAGCATCATTGTGGACTTCTATCAAGATTGTTCAAATAATAGCCCTGGGGTCAAAAATTACCCGTCCCCGTGGGGTCACTTGTTCTCCATAGACTCATAGAGAATTTTCTTAAAAAATCTTCTTGCCCAGGCTTTTGATATTTGGTATGTAGCATCATCTAGTGGACCTCTACCAAGATTGTTCAAATTATAGCCATGGGGTCAAAAATGACCCCATCCCAGTGGTCTCTTTCCTGGGGGTCACTTGTTTCACATAGGCTCGTATACGGGAAAAACTTAAAAAAATCTTCTTGTCTAAAAGTAGAAGGCCAAGGTCTTTGATATTTGGTATGTAACATCATCTAGTGGACCTCTACCAAGATTGTTCAAATTATAGCCCATGGGTCAAAAATTACCCGTCCCCGGGGGTCACTTGTTTTACATAGACTCATAAAGGGAACAAAATTAAAAAATCATCTTGTCTAAAAGTAGAAGGCCCAGGATATTCAAAAATGGCCCCACCGGGTCACTTGTTTTACATATACTTGTATAGAGAAAAACTTTAGAAATCTTGTCTAAAAGTTTAACATTTGAAATCTAACTTGATCTAGTGGACTTATACCAAGATTGGTCAAATTATTATAGCCCTGGTGTCAAACATGGCTCCACCCTGGGGATCACTTGTTTTACATAGACTTGTTAAGGTAAACACTTTAAAAATATTCTTGTCCATTTGCCATGAATGTTTTTTGGGTGCCCCTCTACTAAGACTTCAAATATTTTGATAGGATGATAAACATGGCCACCAGGGGGTGTTGCTTGTTTTCCGTATATACCGTATGTATAGATAAAGAACAATGAAAACTTTTTAAGTTTGATTAAATCAGGTGAGCGATATAGGACCATCATGGTCCTCTTGTTATTATTTTCTTTTAATGAAGTCTGTATTATGTAAATAGGTATGATCACTAGTTAAAAGTAGTTCTATTAGACAATGCCTATTATCACTTGACAAAGCCCTTCTTGGGAGCATCATTTGGTTCCACCGATTCCTTGTTTTATGAAGCTCTTGCCTAGTTAAACTTTTTTAGACCTTATTTACATTTTCACCATCTTTATTTGGAATTATATCAATAAATGTATGGTTTATTTAGTGAAATATTAAATAGTATACAACTAGATGAAGAATGGTGTAACAGGACACAAAATGATGTACAGTAACTGGACACCAATTGTGTAACAAGACACCAAAAAGTGTGTAACAGCACACACACTTAAGAAAAAAATTAACAAATCACATAAAAGCATAAACATGTTCAGTATAAATTATTCTCCATTTAAATGAAAATATGATAATCATACAAATATATATTTATTAATTATTCTCAGTGATTATGGATGTAGAAAACTAGAATATATGCTTTCCAGGACAGTCGACGTTACAAGTCAAGAGACAAAAATTTCCCCAGTCAAATATGTGTAACAAATTCTTCGTAGAGAAATAAATAGGTTCTCAAACATCTCTGAACAGTTTAAATAAAGAAATAAACAGCAACCACACATTGCGATACATTTTAAGCAACCATTGATGACCTAAATTGGCTTTGTGGACGTAACAAAATTTCAGAAATCTGACAAGTTTTATTTTCGATTCGCACTCTTGTTGTAAATTGTTGGGATAGTTAATGTCGCAAATAGAACAGCCAATATTCTGTTTCCTCCTAGGTGATACATAGCATTTGTTAATTATAACAAGATAATTGGACGTAACAAAAATGACACCATTTTCATACACAATATTAAGATATGTTCTTTGTGAAGCCTCAGTATCCTTTCTCTGTATTTATATTAGGGACAGGGCAGGGTACCTGAGTAAACAAGTACTCAATATCAAAACAGGTATATGAGTACTCGATTATAATTTCGCCATTTTTCATAGATCTGTGAAAAGTAAATGAATTAAAACTTTAAATTAATGAATTGGTTGTTCTTTCTCTGGTCCATTTTAATCCGTTTAAAATGGCAACTTGATTGCAATCCTCCGAGTATAATTTTTTAGATCACCTAGAGCCAAAGGCTCAAGGTGAGCTATTCTGATCACTCTTTGTCCGTCTTCTGTCGTCCGTCCGTCGTTAACATTTAGACATTTAGATCATCTCCTCCTTAACCACTTGACCAATTTCAACCAAACTTCACAGGAATGTTCCTTTGGTGGACCTCTTTCAAAATTGATCAAAAATTTAAATTCCATCGAGCGCTTTGGTTGATGCGGCAACAGAAAAGGGGAAAATTGCCAAATCTTAAAAAATCTTCTTGTCCAAAAGTACTGGCCTGATTTGAAAATTATTTTGCACAAATGTTCCTTGGGGTACCCTCTACCAAGATTGTTCAAATATTTCCGATCTGTTAAAAAACATGACCGCCTGGGGGCGGAGCTTATTTTCCTTATATATATGTGCATTGCTAAAACTTTAAAAATCTTCTTGACCAAAACTACTGGCCCGATTTGAAAATTATTTTGCACAAATGTTCCTTGGGGTACCCTCTACCAAGATTGTTCAAATATTTCCGATCCATTGAAAAACATGGCCGCCTGGGGGCGGAGCTTATTTTCCTTATATGTGCATTGTTAAAACTTTAAAAATCTTCTTGTCCAAAAGTACTGGCCCGATTTGAAAATTATTTTGCTCAAATGTTCCTTGGGGTACCCTCTACCAAGATTGTTCAAATATTTCCGATCCGTTAAAAAACATGGCCGCCAGGGGGCGGAGCTTATTATCCCCTCGGTTACGAAGTAAGCGAGAAAGGGATATAGTAACGGGACCGTCCGTATGTATGTATGTGTGTCCTTCCGTCCGTAACAAACCTTGTCATCACTCTACACTAACCATTTCTTGACAGATCTTAACCAAACTTGGTATAAAGTAAGTATATGGTAACATCTTGAAGCCTATTGATTTTCAAGGTCATAGGTCAAAGGTCAAGCCCAAAATAGCCCAAAATTGGACTTGCAATATTTCCGTCCGTAACAAACCATGTCATCACTCTACACTAACCATTTCTTGACAGATCTTAACCAAACTTGGTATAAAGTAAGTATATGGTAACATCTTGAAGCCTATTGATTTTCAAGGTCATAGGTCAAAGGTCAAGCCCAAAATTGGACTTGCAATATTTCCGTCCGTAACAAACCTTGTCATCACTCTACAAAATTGGACTTGCAATATTTCCGTCCGTAACAAACCTTGTCATCACTCTACACTAACCATTTCTTGACAGATCTTAACCAAACTTGGTATAAAGTAAGAATATGGTAACATCTTGAAGCCTATTGATTTTCAAGGTCATAGGTCAAAGGTCAAGCCCAAAATAGCCCAAAATTGGACTTGCAATATTTCCGTCCGTAACAAACCTTGTCATCACTCTACACTAACCATTTCTTGACAGATCTTAACCAAACTTGGTATAAAGTAAGTATATGGTAACATCTTGAAGCCTATAGATTTTCAAGGTCATAGGTCAAAGGTCAAGCCCAAAATAGCCCAAAATTGGACTTGCAATATTTCCGTCCGTAACAAACCTTGTCATCACTCTACACTAACCATTTCTTGACAGATCTTAACCAAACTTGGTATAAAGTAAGTATATGGTAACATCTTGAAGCCTATTGATTTTCAAGGTCATATGTCAAAGGTCAAGCCCAAAATTGGACTTGCAATATTTTCAGCTGTGGCAACCTTGTCACCACTCTACACTGACCATTACTTGACGGATTTTAACAAAACTTGGTACAAAGTTACTTTATGATAATATCTTGAAGCCTATTGATTTTCAAGGTCATAGGTCAAAGGTCAAGCTCAAAATTGGACTTACAATATTTTCAGCTGTGACAGCCTTGTCACCACTCTACACTGACCATTCCTTGACCGATCTTTATAAAACTTATTATACAGTTAGTTTATGATAATATTTAAAGCCTATTGATTTTCAAGGTCATAGGTCAAAGGTCAAGCCCAAAATTGCACTTACACTATTTTCAGCTGTGGCAACCTTGTCACCACTCTACACTGACCATTACTTGACAGATTTTAACCAAACTTGGTATACAGTTACTTTATGATAATATCTTGAAGCCTATTCATTTTCAAGGCCATAGGTCAAAGGTCAAACTCAAAATTGGACTTACAATATTTTCAGCTGTGGCAGCCTTGTCACAACTCTACACTGACCATTCATTGACCGATCTTAATAAAACTTATTATACAGTTAGTTTATGATATGTCTTGAAGCCTATTGGTTTTCAAGGTCATAGGTCAAAGGTCATGCCCAAAATTGAACTTGATTGAACTTACAATATATCTCAGCTGTGGCAACCTTGTCACCACTCTACACTGACCATTCCTTGACAGATCTTATCCAAACTTGGCATACAGTTAGTTTGTGACAATATTTTGAAGCCTATTGATTCAAGGTCATAGGTCAAAGATCGAAGTCAAAAATTGGACTTAAATATTTAGATCACAAGAGAACTCAATGTGATGATTGAAAGCCGAGGGGATGCATCCGCTTTGCGGTGCCCTTGTTTCCCTTATATGTGCATTGTTAAAGTTTTAAAAATCTTCTTGTCTGAAAGTACTGGCCCAATTTGAAAATTATTTTGCACAAATGTTCCTTGGGGCACCCTTTACCAAGATTGTTCAAATATTTCCAATCCATTGAAAAACATGGCCGCCAGGGGGCGGAGCTTGTTTTCCCTTATATGTGCATTGTTAAAACTTTAAAAATCTTCTTGTCCTAAAGTACTGGCCCGATTTGAAAATTATTTGCAGAAATGTTCCTTAGGGCACCCTTTACCAAGATTGTTCAAATATTTCCGATCTGTTGAAAAACATGGCCACCAGGGGGCGGAGCTTGTTTTCTTTATAATTATGTGCATTGTTAAAACTTTAAAAATCTTCTTGTCCGAAAGTACTGGCTCGATTTGAAAATTATTTTGTACAAATGTTCCTTGGGGCACCCTTTACCAAGATTGTTCAAATATTTCCGATCCGTTGAAAAACATGGCCGTCAGGGTAGCTGCGGCATCAGAAAGGGGGCAAAATGTCCAAACTTTAAAAAATTTCTCCTCTGAATCTGCATGTCAGATTCCAATATAGTTTGGTAGAAATGTTCCTTGGGTAAGCCTCTACACAGATTGTTCAAGGCATACTGTTTGGTTGAAAAACATGGCATTCTGGAGGCATCAGAAAAGGGGTAAAATGACAAAATGATTCAATGTCTTAAATTGATAAGCTGTTTTGTTGACTGTCCATTCCCTGCAGTTTACATTCACAGACAAATGATCAGGTGATCGATGTAGGGCCATCTTGGCCCTCTTGTTTAAAAGAACAAGAGGCCCAAGAGGGCCAGTATCGCTCCACGGCCATAAGGCAAAAATCAAATCTCCAAACAGCCCTGCCCCCTAGTGGCCATATTTTTTACCAACCACCATGGCTTAAAGGAATCTGGTAGAGTGTCACCCAAGGAATGTTTCTGCAAAATTATTTGAAAATCGGCCTGACACTTTCGGAGGAGAAGATTTTTTAAGTTTTCACTATGGTTATATTAGGCAAAATAGCCCCGCCCTCTGGCGGCCATATTTTTCGACCAATCAACATGGCTTGAAGAAATCTGATAGAGGGTCACCCAATGAACATTTCTACAAAATTATTTGAAAATCGGCTGAACACTTTCGGAGAAGAAGATTTTTTAAGTTTTCACTATGGTTATATAAGACAAATAGCCCCGCCCTCTGGCGACCATGTTTTTCGACCAATCAACATTTCTTGAAGGAATCTAATAAAGGGTCACCCAAGGAACATTTCTACAAAATTATTTGAAAATCGGCCTGACACTTTCAGAGAAGAAGATTTTTTAAGTTTTCACTATTTTTTTCTTTTGGTTGCCATGGAAACCAGAATTATGGATGGATCAAAAAAAATTGAAGGAATTTAAGAGAGGACATTGAGAGGATGCCAAGTGGTTAGTGAGAAGAAGTCGTTCAAAGGAAAAAGTTAACGCACGCACGCACGCACGCACGACGGACAATTCGCCATGACATAAGCTCGACTGGCTTTCAGCCAGTGGAGCTAAAAATGGTTAAATTAATGGTAATATAGCTAATACACAGATCATGGGATGTTACATGTATACTTTTATATATCATGGATAAATAAAAAAAAAATGGATGTAAATGTGTGTGTTAGTATAATGTTACTGTCATTATCCATTACATGTTTATATTGATGAGCTAAAGTTGTAAGTGGATAAATTGTAAGAAACCCGTTTATGGTAAGTTATATCTATCACCTAGTTTTCATCCGAATTTATTCAATTTGGTATCGAAATGTAGCTGACTAAATTGTCAAAATTTTACAAATTACAGTTAGAATTGATAATTTGAACATAATAATCATCCTTAATTCTTTTCAATCATTGTACATAATACTTAATTACTCTATATAATATAAGTAAAAAGATAGTACCTTTTAACAATTAAAAACGGTTCTTCACAATTGTTGACAGGGTCCAATGAATCCGTTCACAATTCTGGCACTCTAGCATAATTATTTTACCGAGATTTTCTGACAAAAAAATATAAAATTCTCGACCCGTCGCCATTGTTTACATTTTTAAAGTGTTTTAAAACTAACCAATTTCGGGCTATTTTGGGCTTGACCTTTGACCTATGACCTTGAAAATCAATAGGCTTCAAGATGTTACCATATACTTACTTTATACCAAGTTTGGTTAAGATCTGTCAAGAAATGGTTAGTGTAGAGTGATGACAAGGTTTGTTACGGACGGAAATATTGCAAGTCCAATTTTGTAGAGTGATGACAAGGTTTGTTACGGACGGAAATATTGCAAGTCCAATTTTGGGCTTGACCTTTGACCTATGACCTTGAAAATCAATAGGCTTCAAGATGTTACCATATACTTACTTTATACCAAGTTTGGTTAAGATCTGTCAAGAAATGGTTAGTGTAGAGTGATGACAAGGTTTGTTACGGACGGAAATATTGCAAGTCCAATTTTGGGCTATTTTGGGCTTGACCTTTGACCTATGACCTTGAAAATCAATAGGCTTCAAGATGTTACCATATACTTACTTTATACCAAGTTTGGTTAAGATCTGTCAAGAAATGGTTAGTGTAGAGTGATGACAAGGTTTGTTACGGACGGAAGGACACACATACATACATACATACATACGGACGGTCCCGTTACTATATCCCTTTCTCGCTTACTTCGTAACCGAGGGGATAATAAGCTCCGCCCCCTGGCGGCCATGTTTTTTAACGGATCGGAAATATTTGAACAATCTTGGTAGAGGGTACCCCAAGGAACATTTGAGCAAAATAATTTTCAAATCGGGCCAGTACTTTTGGACAAGAAGATTTAACAATGCACATATAAGGAAAATAAGCTCCGCCCCCAGGCGGCCATGTTTTTCAATGGATCGGAAATATTTGAACAATCTTGGTAGAGGGTACCCCAAGGAACATTTGTGCAAAATAATTTTCAAATCGGGCCAGTAGTTTTGGACAAGAAGATTTTTAAAGTTTTAGCAATGCACATATATATAAGGAAAATAAGCTCCGCCCCCAGGCGGTCATGTTTTTTAACAGATCGGAAATATTTGAACAATCTTGGTAGAGGGTACCCCAAGGAACATTTGTGCAAAATAATTTTCAAATCAGGCCAGTACTTTTGGACAAGAAGATTTTTTAAGATTTGGCAATTTTCCCCTTTTCTGTTGCCGCATCAACCAAAGCGCTCGATGGAATTTAAATTTTTGATCAATTTTGAAAGAGGTCCACCAAAGGAACATTCCTGTGAAGTTTGGTTGAAATTGGTCAAGTGGTTAAGGAGGAGATGATCTAAATGTCTAAATGTTAACGACGGACGGACGACGGACGACAGAAGACGGACAAAGAGTGATCGGAATAGCTCACCTTGAGCCTTTGGCTCTAGGTGATCTAAAAAATTATACTCGGAGGATTGCAATCAAGTTGCCATTTTAAACGGATTAAAATGGACCAGAGAAAGAACAACCAATTCATTAATTTAAAGTTTTAATTCATTTACTTTTCACAGATCTATGAAAAATGGCGAAATTATAATCGAGTACTCATATACCTGTTTTGATATTGAGTACTTGTTTACTCAGGTACCCTGCCCTGTCCCTAATATAAATACAGAGAAAGGATACTGAGGCTTCACAAAGAACATATCTTAATATTGTGTATGAAAATGGTGTCATTTTTGTTACGTCCAATTATCTTGTTATAATTAACAAATGCTATGTATCACCTAGGAGGAAACAGAATATTGGCTGTTCTATTTGCGACATTAACTATCCCAACAATTTACAACAAGAGTGCGAATCGAAAATAAAACTTGTCAGATTTCTGAAATTTTGTTACGTCCACAAAGCCAATTTAGGTCATCAATGGTTGCTTAAAATGTATCGCAATGTGTGGTTGCTGTTTATTTCTTTATTTAAACTGTTCAGAGATGTTTGAGAACCTATTTATTTCTCTACGAAGAATTTGTTACACATATTTGACTGGGGAAATTTTTGTCTCTTGACTTGTAACGTCGACTGTCCTGGAAAGCATATATTCTAGTTTTCTACATCCATAATCACTGAGAATAATTAATAAATATATATTTGTATGATTATCATATTTTAATTTAAATGGAGAATAATTTATACTGAACATGTTTATGCTTTTATGTGATTTGTTAATTTTTTTCTTAAGTGTGCTGTTACACACTTTTTGGTGTCTTGTTACACAATTGGTGTCCAGTTACTGTACATCATTTTGTGTCCTGTTACACCATTCTTCATCTAGTTGTATACTATTTAATATTTCACTAAATAAACCATACATTTATTGATATAATTCCAAATAAAGATGGTGAAAATGTAAATAAGGTCTAAAAAAGTTTAACTAGGCAAGAGCTTCATAAAACAAGGAATCGGTGGAATCAAATGATGCTCCCAATAAGGGCTTTGTCAAGTGATAATAGGCATTGTCTAATAGAACTACTTTTAACTAGTGATCATACCTATTTACATAATACAGACTTCATTAAAAGAAAATAATAACAAGAGGACCATGATGGTCCTATATCGCTCACCTGATTTAATCAAACTTAAAAAGTTTTCATTGTTCTTTATCTATACATACGGTATATACGGAAAACAAGCAACACCCCCTGGTGGCCATGTTTATCATCCTATCAAAATATTTGAAGTCTTAGTAGAGGGGCACCCAAAAAACATTCATGGCAAATGGACAAGAATATTTTTAAAGTGTTTACCTTAACAAGTCTATGTAAAACAAGTGATCCCCAGGGTGGAGCCATGTTTGACACCAGGGCTATAATAATTTGACCAATCTTGGTATAAGTCCACTAGATCAAGTTAGATTTCAAATGTTAAACTTTTAGACAAGATTTCTAAAGTTTTTCTCTATACAAGTATATGTAAAACAAGTGACCCGGTGGGGCCATTTTTGAATATCCTGGGCCTTCTACTTTTAGACAAGATGATTTTTTAATTTTGTTCCCTTTATGAGTCTATGTAAAACAAGTGACCCCCGGGGACGGGTAATTTTTGACCCATGGGCTATAATTTGAACAATCTTGGTAGAGGTCCACTAGATGATGTTACATACCAAATATCAAAGACCTTGGCCTTCTACTTTTAGACAAGAAGATTTTTTTTAGTTTTTCCCGTATACGAGCCTATGTGAAACAAATGACCCCCAGGAAAGAGACCACTGGGATGGGGTCATTTTTGACCCCATGGCTATAATTTGAACAATCTTGGTAGAGGTCCACTAGATGATGCTACATACCAAATATCAAAAGCCTGGGCAAGAAGATTTTTTAAGAAAATTCTCTATGAGTCTATGGAGAACAAGTGACACCACGGGGACGGGGTAATTTTTGACCCCAGGGCTATTATTTGAACAATCTTGATAGAAGTCCACAATGATGCTACATAACAAATATCAAAGAAGATTTTTAACGATTTTTCCGTATATGAGTCTATGTCAAAACAAGAGGGCCATGATGGCCCTGGAATCGCTCACCTGACTTTTTTTTCTTTCACTTTAGCTATATAAGCCCCGCCCCCTGGCGGCCATAGTTTCCAACCAATCAATTTGGCTTGAAGGAATCTGATAGAGGGTCACCCTTGGAACATTTCTACAAAATTATTTGAAAATCGGCCTGACACTTTTGGAGGAGAAGATTTTTTAAGTTTTCACTATAGCCATATAAGGCAAAATAGCCCCGCCCCCCTGGCGGCCATGTTTTTCTACCAATCAACTTGGCTTGAAGGAATCTGATAGAGGGTCATCCAAGGAACATTTCTACACAAATTATTTGAAAATTGGCCTGCGGTTTCGGAGGAGAAGGTTTTCACTATAGCCATATAAGGCAAAATAGCCCCCCCCCCCCCCCCTGCGGCCATGTTTTTTGACCAATCTACATGGCTTGAAGGAATCTGATAGAGGGTCATCCAAGGAGCATTTCTACAAAATAATTTGAAAATCTGCCAACCAGGTTTGGGAGAAGAAGATTTTTTAAATTTTCACTATAGCCATATAAGGCAAAACAGTCCTGCCAACTGGTGGCCATGTTTTTCGACCAATCAACATGGCTTGAAGGAATCTGATAGTGGGTCACTTAAGGAACATGTCTACAAAATTATTTGAAAAAGGGCCTGACACTTTCGGAGGAGAAGATTTTTTAAGTTTTCACTATAGCCATATAAGGCAAAATAGCCCCGCCCCCTGGCGGCCATGTTTTTCGACCAATCAACATGGCTTGAAGGAATCTGATAGAGGGTCATCCAAGGAACATTTCTACAAAATTATTTGAAAATAGGCCTGACACTTTCGTCGGAGAAGACTTTTTAAGTTTTCACTATAGCCATATAAGGCAAAATAGCCCCGCCCCCCTGGCGGCCATGTTTTTCGACCAATCAACATGGCTTGAAGGAATCTGATAGAGGGTCATCCATGGAACATTTCTAATAAATAATTTGAAAATCGGCCTGACACTTTTAGAGGAGAAGATTTTTTAAGCTTGCACTATAGCCATATAAGTCAAAATAGCCCCCCCCCCTCCCCCCTGGCGGCCATGTTTTTCGACCAATCAACATGGCTTGAAGGAATCTGATAGAGGGTCACCCAAGGAACATTTCTACAAAATTATTTGAAAATCGGCCTGACACTTTCGGAGAAGATTTTTTAAGTTTTCACTATAGCCATATAAGGCAAAATAGCCCCGGCCCCCTGGCGGCCATGATTTTCGACCAATCAACATGGCTTGAAAGAATCTGATAGAGGGTCATCCAAGGAACATTTCTGCAAAATTATTTGAAAATCTGCCAACCAGTTTGGGAGAAGAAGAATTTTGAAGTTTTTTCGGTTTCGTTGCCATGGAAACCAGAATTTTGCATGGATCCCAAAAATTTGAAGGATTTCTGGTGAGGTCATTGAGAGGATGCTTTCTGTGAAGTTTCATCTAAATTGACCCACAGGTTACAGAGGAGAAAATGTTGACGGACGACGGACGATGGACGACGGACATAGGGCAATCACAATAACTCACCTTGAGCACTTCGTGCACAGGTGAGCTAACAAGACGGCCATGATGGCCCTGGAATCGCTCACCTGATCTTTTTTTTTTTCACGTTAGCTATATAAGCCTCGCCCCCTAGCAGCCATAGTTTCTGACCAATCAACTTGGCTTGAAGGAATCTGATAGAGGGTCATTTTAGGAACATTTCTACAAAATTATTTGAAAAATCAGCCAGACACTTTTGGAGGAGAAGATTTTTTAAGTTTTCACTATAGCCATATAATGCAAAATAGCCCTGCCCACTGGCGGCCATGTTTTTTGACCAATCAACATGGCTTGAAGGAATCTGAAAGTGGGTCATCCAAGGAACATTTCTACAAAATTATTTGAAAATCGGCCTGACACTTTCGGAGAAGAAGATTTTTTAAGTTTTCACTATAGCCATATAAGGCAAAATAGCCCGGCCCCGCTGGCGGCCATGTTTTTTGACCAATCAACTTGGCTGGAAGGAATCTGATAGAGGGTCATCCAAGGAACATTTCTACAAAATTATTTGAAAATCGGCCTGACACTTTCGGAGGAGAAGATTTTTTAAGTTTTCACTATAGCCATATAAGGCAAAATAACCCCGGCCCCCTGGCGGCCATGTTTTTTGACCAATCAACATGGCTTGAAGGAATCTCATAGAGGGTCATCCAAGGAACATTTCTACAAAATTATTTGAAAATCTGCCAACCAGTTTGGGAGAAGAAGAATTTTGAAGTTTTTTTCATTTCGTTGCCATGGAAACCAGAATTTTGCATGGATCCCAAAAATTTGAAAGAAATCTGGTGAGGTCATTGAGAGGATGCTTTCTGTGAAGTTTCATCCCAATTGACCCACTGGTTACTGAGGAGAATAAGTTGACGCACGACGCACAACGGACAAAAGGCGATCACAATAACTCACCTTGAGCAAAGCTCAGGTGAGCTAACAAGTGACCCCCGAAGAGGGGTCATTTTTTACCCCAGGGCTATAATTTGAACAAGCTTGGTAGAGGTCCACTAAATGATGCTACATACCAAATATCTTTTAGACAAGAAGACTGTTTAAAGTTTTTTCCCTATATGAGTCTATGTAAAACAAGTGACCCCTGGGGAGGGGTCAATTTTGACACCAGGGCTATAATTTGAACAATCTAGGTAGAGGTCCACTAGATGATGCTGCATCAAAGGCCTTGGCCTTCTACTTTAAGACAAGAAGATTTTTAAAGTTTTTCCCCTATCTATGTCAAACAAGTGACAAGTCATTATTGACCCCAGGGCTATAATTCGAACAATCTTGGTAGAGGTCCACTAGATGATGCTACATACCAAATATCAAAAGCCTGGGCACTCTTCTTTTAGACAAGAAGATTTTTTAAGAAAATTCTATATGAGTCTATGGAGAACAAGTGGCACCCGGGGAGGGGTAATTTTTGACCCCAGGGCTATAATTTGAACAATCTTGATAGGTCCACTAGATAATGCTACATACCCAATATCAAAGGCCTGGGCCCTCTTCTTTTAGACAAGAAGATTTTTTAAGTTTTCCCTCAATATGAGTCTATGTAAAACAAGTGACCCCCGGGATGGGGTCATTTTTTACCCATTCCGGGGGTCATTTTTTACCCAAGGGCTATAATTTGAAAAATCTTGGTAGAGGTCCACTAGATGATGCTACATACCAAATATGAAAGGCCTGGGCCCTCTACTCTTAGACAAGAAGATTATTTAAGTTTTTTCCCTATATGAGTCTATGAAAAACAAGTGACCCCCGGGGAAGGGTTATTTTTGACCCCAGGGCTATAATTTGAACAACCTTGGTAAGGCTAAAAAAAATAATATGTGTGGTTCAGGTAACCCTACCTTCCCTATTTTTTGGGGCCGACCCTAGAACTTTTTATCGATTTTGGGAACTAAAATAATTGAGTACGAAACTGAAACGCTAGGAAAGCGTTTATCGATCGTAATAAAACAAACATGGCAGCGGCCACAGTGTTCGCCGTAACGGTAGAAAACGCGTCCATGGCCCTTCAAAACGAATTATGAAGGCAGTCATCAACTCGTCTACCGACGGGGAAGTTTTTTGCAAGAATTATTGCATATATTGATGAGATGTCTTGAATGGGCATATAGCGCACATTTGTAACCACTTACGTCTGTAACAACTTGCTTCTGAAGAAAAAAAAAAGAAAAAAACAAGATGTGTTTGTGAAACACTGATGCCCCCGAATGGCAACATCTAGGTCAAAGGTCAAGGTCGCCAGGTCAAAAATGTTGGTACTGACAAAAAGGTCATGTCACAAGGAATACACATGTGAAATATGGTAGCCGTACCTGTTATGGTTCAAAAGTAGTGGTCAAAGTTAAAAAAAAATCTAGAATGGCAACATCTAGGTCAAAGGTCAAGGTCGAAAGGTGAACAATTTTGGTATAGACAGAAAGGTCATGTCACAAGGTATACACATGTGAAATATGGTAGCCGTACCTGTTATGGTTCAAAAGTAGTGGTCAAGGTTAAAGTTTTTTTCGAGAATGGCAACATCTAGGTCAAAGGTCAAGGTCGCAAGGTCAAAAATGTTGGTACTGACAGAAAGGTCATGTCACAAGGAATACACATGTGAAATATGGTAGCTGTACCTGTTATGGTTCAAAAGTAATGGCCAAGGTTAAAGGTTTTTTCGAGAATGGCAACATCTAGGTCAAAGGTCAAGGTCGCAAGGTCAAAAATGTTGGTACTGACAGAAAGGTAATGTCACAAGGAATACACATGTGAAATATGGTAGCCGTACCTGTTATGGTTCAAAAGTAATGGCCAAGGTTAAAGTTTTTTTCGAGAATGGCAACATCTAGGTCAAAGGTCAAGGTCGCAAGGTCAAAAATGTTGGTACTGACAGAAAGGTCATGTCACAAGGAATACATATGTGAAATATGGTAGCCGTACCTGTTATGGTTCAAAAGTAGTGGTCAAGGTTAAAGGTTTTTTTGTGCAGACAGACAGACGTGCAGACAGGCCAAAAACTATATGCCCACCGAATCTATGATTCCGGGGGCATAAAAAGCCTACCTACCTACCCTTTTTCTTTGACCAATGTTACCTGAACCACACATATTATTTTTTTTAGCCTAAAGGTTCACTTGATGATGCTACATACCGAATATCAAAGGCATAAGTCTTCTACTTTTAGACAAGAAGATTTTTTAAGTTTTGGTTAATTTCCCTTTTTATTGCCGTGGCAACCAAAGTTCAGCATGGAATAGAATTCTTTGAACAATTTTGAAAGAGATCCACCCAAGGAACATTCCTGTAAAATTATTTTGAATTTGGTTAATTGGTTTAGGAGAAGTCATTTGTAGTAAAATGTGAACGGGCGGACGGACGACGACGGATGACGAGCGATCACAAAAGCTCACTTTGCACTTTGTGGTTAGGTGAGCTAAAAACAAGGGAGTTAATTTTTATTATTTATTATAGAGTTATGGTTCTTGTGTAATGCACTTCCTCTCTTTATATTTCAATTTCAGGACCATAACTCCAAAAGTACGAAAGATATTTCGATGAAACTTTAAATGTAGATAGATATTAAAGAGAGGAAGTGTATTACAAAAGAACCATAACTCTATAATAAATAATAACAAGAGGCCCATGAGGGCCTATGCTCTACTGGTATGGTTCTTTGGTAATTTTCAATCCAGAGCATGTAATACTATGTATGGTGAAGATCGGATAGTAAATGGAGGCTCTCTTGTGTTCACAAGCTGTATTATAGCAATTTTGACAGTTTCAAGGGCCATAATCCAGTCTTGCATTGGCGGATCTGGATGGTTTGCGATAGGAACCGAGCTCTCATCAATATTCAACTACTATCTAAGTTTGGTGAAGATCGGATAGTAAATCGAGGCTCTATTGTGTTCACAAGCTATATTATAGCAATTTTGACAATTTCAAGGGCCATAATCCAGTCATGCAAGGGCACATCTGGCTGGTTTTCAAAAGGAACCAAGCTCTCAACAATATTTAACTACTATCTAAGTTTGGTGGAGATTAAATAGTAAATGGAGGCTCGTTTTCAAAAGGAACCAAGCTCTCAACAATATTTAACTACTATCTAAGTTTGGTGGAGATTAAATAGTAAATGGAGGCTCTATTGTGTTCACAAGCTGTATTATAGCAATTTTGGCAATTTCAAGGGCCATAATCCAGTCATGCAAAAGCACATCTGGCTGATTTTCGAAAGGAACCAAGCTCTCATCAATATTTAACTACTATCTGAGTTTGGTGAAGATTAGTTAGTAAATGGAGCCTCTATTGTGTTCACAAGCTCAATTATAGCAATTTTGACAATTTCAAGGGCCATAATCCAGTCTTGCATGGGCGGATCTAGCTGGTTTGCGAAAGGAACCAAGCTCTCATGGAAATCTAACTACTGTATAAGTTTGATTGAGATACAATCAAAACTGAATACTTTATCGCGTTCACAAGCTCTATTATAGCAATTCTGACAATTTCAAGGGCCATAATCCAGTCTTTCATGGCCGGATCTGGCTGGTTTGCAAAAGGAACCAAGCTCTCATGGATATCTAACTACTGTGTAAGTTTGGTGAAGATCAGATAGTAAATGGAGCCTCTATTGTGTTCACAAGCTCTATTATAGCAATTTTGACAATTCCAAGGGCCATAATCCAGTCTTGCATGGGCGGATCTGGCTGGTTTGCGAAAGGAACCGAGCTCTCATGGATATCTAACTACTGTATAAGTTTGATTGAGATACAATCAAAACTGAAGACTATCGTGTTCACAAGCAATTGTTTACGGACGGACGCACGGACGACGGACACCACACCACGGCATAAGCTCTTCTGGCCAGTAGAGCTAAAAATTAACTCCCTTGTTTTTAGCTCACCTATAATTTTCAAGTTATCTCCCTTGTTAGACTTTATATTTCAATTTCAGGACCATAACTCAAAAAGTACGAAAGATATTTCGATGAAACTTTAAATGTAGATAGATCTTAAAGTCTAGGGAGATAACTTGAAAATTATTCACTGTAAGTTATGGTTCTTGTATAATGCACTTCCTTTCTGTAATATCTGTATACATTTCAAGTTTCATTGAAATATCTTAAGTACTTTTTGTGGCGATTGGTTTGACAATCGCCACAATGCTAACAGAAACAACAACAACGAACAATATTTACATTTTCGGTTTTGAAAAATCGGTTGATATTTATTTTCCTTACTGCAAACTAATTTACTCACATCCGTTATAGTTCCATCATTGATGCAGATACGCGATTAATAATAATTATGTCAGTGCTACTTTGGTACCGGATTGTTACTAATATTTGAATTTTATCGAGACATTATCTACATAGAGTAAAAATATTTAAATATTATCTTCGTCATGATTTAGCAGATAATAAATATCATTGCGCGTTCTGCCTTGCAAAAAACGGCAAATAACTCCGATGATACTCAAATCTGGAAATTCCAAAAGGTTCTATAAATAGCTCGCGATACTGGTGTTCTTAAATCTCAATATTATAAACGCTTCATTTTGTAGTTGTTTAAATATATGAAAGCGTCTAGATGATAAGACTGGTTTACAAAGGACACACGATGTCAGTGTGTACACACGTTATGTATTCACGTCTGCACGTTCTAGAGTCAATTAGCAATCAATGCTGAAAGTGTAGCCTTATTTACTTTGGAGAACGAGCATTATAATATATGCCTATATTTTTAGAAATTGAACAGTTTGGCAAATAGTGAAATTGTGCTTTTTGTGCATGTTTTGTGTTTGTTATTGCACTCAAATTTTTCGAAGCAGTTTAACAACCTCAGAGACATAAATACACTGTGTTTATATGTCTCTGACAACCCTCAATCATGCAATGTGAAGGGACTAAATTAAACAGACCTGTTTAATATCGGACATCATTGAAACAAACACCAAACTAATGGATACTGTTTTCTCTCCTTTCTTGATAATTTGGTCATTTCTAAAGTGTACACAATATTTTATCTTAATATGGCCTAGCGACCTGGTGATGAACATGTGATTACCCGAACAATTTAGATTACAAATAGCCATTCTAATGAGCTAAAACGGTAGCTAGTCTATCGAGTACCAACTAGATTTTTCATAAATTTGGAATGGCCTAATTTTGAACACATCATGACCAGTTTATTGAAAAGCGCAAGCCCTACACCGATATACTGCTTGTTACTTTGCAGAATTTTCCATACGATTGCCACTACACTGCCATTGGCGCTTTGATTGAGTTATGGTCCTGACATGGAAATATAAAGTCTAACAAGGGAGATAATTTGAAAATTACTCACTATGAAGTTATTGTTCTTGTATTATGCACTCTCTCTTATTGATATATATGTATATTTCAAGTTTCATTGAAATATATTCAGTACTTACAGATTTATGCTCAATGCAAATAAAGTGTGACGGACAAAAAAGAAAATAATAAAAACAAGGGAGTTAACTTTCATTATAGAGTTATGGTTCTTGTGTAATGCACTTCCTTTCTTTACTATCTGTATACATTTCAAGTTTCAGCGAAATATCTTCAGTACTTTTCGAGTTATGGTCCTGACACGGAAATATAAATAATATATTCAGTCCGGATTTTGTGTTATGTACACCACAGTCTTTGTGATGTACATAACACAAAATCCGGACACCAAATTATGGCTAATATATAATATCCTTTTCAAATCTTGACTCGGTCACTCCTGATTTGCTGTTTTATCAATTTGACATATTGACTGTCACCCACTTCGCTATACAGGAATACATAAATAGTTATATAAAAGACTCATGAACAAGTAATGCTAGATATACAGTTTTGTTTGCGACAACCCAACCTTCTATCTATCCTCCCTTCCTATATCCCATTGCTTTTTCATTATTTATGCTACAATATCACAATATCATACATATGATTTTTATGTCATTGCAAGTTGTAAGCATTACAAGGGAATTCCCATGATCTAATTACGGATAGAAATATTCGACCAAAACAGTTATTTAGACATAAACTTACTATTACTTTGATGCATGTAATGATATGTTTGTACTTGTTCACAAACAAACATCTAAATATTTGATCTTTTGAAAAATATCTCCTTTTCCCCATTTCTACTGAGCTGAGACTCCAGCAAGTCGAAATAATTTAGAAATTCGATTGCTCGTTTTATCATCTGTCATTTATTGTGCAACCGAAGTCTAAACACTGTTTACATATTTCATAGCATTTATCAGACAGACTTGATCAATGTTATTATGCCGTTAACATCCTTGACAGCTATCGCAACGAAATATTCGTCCAAAACAGTTATTTAGACATAAACTTACTATTACTTAGATGCATGTAATGATATGTTTGTACACAAACAAACTAACATCTAAATATTTGATCTTTTAAAAATATCTTTTCCCCATTTCTACTGAGCTGGGACTCAAGCAAGTCCAAATAATTTAGAATTTTAGTTGCTTGTTTTTTGAAAATATCTCCTTTTCCCCATTTCTACTGAGCTGGGTATATTTTTCATAGCATTTATCAGACCGACTGGATCAATGTCATTATGCCGTTAACATCCTTGACAGCTATTGCAACAATAAAATAACCTATATTTATAATTATATTAATTTGAGCCTATATATTATGCAGCTTACCTCTTTACCACTTTAAAGCGACTGAAATCCAGATGGCACGAAAAAACCCAAAAAAAACAAAAAACTCGAATACAAAAATAACACTTATTTTCTTAAAATTGGAATATTTTTTTCGACAGTTGGGTATCTGGAGTTCAGTCGCTTTAATCTTTCAAAATTCAATTCACAACAACGAAATTTTTTAAATCTTCAACCATTTTATTTCTGGTTAAATAAACCAGGCGAAATTCGTAAATATTATTAATTTGTTATCCATTTGACTTTATTTCTGATTTTAAGCCGGAAATGCGAATCAGAAGCATGAAGATAAAGGAATAGGGCATATATGAGGAAGATATATTTTACCACTTACTAGTCCAAATAATTTAGAAATTCGGTTGCTCGTTTTATTATCTGTCATTTATTGGTCAATCGAAGTGTAAACACTCTGTTCAAATTTTCCATACCATTTTCAGACCCGCTTCGATCAATGTTATTATGCTAATTTACATCCTTGACAATAAAATAACTATTGTATTATATAATAATATAATATTATACTAGTTTGAGCCTAAAATGTTAAAGCAGCTTAACCCTTACAGTGCTTTATTGATTTTTCCAATTATGTATTCCATATATTGAATATTTTCTTAAAATTCTCTTGTAGAAGGGTAATACTATGTTCATAATATATCTATAGGTGCTACCTATTTACGAAAAAAAGCAAGATAATTATAAACAAAAATTAAAGAGCATACTTTGGCCATAAAAAAGGATTTATAAGTAATTGACTAGACAATAATGATGTTAATGTCATGTTTCTTGCATTATCAAAACATATTTGGAATTTGTATTGCTGTCGTCTATTATTACGAAGAGAAAATAATAAAGTAAAGACTTTCAGAAAATCAAGGAATACATTTATAATGAACGAGGTTAAAATATGAGGGCCAAGATGATCCTTATTCGATCACCTGCATTATGGTAAAGAAGCAAATAGATCAGCCCTTTTCTGATGCCACCTGGCGACTGCCTTTTTCAACCAGTCAATATGACTGGAACAAATTATGTAAGGGGTCACATTTCTGCTAAACCCTTTCCCTATCTGAGGCCTTTGCAACAGACGATTTAGGAAAAGATTGTCGACAAAAGAACAATTGCTCCTTATGAGAAAGTTATCCTTTTGCCACAATGTTTGATAAATAATTATACTTTGAATGAGTGAGTCAATAGCTCATGTATAGGAATTTGGGTCTTTCATGTTGATACAACTTTTTTTGCGGGAAACAACGTCGCTCCATTGACGTAACGCCAAGATGAAGTGTTACGGAAATGACGTCACATCATGTGACGTCTTTGGCTACGATACAGTCAAAATTAAGGTTCGGGCGTAAGAAGACTAATGCTGTCGTTTTTTGACGAACGGGAAAACATATTTCTTACAGAGTTCCATTTATTTTTAACTTTTCGTACAAATGTTAATTCCCACATAACACAGCACTTTAATGATCTTAAATATCGATTTTAAAATAAATGATTAAAAAGTCGACAATACTTTTCAATCCATGTTTTTCGTCTCATTTTATACATACCCAAAATATCGATTAAAAAAATTTATTAACAAGAGGGCCATGATGGCCCTGGAATCGCTCACCTGATTTTTTTTTTATTTACTTTAGCTATATAAGGCCCGCCCCCTGGCGGCCATAGTTTCCGACTAATCAACTTGACTTGAAGGAATCTGATAGAGGGTCACCCTAGGAACATTTCTACAAAATTATTTGAAAATCGGCCTGACACTTTTGGAGGAGAAGAATTTTTAAGTTTTCACTATAGCCATATAATGCAAAATGGCCCTGCCCACTGGCGGCCATGTTTTTTGACCAATCAACATGGCTTGAAGGAATCTGAAAGTGGGTCACTTAAGGAACATTTCTACAAAATTATTTGAAAATCGGCCTGACACTTTCGGAGTAGAAGATTTTTTAAGTTTTCACTATAGCCATATTAGGCAAAATAGTCCCGCCCCCCTGGCGGCCTTGTTTTTCGACCAATCAAATTGGCTTGAAGGAATCTGATAGAGGGTCATCCAAGGAACATTTCTACAAAATTATTTGAAAATCGGCCTGCCACTTTCGTCGGAGAAGATTTTTTAAGTTTTCACTATAGCCATATAAGGCAAAATAGCCCCGCCCCCCCTGGCGGCCATGTTTTTTGACCAATCAACATGGCTTGAAGGAATCTGATAGAGGGTCATCCAAGGAGCATTTCTACAAAATTATTTGAAAATCTGCCAACCAGTTTGGGAGTAGAAGATTTTTTAAGTTTTCACTATAGCCATATAACTATAAGGCAAAATAGCCCCGCCCCCCTGGCGGCCATGTTTTTCGACCAATCAACATGGCTTGAAGGAATCTGACAGAGGGTCATCCAAGGAACATTTCTACAAAATTATTTGAAAATCTGCCAACCAGTTTGGGAGAAGAAAAATTTTGAAGTTTTTTTCATTTCGTTCCCATGGAAACCAGAATTCTGCATGGATCCCAAAAATTTGAAGGAAATCTGGTGAGGTCATTGAGAGGATGCTTTCTGTGAAGTTTCATCCCAATTGACCCACTGGTTACTGAGGAGAAGAAGTTGACGGACGACGCACGACGGACGACGGACAAAAGGCGATCACAATAACTCACCTTGAGCAAAGCTCAGGTGAGCTAAAACGACGACAATAATTTTCAATCCATGTCTTTCGTCTCATTTTATACATACCCAAAATGGCGTCCCTCATGGATTTGGCCAGTTTCATTTCAGAAAGCTTCATGGGTTATTGAAAAAAAAAAAAAAAAAAAAAATCTCACACCTGCCCATTTATTTTTTTATTTTTTTTTCCGTATAATGACATGATTTCTATGTTAAATCTTGAATAAAAGTATACAAACTGTTTTTTGTTCAATATATATTTACCATCATTTTGAGTCAGATTTTTGTTTCCAAATATATATACCTGGAGAGGTGAGAACAGGACTGGTGAGATTTTACTTAATAATTACTAACACATTTATTGCTTCCTGAAGTCAACTGCAGTCAATTTATCATACTTTTACAATAAAACAATGCCATATAATACTTTAGAACTTGTAATTTTATACTCACATCACTCTCTCCAGGTAATATATCAGGTAACATAACATCAATTATAATCCAATCACACACACAAATTATTTCACACAAAACCCTGTCAAAACACATTTACAGAGTCATTGTTTGAATGGTTAGACTTGTTTGTCACCATTTCCCGGTATAGTATGTCAATAAACTGAACTAAACACATACAATTTATTCTAACACTATTGACAATTTCTCTTCTATACATAAAGAAGGATTTGAGCGTGATCTAAATGCAGTATATCACTCTAAATTTCCGGAACTATTTTTGGCTGTTGAAATTCCCTCCCGAGTATTTTTCATTCAACGTTTCTCAGAGCGCATGCGTTACTACGTTGGGCTTGACATTTTATGAATGAAGTCACGAGCTTTTGTTGTAAATGCCGTTTGGAAATTTGAATTGTAACCGTAACATAATTGTTATAAATGACGTCATTCATGTGCTTTACCAACATTTTTGGCGCGGTCCAAAATGTTGGGTTAGAATTAGACAGTAACAAATTGCCCATGATGAGTTTAAGAACAATTAAACAAGAGGGCCATGATGGCCCTGGAATCGCTCACCTAATTTATTTTTTTTCACTTTATCTATATAAACCCCCCCCCCCCTGGCGGCCATAGTTTCTGACCAATCAACTTGGCTTAAAGGAATCTGATAGAGGGTCACCCTAGGAACAATTCTACAAAATTATTTGAAAATCGGCCCGACACTTTTGGAGGAGAAGATTTTTTAAGTTTTCACTATAGCCATATATGGCAAAATAGCCCTGCCCCCCTGGCAGCCATGTTTTTCGACCAATCAACATGAAGTAATCTGATAGTGGGTCACTTAAGGAACATTTCTACAAAATTATTTGAAAATCGGCCTGACACTTTCGGAGGAGAAGATTTTTTAAGTTTTCACTATAGCCATATAAGGCAAAATAGCCCCGCCCCCCCTGGCAGCCATGTTTTTCGATCAATCAACTTGGCTTGAAGGAATCTGATAGAGGGTCATCCAAGGAACATTTCTACAAAATTATTTGAAAATCTGCCAACCAGTTTGGGAGAAGAACATTTTTTATGTTTTCACTATAGCCATATAAGGCAAAATAGCCCTGCCCCACTGGCGGCCATGTTTTTTGACAAATTAACATGGCTTGAAGGAATCTGATAGAGGGTCATCTAAGGAACATTTCTACAAATTTATTTGAAAATAGGCCTTACACTTTCGGAGGAGACGATTTTTTTAAGTTTTCACTATAGCCATATAAGGCAAAATAGCCCCGCCCCGCGGCCATGTTTTTCGACTAATCAACATAGCTTGAAGGAATCTGATAGAGGGTCATCCAAGGAACAATTCTACAAAATTATTTAAAAATCTGCCAACCAGTTTGGGAGAAGAAGAATTTTGAAGTTTTTTTCATTTCGTTGCCATGGAAACCAGAATTCTGCATGGATCCCAAAAATTTGAAGGAAATCCGGTATGGTCATTTAGAGGATGCTTTCTGTGAAGTTTCATCCCAATTGACCCACTGGTTACTGAGGAGAAGAAGTTGACGCACGATGCACGACGGACGAAGGACAAAAGGCGATCACAATAACTCACCTTGAGCAAAGCTCAGGTGAGCTAAAAAGGTATAATAAAAATAAAATGTTCATAGACTGTTAATATAACTGATTTCAAAATGTTTTGCTAGTTGAAAAAATCGAATATTTCCAAAACAAATACAATGGGGAGTAAAGATAGAATAGCCTACACATGATTTAATCAAGGAAAACAACGTCATGTCAAAATCTAGTTCCCCCTTAATGTGTATCCCTTTAAGTTATAAACAAGTGCTAGAATTGAAATAGATCTCATTTTGAGTGATATACCGGCTCTTATATCACAATGTGTCGTTCAGGTGTGTATAAATTAATCACTCGGGCCATTCGGCCTTCGTGATTAATTACTACACACCTGAACTCCCAATTGTGATATACGAGCCGGTATATCACTCAAAATGAGATCTATTTCCTAAATAGAACAGGTAAGAGCAGGTAACTAAATTGAACTATATATAGGTAAGTGTTTTTATTCTGAAGCAGAATCGGTATCAGATTCATTTTGTTTGAAATTAAAATTCACCAATGTGTGGCATCTCCTGAAACAAGGTACAATACTGAGGTTTTTTGCAGTCACTGCACCAGTCTCTTTCTTGGTTGACCAGGTGTGATGCGTTTGCCAGAGCTTTTATTACAAACGACACACACCCTGGTCAGATTTTTGCCCTTGACATCCTCCTCTGGCAGATTATAATCTGGAAAGTGGCGCTCTGTTAGCCTGTTTTCATTGTCTCTTCTAACAGATCGGCAGCCCTGTATGACTGAAAAAGAGACTTGGTTAACTCCTTTCTATTATTTTGATGACTTAATTTGTTTACAGCGCCACAGTTGTTCAGGTATAGTAAAACGGAGTTAACAAATTAAATCTATTTTTTAACATTATTTTGTACTTATTATTGAAAAATATGTAGTTTGGGATCGGCATAGGCTAAAACCCATATAAATGCGTAGATTATGTTGGTGGAACGGAAATATGTTGTCTCATTGTTGACAGGGAAAATAGAACGAATAGATTATTTTTAATATTAATTGACAGTAAAATAAGAACAAATGATTTATTATCAATTAAGTCAGTGTACTTTAATTCACTTATAAGAACAGACGTAACACATTCAATCGGAATCACGACAGTATGTAGCAAGCCTATCAGCCTACGAAAACAACTTTATATTATCCTAGCAGCCTACGAAAACAACAATATATTGTCCTACGAAAATGACTTTTATGAATTTTATTAAGAAAATGTTTTATGTTAATAATATATCTTACGTTTTGTGTTGGTTATTTTTTTATAAAAATTAGTTACAAGTATTAGGAAAATAGTATCTTACGAAAATAGCTTTCTACCTGAGAAACAATGGTGCAGCAAGCCTATCAGCCTACAAAAACAACATTTATTAAGAAAATAAGTTGTTTTCGTGACAGCAAAGTTTTTTCGTGAGCCGATTCTATTTATTTATAAGCGTTTTAGGTTAGACCACACCGTGATTTTTCTATTTCGCGATAATTAGTACAAAAACACTATTACAAACTTACAAAATTTTCCCCTTCTCAAAGGCTCCAGGACCCTTCCTCTTTATCAGAAAAAAAACCCTGTTATATTAAGTTGTTTTCGTGACACCCAAACAACATGGCTTGAAGGAATCTGATAGAGGGTCACCCAAGGAACATTTCTACAAAATTATTTGAAAATCTGCTCAACACTTTCGGAGAAGAAGATTTTTTAAGTTTTTACTATGGTCATATAAGGCAAAATAGCCCCACCCTCTGGTGGCCATGTTTTTTGACCAATCAACATGGCTTGAAGGAATCTGATAGAGGGTCACCCAATGAGCAAAATAAAGGGTCACATCATTTTACGCCCGCTTTCAAAATAAAAATAACTTCAAACAACGCATTTTAATACTTTTTTAATGCTTTTCGTCAGCGGAATTTTCTTACACACAATTTCGCATACGGCCTAAAATACATGCTTGACAGTGACTTTGTTTATGTAATAAACGCAACATTTTACATGAGTAGGAACACTGAATATTTTTTTAATGAATCTTCATATTGATGGTGGTGACCAGAAATCTTTTGAATTTGCATTAGCCCATTGTAAATGGATAAACATAACAAGTAGGAAGATCTGTGGTTATTAAACCTTTTCATGTGTTTTCATTGACCATACTAGCCTAGGCTGATCATAGGATTTATTTTAGAAGCATTTAGATTGGTAAAATCATTAAAGTTAGAAAGATATTGGACACAAAAGAATGAGAACCATGATAACATAATAATAATAAAAGATGGAACATGTTTAAGGGTTTTGTTTATTTTTTTATTTAGTAAAATTATAATCATTTTATGACATTTCATGTATTAGTGAACCATGATGAAATAAAAAAAAAATTATAGCTGTATTGATACACCAGGGCCTTTTTTCCAGAAATTGGGAAGAGGCCTTAGCCTTTCATTTTGGGAAATTTTAGCGCGATTTTTTGCCAAATTGGGAAAAATTAGACATATAACATGTGGCTATATAAATAGTCCTTTTTACAATAACTTAAGACTTTTGGTTTATATAATGCAATTAAACAATCATATTACCTTAAACAAGACAAATATATATGTAATAGTGTATTCCACTTCAATTCACTTAAAAAAAAAATTTTTTTTTTTTTTTTTTTTTTTTTTTTTTTTTTTTTTTTAGATTTTGGGAAATATTTTTTTCCAATTGGGAAAAAAACAACGTTTTTCCAATTGGGAAGACACCGTTTAACGGCGTCACTTATATAAGGTAAAAAGGCCCTGTACACCATATCACAACATTTAGTCAATGACAGAACACACATTAAAAGTGTTAGGTATGCTTAAATTAGGGTATATCAATACAGCTGAACCAAAAAAAATGTCCCACGGAAGGAACCCTACCCCTGGCGTAACAAAATTGTGGTTTATGTGGCCAAAAAAATATATGGTCCAGTGGAAACCCTGATCCTTATCTTGAAAATTTCCACATCCTTGGCATCAACAAAATGTTGGGGTAAATTATTCCACAAATCAATCACTCTACCTTTTGTCTTCTGGGAAACTATTTAAGCCCTTTAGGCTTATATTTCCCCTCAATTTCGTTTCCCAGTTGTCCGGCCCGGTTTGTGCACTAATAGACCTGGGACAGGTCAAATCTTCTGTCTTGCCACAGTTTTTCCAATCTTGTTTTAAATTGTATCACTGATTTTGAGTTAACCACTTCCGTCGGTAAATTGTTCCACTCCTGTATATTTTGGTGAGCGAATGAGTTTAATCGTAACGATTTATTTGCACTAGGTTTAATAAGTTTTTGGTTATGACCCCTAAGATGATTGTTGTCCGAGTATGTAAAAAATACCTTCATGTCAATGTGATCAATTTTATGTACTATTTTGAAGACTTGAATAATGTCAAATTATTTTCTACGGTAATCTAATGATGGCCTCGTAATTCAGGCACTTGTGTTGTAGCTCTCCTTTGTGCATTTTCAAGTACTTGTTTGTTCTTTTTTGTGGATGGATAGAATATTAAGTTGCCATAATCTAGATGCGATCTCACTAATGATTTATACAATGTTAAAAATACACTTTTGTCCATGTTAGTTAATTTGCGTCTGATAAGCCCCATTATTCTGTTTACCTTATTCAAGGCTTATTGACTGTATTATTAATATGTTCATCAAACTTCAAGTTAGATTTAAACAAAACACCCAGATCCCGCTCCGAGTCCTCCACCGGAAGTGTATACGAGACGTTATTACTATCTATCATTTCATATTCAAAATCAAATTTCTTATTTCCATATGAAACCACTTTACATTTCTGAATATCAAAACTTAGTAACCAGTCTTTACTCCATTGACACAGCCTAAATATATCCTCCTGTAGATCCACCAGAGTTCCCATTCACTATACGTGTACATGAATCACGTAGAAAAACAAATAATCACATACACTTTTTAGACTACAAACGTGAAAACACGTACGGAAAATAAGTCTAGATTAATAAAAAAATATGTCTTGCAGATGGTAAGAGTAATCACGATCGGCTAAATTTCGCAAGAAAAACAAGTTATCAGAAAAGGTTTTCCCAATACTAAATATAGACAACATGTAATCGTAATAATTCCGAACGAAGTCGGAAGTACCCGAACAGGTGCCCGCACATTAAAAGTATCAATAATTTTTCTTTTCGTCAATGTTCGGATTAAACCGTAAAGGTCATACATACACGATGACGTATGTGTGCAGACTGGTTTTAGGTTTCTTCTACGGGTAATAATTGCACAGCCTTCGAAAACGAGAGGCAGTCTACTAATGTTGTCTGCTACTGAAAAATGTCGCAGAAACGTTTGCTTGCTTTTGGATTTGACAAAGCCAAAGGTACTCGACAAAATGTCGGAGAGGACTTCCCCGTCTCAGATAGTTCAAATGTCGTCAAAGAAAAAAACATCGCGTAAAAAGGTTTCAAAATATCTAGGTGTCAGAATTTTCATGGTTACGATATTCATTGTTATGATATGATTCAGATTCCGGGAAAATGTTTTGTTCTTCGAGTGAACATCATGAGAAAAACAAGTAACTGGAGGATTGCAAGCAATACCATAGTCCCCTACCGGTTTGCACTTTTGAGTCTGTTTCTGTTGTCATAGCAACCCAATGTTTAGGTATATCAAGACAATAAAGTATGAAAATAAAGAAAGGGAAATAACTCAAAAATTAGGGAAGCAAGAGTTATGGTTCATGTGCACTGCACTCCCCCTTGATACGATGTATTCATGTGTGAAATTTCATAGCCATAGCTAGTATAGTTATGGAGATATGCTCCGGACAAAAATCAAGTATGAAAATAAAGAAAGGGAAATAACTCAAAAATTAGGCAAGCAAGAGTTATGGTTCATGTCCACTGCACTCCCCCTTGATACGATGTATTCATGTGTGAAATTTCATAGCCATAGCTAGTATAGTTATGGAGATATGCTCCGGACAAAAATCAAGTATGAAAATAAAGAAAGGGAAATAACTCAAAAATTAGGCAAGCAAGAGTTATGGTTCATGTCCACTGCACTCCCCCTTGATGAGATGCATCCATGTGTGAGATTTCATAACCATAGCTAGTACAGTTTTGGAGATATGCTCCGGACAAAAATCAAGTATGAAAATAAAGAAAGGGAAATAACTCAAAAATTAGGGAAGCAAGAGTTATGGTTCATATGCACTGCACTCCGCATTGATGAGATGTATCCACATATGGAATTTCATAGCCATAGCTAGTACAGTTTTGGAGATATGCTCCGGACAAAAATTTGCCGGACTGACTGACTGACTGACAGATGGACTGACGGACGGAGTGCAAACCTAATAGTCCCCTTCGGCACGCCGGTAGGGGACTAATAACACTAACAAGTATGCCTTCACTCATGGAAGCATAAATTATCAACGTTCTACCTTGATTCGTCACCAAAAATCCGATGACCATGCTGAATCATGCCTAGTGCTTCAAAAATTTGGCGACGCTTCCAGGGTCGAATCTGGCGTACGTAATGTTTGTCACACCAAAATACACATACGGGACAACATTAAAACATTTATCTATCGTATAAAGTAAACAGACACGGTCTTACTCACGTTTTTATGTGTTTTAATCTCTTTTTAATCTTTTTAATAGAGGGCTGACGTTTAATAACTCACAATGTGGTCGATTTGAAAAGAGGAGAACCGAATACGGTATTGTGGGTATTGTTGTTAAAGTACACCAAAATGGATATTTAACGAAACAGTTATATGTCTTATTCAAGCAAGTTTGGGCGATATTTCGTTTATTATTTTTTACCGATTTCGTCTAATTTATTTAACCTGAAACAAATTTGTTACAGATTTCAAATTTTTCGCCGTTGTGAATTGAATTTTGATAGATTAAAGTGGTAAAGAGGTAAGCTGCATAACTTATAGGCTCAAATTAATATAATAATAATTATAAATATGTTTTTTCTATCGTTGCGATAGCTGTCAAGGATATAAACAGCATAATAACGTGAATCAAGTCTCTCTGAAACATGCTATAGATAATTAGACTTCACTTGACCAATAATGACAGATGAGAAAACGAGAAACCAAAAATCGATATTATTTGGACTATATCATGCCTTGCACTTAAACAACAACACTATGTGATAAGCAGGGCATGTGAAAAAATGACCCAGCGACCAAAAACAAATTCAAATTGATAAATGTCATATGTTCAATTGTTGTATCTTCTCTAGTCAATGTCACATATTTTCATATAACATTATAACCTATTATTATATTAATCTTAAAAAGGAAAAACAAACAATAACTAGAATTGTTTTTGCAAAAAACAGATGTCTCCCCTCAAATATCTGTCAAAATCTCTCAAAACATTCCAACCTATAAATTTGGGACAGACAGACAGACAGTCGAGACATGGGTTCTGCACATCGCCTTGATGAGGTGAACATTTGACCCAAGTTTCATGAAAATCCTTCAGGCCGTCTTGGAGATATGGAGCGGACACGATTTGGGACGGACAGACGGACGGACAGACAGACAGACAGTCGAGACATGGGTTCTACACATCGCCTTGATGAGGTGAACATGTGACCCAAGTTTCATGAAAATCTTTCAAGCCGTCTTGGAGATATGGAGCGGACACGAAATAAAACCTTCAAGCGTGACCTTGACCTTGACCCTATATTGTCGAGACACGGGTTCTGCACGTCGCCTTGATGAGGTGAACATGTGACCAAAGTTTCATTAAAATCCTTCAAGTCGTCTGGAAGATATGGAGCGGACACAAAATAAAGCCTCAAACCTTTGACCTTCAAGCGTGACCTTGACATTGACCCTATATTGTCGAGACGCAAGTTCTGCACGTCACCTTGATGAGGTGAACATGTGACCCAAGTTTCATGAAAATCCTTCAAGCCGTCTGGGAGATATGGAGCGGACACGAAATAAAGCCTCAAACCTTTGACATTCAAGCGTGACCTTGACCTTGACCCTATATTGTCGAGACGCAGGTTCTGCACGTCGCCTTGATGAGGTGAACATGTGACCCAAGTTTCATGAAAATCCTTCAAGCCGTCTCGGAGATATGGAGCGGACACGAAATAAAGCCTCAAACCTTTGACCTTCAAGTGTAACCTTGACCTTGACCCTATATTGTCGAGACGCGGGTTCTGCACGTCGCCTTGATGAGGTGAACATGTGACCCAAGTTTCATGAAAATCCTTCAAGCCGTCTGGGAGATATGGAGCGGACACGAAATAAAGCCTCAAACCTTTGACCTTCAAGCGTGACCTTGACCTTGACCCTATATTGTCGAGACGCGGGTTCTGCACGTCGCCTTGATGAGGTGAACATGTGAGCCAAGTTTCATGAAAATCCTTCAAGCCGTCTTGGAGATATGGAGCGGACACGATTTCGGACAGACGGACAGAAGGACAGACAGACAGACGCCCAGGACAAAAACAATATATCTCCCCTGTATACAGGGGGAGACATAATGAAATAGTGTATGTGTTTTATTTCAATATAAAAAAAGGTGTTTTTGTTACTAAAGTATAATAACACAGATTGTTTCGTTTTATTTACAATATAACATCATGATATGTTGTACCCCCAAAAATTGTCTTGTATCCCCAAAAATTCACTCCAGAGGGTACATGTACCCCTAGAAAAAAATGTCTGTGGGAACCCTGGGGTATTCCAGATATGACATCATTCCATTCTGAACAGTTACCACTTATCACCACACGTTGTCGTCTCTGGTTAAGGAAGCTTTTTAACCAATTAAGTAAATTCCCCGATATCCCATAACCCACCAATTTTTGTACTAGCCTACGGTGTGGCACACTATCAAAGGCCTTTCTAAAATCCAAATATACCGTATCTACCTGTAAATCATTATCTAAGGCCTCAGCCCAGTCCTCCATAACTATCAATAGTTATAAAAATTGTACTTCTATTCTTTCTAAACCCAAATTGACTATCTGACAGTAGGTTATATCTTGACATGTGATTTACAATTTCTTCTCTAATATTTTTCTCAAGTAATTTACAAACTACAGAAGTAAGTGAGACTGGCCTATAATTTCCAGGTTCTGATTTATTTCCTTTCTTAACCCTTTCCCACTTACATACGCATTCCCCCGCCTCTATCGATTCCCCAATACATACGATTTCCCCCGCGTCTCACGGTTCCCTGATAGATACGCATTCCCCGCGTCTGATTTTCAACAGCTTAATTCTCAACTTTTCCGTAAGAAAATTACTCCCGAAAGTTAATAAACCTAAACTTCAATTATTCAAAATGCAGTTCCAAGGATCACAACATATTGTTACTAAATAAAGTTTGTCAGTAAATGATAATATAAAACCGTAACTGTGTATTTCTCTATGCGCAATTCTTACATCCCGTGTCCATGGAAGGTAAACAAAAACACGACCTTGGCATGTGTAAAAAAGTTTTTAAAACATTAGAAATTAGGAAATTCTATAAAGTATAATCATTGCAAACAGTTGAAAACATAATGGTAATGTTGAAAACATTATGGTAAAAGGAGAAACTGCTAATTTTGAGCAATGTCTCCTTTAGTCACGATGTTTTTCAAAAGTCGTCTGCTACAAACGCGTCTTCAACAAGAAAATGGTCGACGTGTTCAATAAAAGGGTAAATTCATTTTTTTATATTTGACCAAACATTCAAAATATTTATTTGTTTGTTAGAGAATGAATTGTAAAATAATTTCTCACAAACCTGCATAAAAATCCCTTGTAATCCAAATGATTTCTCACAAACCTGCATAAAAATCCTTTATAATCCAAATGAAATCGTCCAATTTCACAAACACAAAAGGTCACAGATTTTAACACCGAATTTTGGGAGAGCCTATGGGAAATGCTTACGTCATAGCGCGTGAGCATTTTACTCAAGTGAACCGCGTCAGCACAAATTCAGCATTTGGATAGTTTCAGTGTTAATTTCATAATAAGATCAAATTGCATATTTGTGTGGTATTTTTTTGGTCATGAATCTTCCCAAGAAACAAACAGTGTAATTCACAACTAAAAGCAAACACAACAATTCATGATCAGTCTGATCTCTGCCTCACAAGGTTTTTCCTCTTCTCTGTTCTGATTAATTGTTATCATGTCCACTATCCAGTAAGTTTTGAAAATGCCTGCCTATAGATCTTTTCACAGGTTTTTTTTTCACTTTTAGGGGAATGGTGGCGGGGCCCTTTGAGAGGGGAAAAATAGCGTTGTAAGTCTAAATTAGGGGAAAAAATACAATAAATTTCTTGATTTCATAACTGTATTGTTACATAACTAGCAACAGAAACATATGATAGAAACATTAGAGGTCAATTGATCTGTCTTTTTGACTGAAAACATCAATAACACTGTCTACATTATAAAAAAAAAAAAAAAAATAAAAAAAAAAATAAAAAAAAAATTAGGAGGGGAGTTTTTTTTCAAAAAAGGGGAAAAATATATACTTTTCAGTGAGGGGAATGGGGCCGAATATCGGCCCCAAAAAGGCCCTAAAAAAAACCCTGTTTCACCACATAAATATTTTCGCTGTTGTCGACCAAGGGTTTGAACATGGTCGATTACAGCCAGTGCTGTCCTTGTTTGCATTTGATCATCATCAAATTCCTGACGTTTTGGGCAGTACTTCAACATAAGGCTGTGAAAGACGTAACAGTATTGCAGTTATTAATTATATAGGAAAAGCTAAATTGAATGTTTTCAAACGAACTGACGTCTTTTGACTGCTGTAACATTTTACACGCCTTGCATGATGGTCAATTAATTATTTTATTACCCCTAATTAGTTGACTTGCTGTTTATTACCCCTAGTCGGCTGCTGCTCCTGATCAGCGCATCAAAGCCTCGGCGGTGCTTTGTTGGTAGATCATAAGTAGTGTCTGATTGCTACCGGAAATATGATTGGGTTTTATGACCTTTAATTGGTTTTCCATAAAGAACGGTACAATGTTTTTAATTTTCGATTAATCTGTGAATTACGCCTTTTGTCACAACGTTTACAACTTTATTTATACATGTATTTGCTGTCATAGAGATTGTAGTGTTGTGTGGAGTGCCGGTGTAAGAAAGCCTTTATAGGCATGGCTGAAAATTGTTTTTGCTTTTGAGCGGTACAGTAAGCCTCTGCCGACGAAAAACCGACCATACAAATATGCAATTTGATCTTATTTGCAATTCACAATATGACCTCCGAATTGCGATTGTGTGTGATGTGGTTCATTTGTGTAAAAACATCCGAAGCTATGCTGTACTCATTCTTCATAAACTTTCCCGTGTCTTGTATTTGGAGGTAATGAATTGTGGTAAAATACATTCAACTAAAAACAAGTAACGATTTTAAAAATTGAACGATTTCATTTGGAATTAAAAGGGATATTTATACAGGTTTGAGAATTTTTCTTCAATATATAATATAAAAGTCTTACAACAAAAATCCTTATGGAAATTGGTCAAAATTAACCATTTCAATTCTCCCTTTTCAACATACACCAAATCTGCAGCAGATGACTAATATGGAAAATCTCTTTACCGCCAACTCCAGAGTATGTAGGGAATGGGTCGAATTATGCCTGCTCAAAAGACTCGCCGACAGATCCTATTACAGTAGCGTCCGACCACTACCGGAAATTTGATTGTTTCTATGACCTTTGATTGTTCTACAAAAACGACGGTTCATTATGTCTAACGAGCTGTGAAATCATAACAAACAACTGTTAAATATATAAATGAATGAAATTATTGTATAAATAAATGTTAACACACATATATTTAATTGGCCGATATATATTACACGAGTCAATTTCGAGTTTTCTATACACCTACCAGGGTTTTTTTACTTATATAAAAGGGGCCGTTTAACGGCCCCTTCCCCTCGAAAAATAAGCATAGTTTTTCCCCTCAAAATATAAATTCCCCTCTGAAAAAAAAAAAAAAAAAAAAAAAAGATTTTTTTTTTTTTCATATTTAACTTTTGAACATTAATAGCTTAAATCTCATTTACCTCTCCACACTGAACAGAATAAAATTTGACTTGAGGTGTAGGCTTGGTGCTGAAATACTTGATATTTTGATAAGAATTAAAGTTGCTGATGTTGCCCTTAGAGAATATGACCCAAAAGCTGCTGTGACAAGATGGTTGTTGTCTGGACTAAGACAGAAAAGACCCAATACTTTGCCATATAGAGCCAGAAATTGAAACACAGTTTCTAGACTATGCTGTATATCTGACAGTCTCAGCAGCTTGTTTTCACAGCATGTTTTGGACCATGTTTACATTACATTCATGATTGACCATAACAGTGTATTGCACTATTGTAGTTCACATTGTGTTGCTTAAAAGTTCTAATAAGTGCTCAAAATTTAAAGTTGTTTTCTCAAAAAGCAAGTAACAAAAAATAGCATTTGCGAAAAAATGCAAGTAGAAAAATTTGCTAATTTCAACCCATGACAGCAGTATAGTTTTGAGTGATCTGGATTATGACAATCTAGTGGAAGAGTTCAAGAACATGAAAAATAGAGAGATGGCTTTGTAATGATAAAAGTTAAACATGCACATTATGCACATTACTCTAGTTTACAATTTTTTCCCCTTTTTTTCTAAAACGCCGCGAAATTTTCCCCTTCTCAAAGGCCCCAGGCCCCTTCTCCTTTTTCAAAAAAAAAAACCTGCCTACTATGGTTGGATACTATTTACTATAAAACTTTATATATATCTAGTAATAATATGATGTAATGCTTTGCATTTCATTTTGAATAATTGAAGTTTAGGTTTGTAAACTTCCGGGGTTAATTTTCTTACGGAAAAGTATATTTTGTATTCCCTTTATAGTACCGCAGTCGTTCATTAGCTAACTCTACTTGTATGTTTTGTTTGGGACATAGAGGGTAAATGACGTCACAAATCTTTTCAGAAAGTATCGAGACATTGCGATATGTAAACAATGGCCGCGCCCATGCTGCGCACCGATCAACACAAATAGTCATCTTTAAATAGTAATATCTTCATTATTAGTTGTATGCTAATGAATTGCATAGTAAATAAATGTTCTTTAAGTCAATATTTTTCAATTCAAAGCGAGTTTTTTTCAGCCGAGCGTATTCCTTTAAACAATGTTTGATATAGTAATAGTGGTATAAAATAGACAGGTATCAAATCACTACACTTTTCCAATAATGTCTATGGGAATATTGTTATCAGATAGCATAGCCTTATATGGAGATAAGGTAGTAAAATAGCCAATTCTCTAACTGGGAAAGGGTTAAATATACATGTTATATTCGCTTTTTACTACAGGAAAATTGGTGATTTATGTAGGTGAAAACTCTTGATTGATTAGTTCGGGATTGAAACACACAAAAACGTGTAAAAGATCCTTTGTGTTTATTACTTTTTACGATAGCTTAATGGTTAAATATTATATCATACGTGTATTTCAATGCGTACGCCAGAATCGACCCTTGCAGCGTCGACAAATTCCGACCAGATTCATGGTCGGAAATTTGCGATCGGAATTTCGGACGTTCTGGTAAGACTCAGCGTATGCAGGATAATAACAAAATGAAAAATGAGCATACGCGATGTCTTTCTTTGACTTTGTAAGACTAACCACTTACGTGATACATTGCTGCAATTGCAGCCATATTTCCAGATGTCAAATTAGCATAAAACATCTGTTGGAAGGCTTCTTTCAGTTGATCCTGCTGGGCCTGTTGTGCCTGTTGGTCTTGTTGTGATGCCATTTGTGTTTAAAATAGTTTACTTAATTAAGAAAAACCTTTAGCTATCAAAAAAGAAACGCGAGGGAACTCGACATTCGCCTTTTTAAAATATACTTAGTTGGCATAAGAAATAAGATTCTGAATAATATTCTGTGAGCGTTCACTAAAACGGAAGTGAAATTCTTATATCTCCTAATGAATAAAATATTGATGAACATAATCTAATAAAATGTCATAATAGCATATGTTTAAAAAATAAGATTCCAAAAAATATTATTGCTATGGATATTATAGCAGATATATATCATGATTCCTTGTTTTTTCTGTTTCGAAACGCGAACAATTAATCGAACACTCAATAGATCTCAGAATGTCAAAGGGGAGTAAATCTGATGATTGCATACTTTCATATTTGTTCCGTTCAGGTTACAATACACCAAACATTAAATCCTTCTTTGTTTCCATGTGTATCGACCAGTTTCAGTCCTCAATTGTCACACTTTCTAAGCGTTTCTCATGTAGAACACCATATATCATTGAAAAGAGTTATCTCCTAGCTTTAAAACAATCAAAAGAAAATGTGGGGTCATGCATTATGCAAGAAAGAACTCACCAGGCGAAAATGGTTACCGTCATTTTGGACCAAATACCGGTGTTTAGCATTGTCTACTTTCACTTTCAAACAAGGTCAAAATGCTAAAAGTGATTAAATAAATCATTTCCAGTGCATTCTATACACATTCAAAATGCTCAATGTAATATATTCAATACATTCTGGTGATGGTATATACACTAATTTCTACACAAACAAAAGTTTGTTTAGGGACAGCAAGTCAGCGGATGTATTTTAGCGTCATTTGACCTTCACTGCATTGCAGAAAGTGGTCATGATTGTTCGACCATGACCGGTGTCAAGGATTGATCATGACCGTAGGTAGGGTCTTTCTATTGACGAATGTTTGACACAAAGTATCAAAGAAGCCCCAATATTTCGTTGCACATGAACAGGGACATTATACACGGTTCCTGACATGAAGAAGAAAAATCAAAGCGCCAGTGGCGATCGTATGGAAAATCCTGCAAAGTAACAAGCAGTATATCGGTGTAGGGCTTGCGATGACTTTGGTGCGGGTATATTTGAGAATGTATCAACCCTGCATCTTTTGACAGTAGAATAATGTTAGTTTGCCAGAATGTTGTCTTGGTGATTGTTTAGTTACGTTCTGAAATTGGTCATGATGTGTTCAAAATTAGGCCATTCCAAATTTATGAAAAATCTAGTCTTAGCTCATTAGAATGGCTATTTGTAATCTAAATTTTTCGGGTAATCACATGTTTATCACCAGGTCGCTAGGACATATTAAGATAAAATATTTGTTACACTTTAGAAATGACTAAATTATCAAGAAAGGAGAGAAAACAGTATCCATTAGTTTGGTGTTTGTTTCAATGATGTCCGATATTAAACAGGTCTGTTCAATTTAGTCCCTTCACATTGCATGATTGAGGGTTGTCAGAGACATATAAACACAGTGTATATATATGTCTCTGCTTCGAATAATGTGAGTGCAAAAACAAAAACAAAACATGCTTAAAAAGCACAATTTCACTATTTGCCAAACTGTTCAATTTATAAAAATATAGGCATATATTATAATGCTCGATCTCCAAACTAAATTAGGCTACACTTTCAGCATTGATTGCTAATTGACTCTAGAACGTGCAGACGTGTATACATAACGTGTGCACACACTGACATCGCGTGTCCTTTAAACCTTTGTAAATCAGTCTTATCATCTAGACGCTTTCATATATTTAAACAACTACAAAATAAAGCGTTTATAATATTGAGATTTAAGAACACCAGTCTCGCGAGCTATTTATAGAACCTTTTGGAATTTCCAGATTTGAGTATCATCAGAGTTATTTGCCGTTATTTGCAAGGCAGAACGCGCAATGATATTTATTATCTGCCCAATCATGACGAAGATAATATTTACATAGTTTAACTCTATGTAGATAATATCTCGATAAAACTCAAATATTAGTAACAATCCGGTACCAAAGTAGCACTGACAAAATTATTATTAATCACGTCTCTGCATCAATGATGGAACTATAACGGATGTGAGTAAATTAGTTTGCAGTAAGGAAAACAAATATCAACCGATTGTTCATTGTTGTTGTTTCTGTTAGCATTGTGGCGATTGTCAAACCAATCGCCACAAAAAGTACGTTTAAATCCACAAACAGAAGAAAAATTGAATGATACAAAGCATTACAGCATGGTGATGTGTTGAGGTCTTCGTTTAATCTATAGTATCGGTATTTGAAAAACATTAAGTATTGTAACGTGTACCGGCGTTAAGCCATCGCGAGTCACCCATCCAGGCACTTACCGCGATGAACGTTTCTTAACCACTCTACCAACGTCGCTATAAAAGTCGGTTTCCACAGCAAGGCTGTAGAAGTGATATTTATACCTACACCCCGTCCCCGTTACAGTATTATAACCATTTTCCACATACAATGAATCTGCAGCAGACGACTTTGACATTTACGAGTACAAAATATAGAAAATCTCTATAAATGATAGCATGATAACTGTCCAGTGTTGAAATTATTGATGCAAATGTAGAAATTGCTCATTATGAGCAGTTTCTCCTTTTGCCACAATGATTTCAATGATGTTCAAACTAACAGGGTCTGTGTTTTAAACTAATTAGATGATTAAGAATTAAACTGATCATGAAAAGTGACATGATAAGAATAATTCTAAAGATATACAGGATAAGGGTTTTACTCTTTCCCATTTAAAATAAATTTGCTACAGACGACTTTGAAATTATCAAGTACAAAACATTGAAAATCTCTATAAATGATATTAAGATAATTGAAAAGAGTTGAAATTATTATGGCAAATGTAGAAATTGCTCATTATGAGCAATTTCACCTTTTGTCACAATGATTTCAAAAGTCGTCTGCTGTGGATGGGTATATATGTTGGAAAGGGTTAAAATTGTAGATGGAGAAAATAAAGGCAATTAATATTTGGTCATTGCCTGATTCAGTGTTGATTCAAATTGTTAATGGAGAGAGTTTCCTGTTGAGATATTAACCCTTTCCCACATACAGACGTTTTCTGACGCCTCTGCAGCAGACGACTTTTGTAAACATTGTGACAAAAGTAAAAATTGCTAAAAAAAACCGAGGAAATTCTCCTTATGCCCCATTAGTTTCAACTTTTGTCACGAAGTAAACCTTCATATATACATAGAGTGTTTGTGTTTTTGATAAGATGCGTTCAAAGTTGTCTGTTGCAGATGTGTTATATGTGGGAAAGGGAATAAACAGATGAAATTAAAGGTGTTAAAAATTACAACACGAGTATACTGCAAAAACACCACTTTATTTATTTGTTTCATCAAAATGTCGAACGAGCAAACGTCGCTTTTTCGTTCGCGGTTTATGCAATTACATCAAATAGAATGGCGAAAGAAGCAGATAACCATTATCACTGGAATTATTTACTATTTTATATAGTATAGTTTATGTTTGCTCGAATATAATGGATAAGCATACTGTTTTTACCACGCAGTGACGTAATACGAACACAAGATAAATAAAGGCGAGATTGTTATGGGTCCTTTAGGGTAGTCTAGAGGTTGGTAGTCCTATCACTAGAAGTCGGGAACCAGACTACATTTGGTGCGCCTTTTTTTGGTTCACGGTTTAAGATACAGTATGAATTTCGCTAAACTGAAAATAAACAGACATTGAATTAATATACCGTAATTTGTCTCTTTTTTCCATTTGTTCAACCTGCACATGTATATAAAGTGTAAAATAGATGTTTTAAAAGTAATTTACCTTATATTAATATACTAACTAAGGACAAAATGAAATCCCGATATGTGGTCCTACTGGCAGGTCTATAAATCTCCATGTGCTAAATTTCAAGGCATATTCCTACTGGAAGCCGCCTTTTCGCGGCTTCCAATAAGGATTTTCGAAAATTCCGCATAATTAACATGCTACGGACTACTTTTTTATGTAAACAAACACAGCTGCCAGCTGCAGCCTGGGTCCGAAACTATAAAAGTTTAATCTGTGCTCAGAATTTGTGCTCAAGTATCTGATTGGTCAGAAGCAAATTCGTTCTCCAAATTGACCAATTAAAAGCCTTATTTGGAGCATGGAGTTCATTTCTGAGCATGGAGCCCGTTTTAAAAGTTTTATAGTTTCGGGGCCAGAGCGAACCTTTCGATGCAGTGATGCAGTCACGATACTCGTACGTTAAGAAAATATCGAAACAAAAAAAGCTTCTAGAGGAAATAATTAAATATGATAATACGTACACGATAAAGGAACGAGCACAAGTTATTTTATGTGTGATAATTTGCGGGTAATAACACTCGTCGTCTAATTCTAAAACGAGTTCAAATAACAATTCGTATTTTTTTTTTGACTTTCCGGAAGTTATAAATCCAAATTCTTGTAATATGACGTCATAATATGACGTCATTCTATTAGTGATGCAGTGGAAGACAGTGGTGCAGAGGTAGAGCGTCGGCCTCTTGTATCAAAGCTCCCTGGTTCGAGTCCCGTGATGAGCGGGTCCTGACTTTGGGATTTTTCCACACAAACGGCACGAGTGCTGGTTAAGTCTCCAGGAAGCAGACATCGAGCGTGATTAATATAAGCTGAAAGCTTGTTTCACAATCGATGTAATATAAATAAGTTTAAACTAAATGAACCAAAAGGAAAACGACAGAAATTATAGGAAACGTTATTTTGACTTGTCACAAATGTAGTTCCTTAAATTATGGAATCGTTTTATTTGAACTACTTTATGAAGGGCAAGTTGATTATATGTTGTACCTGTCATCATAATTTCATGGATGTAAAATCTTGGCTATATTTTAAAGTTAAATATAAGCTTAACCTGATGATGATTTTTATTTTCTTTGCTTAGGTCGGTAGGACTCGTAACTGACGTAAATAACTGATCGTGCTGCAAGCAAGGGGCTAACTGCAGTTCGCGGGGAATTATTTACCGATCACAACATATAATAAATGTTTACCCGAAATAGGTAGCACCTATAATCATATTACGAAAAAAATGTATAAATGGTTTTTTTCTTTCATAGGTAACAGGTGTGAGATTTTTTTTTTATTACATTTCTATCCATCAAAGATAAGGATATCTCGGTGAAAGAAAATTCATAATCGTTGATTTATTGTTATTACACACCAGTGTATTAAATTTATATTTCATAACAGATGAAGCTTTCTGAAATGAAACTGGCAAAATCCATGGAGGTAGCCATTTTGGTTATGTTTAAAAAGCGGTCGGTCGGACGTAAAAATTAAAGACGTTAATCTTTTTTTTTTAAATTCTTAATCCACTTTTAAATACTTAATTAAAATACTTAAATTAAAAAAATTAAGTATTTTTAAATACTTAATTAAAAAATAAATGGAACTGCGTACGAAATATTGTTTCCCGTTCGTAATAAAAGACGACCACAATTCGATGTCAGAACATATTTTTTGACTTTCTTATTAAATCTTCTTATTTTGGTGTCAATTAAAACCTGTTTAGTCATTATACCTTTTTATAATTCTTCAAAATTTAAAAAAAAATGGATAAAACTTGCTTGAGATAAAGGGCCTATTTTTTTCATGAGCCTTCAATTTGTTCGTGAGACGCTGTCCAGTTGCCGTGTTTGATTAAGAAATAAAACTGGGCAAAAAGAACATATTAAAGTCCATGTATATAAATTTTAATCTAGAACTTGTATAGTATCATATTGTTTTGAAAAAAAGTAGAAAATATTGGAAAACTTTTTTGACATTTGAAGATATGTTTGAAAAATTAATAAATATATATTCATATTTTAACATTTTTTAGCCATTCAAAGAAGAAAAACTGAAAATATTGCCCAATGACATATACTTTTCTTATTAAAATCTGATAAATGATAGTAATTGAAATAACTTAGAGAAGTTTCAGAAAAAGTTAAATATTACAAATATGTTTTTTCCTTATTTCAAAGTTTTGAAATTGTCTATTAATAAATCTGACAAATATGGATTTTCATTAGTGTCAAATAGTGTCTATTTTTTAGCTTTAACTACAATGTATCGCATGAACTTCCAAAGCTAAGGATAAAATACCTTCAGAATGAGATTAAAACCACAAGAAGATAAACAATTAGCATATCATCTTTCAAATATCGGAAATTTGCGTGAAAACTTTTTTTTTTTCATGGGCTGAAATAGCAAAAAAAAGCTCATCATAAGGCTTTTATAAATTGATCTAGCAAAAAAAAAAAAAGCCCACCACCATACTTTTTTTTTTTTTTTAATTTAACATATATATCCAACTTTCAAAAAAACAATATTACAACAAAAGTTAAATATTATGAAAAATCCACTTTTCAGTTCAGTACATCCTTAAGAACGACGTGACGTCATTTCCGCAACACTTCATTTTGGCGTAACGTCAAATGGAGCGGCGTTGTTTCCCGCAAAAAAATGTCTTGACTTTATTATTTTCTGTTCGTAATAATAGACGACAGCAATACGAATTCAGAACATTTTGTGATCATACATAAAAACATATAACGTACATCGGAACATATAAATAATTGTGTATGGCCAAAATATGTTCTTTAAATTTTGTTTAGAAACATCTTACGGTTTTTTAGTAAATAGGTAGTACCTATAGATATATTAATTCAACTTTCCAAACGACATTTACAACAAAAGCTCGTGACTTCATTCATAAAGTGTCAAGAATGTTATTATAATATGAGTATAGGTATTTCGGGTAAACCTTTATTAACTTTTGTTGTTATCGGTAAATAATTCCCCGTGAACTGCAGTTAGCCCCTTGCTTGCAGCACGACCAGTTATTTACGAATCCTACCGACCTAAGCAAAGTAAATAAAAAACATCATCAGGTTAAGTATATATTTAACTTTAAAATATGGATAATATTTTAAACCCATGAAATTATGATGACAGGTACAAAAAATAATCAACTTGCCCTTCATAAAGTACTTCAAATGAAACGATTCCATAATTTACGGAACTACATTTGTGACGAGTCTAACTATCCTTTCCTATCATTCATGTCGTCCTTTTGGTTTTTTATTCATCATTTGCGTTACTCTAATAGAATGACGTCATTTATGACGTCATATTGCAGGAATTTGGATTTGTAACTTCCGGAAAGTCAGAAAATCCTTATGAGATTTTATTTGAACTTGTTTTAGAAATAGACGACGAGTGTTATTAAACGCAAATGATCTGACATAAAATTACTTGTGCTCGTTCCTTTATCGAGTATGTATTATCATATTTAATTATTTCCTCTAATCTTTTTTATTTATTTTTTTATTTTTTCTTTCCATCAAAACGAACGAGCATCGTGACTGCATCGAAAAATCCACTCTGGACACAATTTTTGGAAAGACGGTACAGCAAACGGTAAAGGAAAGTTCATACACATTACCTATTGACGGGGAAAAATCGCCGGCTTCGCCGCCGATTTGTTTAACCGTATTAATCAGACGTAAACAAACAAAATGTCAAGATTCGACGATATTACAGAAAGAGAACTGACCATTTCACTTGAACACAAGGATTCTTTGGGTACAAAAAATGTGATAAAGTGCGCTGTAAGTGTTTTAAGATACTATACTGCAGTGAGAAACACCTGGATTTTCCGTCTGAGTCGATTGAAAATCTGAACTAAATAACTTGCTTGGAAAATTCTATCCTGCAGCTAGGAAATCCATGCTATCAATCAGGTATGATCTACAGAAACAAGCTGACAAGCTGTGCTCTATCGATGTTGTAAATGGTAAGGATGTTAATATTTATAATAAGATTTTTCTCGCCATGTTTGTGAAACTGAAGCAAGAAGGAAAGGCAAGGGTACAACACAAAGAACCACACAGCAAGCATGATCTGCAAACACTTTACAGTTCTTTCGACCTTACGACAACGTTTGGTCTGCAGAACAAAGTGTTCGTTGATATTATGTTGTTTTTCTACAACACAGGTCGGAGGAATTTGAGGGAAATCAAGAAAACAGACTTCATGTTTGATGAAAATGAGCTGTTCATAGAAATCCGTGATATGGAAACCAAAACTCACAAGGGTGCGCTATATGATCGGATATATAAAACTGGAACTGAATTGTGCCCGTACTCTTTTCTTCAAAGGCGAAACTCTCTAGGATTTACACGAACCACTGCTTGAGGGCCACCTCCATTACTCTACTGGGTGGTTATGTAGCGAGACATGTGATGGCGATTTCAGGGCACACATCAGAAAGCAGTATTCGGAGCTATACTCGTACCAGCACAGACCAAAAGGAAAAGATGGTGCTAACTCTTGCAAATGCAGTGTCAGGTACATTTTATAGTTTGGCAAAATAACTAAAATGCAACAGGTGGTCATGATTATTTAAATTTATCACATAAAACGATGTCTGACATTGTATTAAACCCATGTATTATTCATCATAAAACACTAGTGTATTACCACTATTTGACTAAACTGGACTATTGTTTTAGTCAATTCGTTTACTAATCAAAGCACTGAAAGTGCTGACGGCCTGGGGTCTGCAGGAAGTTTGGAGAAGTAGGGAAAATGTGAAAGGAAATAACAATTGAATCTTATGTTTATGTATTTATTGGTGAAGTTGAAAGATCATATAAAAAAAAGGAAATGTTATGAAACTGCCAATTTAAAAACATAAGGACCTTCTTGGCACTATATCGCTCACCTGAGTGCAAGAGCTCACAAGTTTACCCATTTAAGACATGAAGAATCAAAGGAAAATTTGACAGCAGGTTTAGGCAGAATATTTTGAAGTTTCTGCCTTATTATATTGAGAGATATGTCAATGTTAAATCAACTTGCATCAAGTAGAAATAATTCTCTAAACCATGCACTAGACTGGGAGAAAGTGTTTGATCAATGCAAAACTCACCAAGACAATTATTCTGACAAAGATTTAAAAGGCAAGCTCCAGCGTGTTATCAAGATTTTCCTTTATTTGGCCTAGTGACCTATTTTTTTTTACCTGATATGACCCATATTTGAAAATGGACTAGATATTATTAAAACAAATATTCTGACAAAGTTTCAAGCTACTGAAGCAAAGATTGCGGCCTCTAGAGTATTAACAAGACTTTCCTTAAATTTGACCTAGTGACCTAGTTTTCAACCCGGCATGACCTATTTTCGAATTTGGCCTAGATTCTGACCAAATTTTTATGAAATTATTTTTTAAGAATAGAGTAGATAACATTGTGGTTATCAGGGAAATTTCTCATTATATGCAATTTCTTCTTTTAACATATGAGCCCGTCCATTGATCAGTATGTCCAATTTCTAGTCTAGCGTCTACCTTTGTATTGACGATACTGGACCAACTGATGCATTCAGAGTATGCCCTCTATTCATATAATCTATTAATGTTTGCATCTCCAAAACAGAGGGCAATCGTGGCCCTGAATCGATCACCTGAGTGATAGCTATGTAGCATAATTTGTTTATGTATAACTGCTAATATCGGAGAAAATGTAATCAAGAGCGTGAATGAAACTGCTAGGAGTAGACACTGTAAATGAAACTTATCAATAAAGGAAATTGCTATGATATTAAATCTTTGAACAGTTTGTCAGAGGGACCACACACGTATTATTTCTGTGAGGTTTGGTTGATATCAGTCCAATTGTTCGGGAAGAATTGTGTTTTAAGATAAAAGTTCATTTTATCCCTATTCTGGTGCAGCATGTCAGCTTTCTTTTCAAACCAATCAATATGGCTTGAACAAATGTATCCTGAAATCAGACAAAAACTTGAACAGAAAAGGAACTATAACGTTTTTTCATGTTGTCCCTTTTCTGGCTGCCATCTTGTTCAACCAATCAATGCGGCTTTAGCAAATCTTTTAGAGGGTCACTCAAGGAACATTTATACTAAATGATCTTGGAATCTGACAAGTGGATTCAGAGAAACCGAATTTTACAGTTTAGGCATTTCACTTCCTTCCTGCTGCCGCAGCAACAAAAGTGGTGTTCATAATTTATATCTTTGAACACATTTGAAAAAGGACGACAAGGAACATTTCTGTGAATTTTTTTTTGAGATTTCTCAGTGAATTAGGATGAGATATCATTTGCAGCCAAAAATTCAATTTACCCCTCTTCTGACGCCGCCGGTCTATTGTCTTTCAACTTATCAATATGGCTTAAATAATTATGAAGAGTATCACTGAGGGAACAAATAAGAATCGAGTTTTAAAAATGTTGTAATTTTGCCCATTTCTGATGCCGCATGGCTTCTCTTTGTTCAACCAATTGATATGGCTTGAACAATTTTCGTAGAGAGTGTCTTTGAATGAACATTTCTACTTAATAACTGGAATCGGACAATAATTTTAAATATTGGACGTTTTACTCCCTTTCTGAGATACCGCACAAACAAGAGTTCTGCATATTTCTTTGAACATAATTAAGAAAAGGACCTCCAAAAGAATATCCTTATTTGTGTTATCCAAGGGATAAGGCTGATATGTTATCCAAACCAAATGTTCAATTTTCTCCCTTTTTAGATGCCACCTGGTTTGTACGAATTTCAACCAATTAATACAACTTAAAACATGTAGAGGGTCACTGAATGAACAGTTCTGCTAAATTATCTTAAAATCAGAAGAGCACTTTCATAAGAATGTAGTTTTAAAATTTTGTCATTTGCCCCTTGTCTTATACCTCCTGATTTTATTTGTAGAGAGTTATCCAATGATAACATTATACCACATTATATTGGTATCAGACAAGCCAAATTTCACCCTTTCTGATGCCGCAGCAAGTTTTCCGTAGAAAATAAATATACCGTGCAATTTCTTCATTTGCCACAATATTTCCAGAAGTCGTCTATTGCAGAGGCGTCACAAAGGGTCTGTATGTGGGTAAGGGTTGATATCTGAATGTTTCAGAACAAGTTAGAAAACATTGTGGCAAAAGGAGATATTGCTCTCTATGTCTCCTTTTGCCACAAAGTTTTCAAAAGTTGTCTGTAGCAAATGCATCTTCAAGTGGAAAAATGCTATTCAAATATCACAAACAAATCTACTTTGTCAGAAGGAATATAACTACATGCATTTCTGTTACTAGAGGGAACAAAGGGTTACAATTGACAAATGGTAAGAGGGTAGTGATATCCTTATCCTTTATTACACTCAAATATGATATTTACACATTCAGAGACTTGTATCTTTATTTGGTTATCTAGAATAAGTGATATTTATTTTACTTCTTTGACTTTTGCTTATTAATTCAGTCTAGAACTTTTTGAACTATTTTGTTGGCGAACTGATATGATAGAAATGGTGTTCTCTCAGTCATTTACATCACGTGACTTCAAAATCTCCCTTGTAACTATGAAAGCCTTGCTAACGCATTCTACCAAAAATGAAGCATCACTATTTAGATGTTTATGGTACTGGAAAGTGAAAATAAATACTCTTATTTTATCACAGAATTATGATTCTAATATTCCAAGACAACTTTTGAACAGTTTTAAAACTGTTTTGTAGTACAGCACCTTAACGTATAACACAAGTGTTTTTCCTCAATGGATTGAATATCGGAATTAAAACAGAAAATAGAATGCATTTTAACCCCTTTACTCCGTGAATATGCCTTTTATCCCTTGTGCGACGAGTGTAGATTCAGATCAGCCTTAACATCCGTACAGTCTGATCAGGTTATACACTGTTCGAAGCGAACAGTGTAGATCTTTATCAGGCTGCATAGATGTGCATGCTGATCTGTATCTACACTGGTCGCCCATGTGATTAATGACCTACCATGAGGAAAAGGGTTACATTTAATGTTTGGTGGTTTTACTTTGATTTAAATGGTCAAAATTGAGTAAATGGAAGAACATTTCAGGGCAGACACGTGCGAAGTATTAACAGATTTTGCGATCCACACATGTCTGCGAATACCGACTGTGTTTATTTTCACAACTGATTATGATAAATGAAGATAAATGATAAATTAAGCAACTTTGTAAGTATTTACCCCTTTCCTGCAATGAAATTGCTCAATTACTAGCATCTGCAGCATCTAACGTTCAGTTTTAATTTAATTCATTTTAATTTCCTTCGTCCGCCATTGCTTCTCGCTGGTGAATTATTCTTCGGATAAGACGAACCAACGGAACCGTTTCCGGGGGTGGTTTCGAAAGTTTCAAAAACCAGATTTGGGTTTTGCAAATCTTTAAACTGAAACTTTAACAATAAAACAGTTGGCGAAACTTATATTAAACCGAAACAAGTTTGTTACCAACAAAAATGCCCATACAGTGGACTGGAGATAACTCGAACATGAGAAATACGAATTTAACTCGAACTCTTTCCTGGAACTGTTTTGTCTTTTGTAAACAGCGTAGAACGCTTTTCAAAATAATCGCTTAACTATAAATGAATGACTAAGCTGACAATACAAACGGATCTGTCTTTTGTAAACGGCGGAGCACGCTTTTCAAAATAATCGCTTAATTATAAATGAATGACGAAGCTGACAATACATAATTGAATTTAACACGAACTAAGCGATGTCTCGAACACGTCGGTACTACGACGTAGTTTGAGCCGTCACACGAGAAACCAACATTGTGGTCTCTGCGTAAAGTATCGACCCGGATCAGCCTAAGCATGCCGCACAGGCTAACCCGGACAGACACTTTTCGCCTCCTGTTGATTTTCATTACTCTATACCTCTATCCCCCTGAGACTGAATGTGTCGGCCCGGATTTGCCTTCGCGGACTGCGCAGGCTGATCTGGGTCGATACATTACGCAGAGACCATAATGTTGGTTTTCTCGTGTTCACTTTACTTATTATGTTATATATGATTAAATTTCAGAACTGTGTATCAGGCTATCTAGTGATCTACTTTTCTTACATTGTATTAGTTTTTACCTCTGAAATACACATTGACTAGTCGATATATAATGGGCTTGGTTTGAGCCATTTACCCCATACAAATCAACTTCAGTAGACGACTTTAAAAACATTAAGTAAAACAGAGCAAAGGAGAAATTGCACACATTATTAAAGCTATATATGTAAATTCATAAAATATGCTTTTGAAGAAAGAAATAGTCACATTCCTCCGTGAGGTTTTACACGATAACATAAACAGGAAAATATTTTCACTAAATCAATTCTTTTCCATATTTTCTCGATTAACATTCTATAGAATCCTATTGTAGTATATATGTCACGATATGAAATTTAAATTGAATTTGTATTTGTATTTGTATTTGTATATGAAATTGAATTTGTATTTGTATTTGTAACAATGATGTACTTATTTTGTACAAGTTGAAAATAAAGTATATATCTATCTATCTTGTTATTTCCCCAAATATGTTTTCAAATGTCGTCTTCTACAGAGGCGTCAGAAATCTATATTTGACATATAAACATACAAATAGACATACCTATAAACATACAAATAGACATACATATAAACATTACAAATAGACATAACTATAAATCTACAAATACATTTTACATATAAACATACAGTAACAGATACATATAAACCTACACACATACATACCTATACATATACAAATAGACTTACATATAAACATACATATAAATAAATAAATAAAAAGACAAACATATTTACATACTGATAAACATACAAATATACTGAAGTACAAGCAAACATACTTACATACATTAAGGCAAGCATACGTGAATACATACACCAGATATACATTCAGACAAGCATACACGCAGACATACATAAATACATTCAGGCATAGACAGACACCCTAGATGTTTACATACACAAAGACTATCACAAACAGGGTGGATTTGTTTTTGAGGGCCATCATATATTAATAACTATGCCGTGGGTATGTACGTGTAGGATCGGGATTGTGCTACACGTATATATCAACACTCTAGTACAAACCTTAAGCCCCTTACATTAAGCCCTCTCTCCATATTGAACAATTAACTGACCCATAATTTTAAAAAATAAATTAAGAATCCTAACACTACCCCTTAATATAGAAAGGCTTTTACGGGCTAAAGTTTCATATTACAACTATGTTGTTGGTATGTACGTGTAGCGCTTTTCCCAGCCTATACGTGACTACTAAATGTTAAAGTTGCCATTATTAAAATAATGATTGTATTCTTAGTGGGTAATTAATTCCAGGTTTTCTTAAATGATGGGAACGCTACCCAAGAATGAAGTCCTATTTCTACGATTTATACTAGAACTATGTTGTTGGTATGTACGTTTAGCACAGTTCCTACCCTACACACGCATATCCAATACTTAGATACAATTATTAAAGTTATGTTGAAAAAAGGGAACCGATCATCCATTCCAGGTTCTTAAATGATGGGAACGCGAACTTATAGTCAAATCGTATTTCTACCTTGTTGTAATAGTAATAACCATACTGTGGGTATGTTCGTTTAGGGTCGGGACTGTGCTACACGTACATACCACAACATAGTACTAGTACAAACCTTTAGCCCCTTGCAGCCTCTCTTCCACAGTGAACTATATTAACTGACCTATATACATTTTTTTAAAATCCAGGATTCCTTACACTACCCCTTTATGGAGAAAGGCTATTTCGGGCTAAGGATTTATACTAGAACTGTGTTGTTTTTATGTACGTGTAGCGCAATTCCCAACCTACACATGTATACCCAATCTATAGTTATCATTATTAAAATGATGTGAAAATAATCGTATTAATAGTGGCGAGTCCATCATTTATGCTAGATTTTCAGCTCAAAGTACTTAAATGATGGGAACGCGGCATATAGACAGATATTCAGGATAGACATAAATTCAGACTGATAGATTGACTGATAAAAAGGAAAGACTGATATACACTGTATGTATATATATATATATATATTTATTTATTTATTCTCTCTCTCTCTCTCTCTCTCTCTCTCTCTCTCTCTCTCTCTCTCTCTTTCTCTCTTTCTCTCTCTTCTCTCTCTCTCTCTCTCTCTTCTCTCTCTCTCTCTCTCTCTCTCTCTCTCTCTCTCCCCTCTATCTCTCTCTCTCTCTCTCTCTCTCTCTCTCTCTCTCTCTCTCTCTCTCTCTCTCTGTCTCTCTCTCTGTCTCTCTCTCTGTCTCTCTCTCTGTCTCTGTCTCTCTCTGTCTCTGTCTCTGCTCTGTCTCTCTCTGTCTCTGTCTCTCTCTGTCTCTCTCTCTCTCTCTCTGTCTCTGTCTCTCTCTCTCTCTCTCTCTCTCTCTCTCTCTCTCTCTCTGTCTCTCTCTCTCTCTCTCTCTCTCTCTCTCTCTCTCTCTCTCTCTCTCTCTCTCTCTGTCTCTCTCTCTCTCTCTCTCTCTCTCTCTCTCTCTCTCTCTCTCTCTCTCTCTCTCTCTCTCTCTCTCTCTTTATGTCTCCATATATCTCTTTCCCTCTCTTTCTTCCTCTCGCTGTCAAGTATATGTAGTTGTAGTACAAAATTGTTTCTTTTCATTGTTATATTATATATTGAAAACTTCTGACTAGGAGGAAATAATGATTGATTATGATGCGGGAATATATTGGACATTTGTCAAGCGGATTTAGAGGATAAGAATCTTAAATAGTGGGCATTTTCCCCACTTTCTGATGCAACAGCAACCAACATTCTCAATATAATTTAAATCTTGAAAACTTTGGAAAGAAGACCACCAAAGGAACAATTGGTTGAATTGGTCCAGTGGTTTAGCAGGAGATGGGTTTTTTTAACGCTAGAAATAAACGACGAACGGGACAGAGAGTGGTCAGAACTCTCTATCTGCTAAAATTATATTCTACACGAGTGACCTTAATAATCTTTATGTAATAGGGGCTCGATATCTTGTAAAATATAATTCCGTTTCCATGACAATATTATTTTAAAACAGTGAGTTTATCAGGATCATAATCAGTGGTCTGAAAAAGGGGGATGATTTCTCCACTATTTCTCTTTTTCTACTACATAACATTTTGTTCAGGGTATACACAGAAACGTGTCTGTGAAACGATTCTTTGTATACGCACAAAATAGTGTTTGAATGTCAAATAAATATTATTAATTGGTGTACTGTGTGACCTAACAAGAGCTGTCATAACAAAACTTGATGAACTATTTTAACTTTAATCAGTTCCGAAATCAAAATATCTATCTATATAAAGATGATACGGGAGAAAATTGATTCAAGGCATCAATGCTGCCAAAGTCATCGTGACATTCATTAGTCGAAATAGATACACAGTGCTTTCATTAGGAACTAATTGCAGGATTTTTGAGATTCCACATATATGTCCAAACAGTTTCGAGAAGTTAAAACTAAATGTCATTTTTGTCAGATTTTTGGAAGTTCTGTATTTGTCGATTAAACCACAAAGAAGACAGTTTGGGTTTTACATGCAATATAAAACCATTTAACCTTTCCTCGTTAAAGCAACAAAGGACAGACTTTCATGAGTCTACTTTTAAAACATTGAGAAAAGGGTTATATTTCTGAAGACATGAACTTTCTCTTTTTCTGAAATGATTTAAGCATCGTAATTTTAATAATAATTTCACAGGTGTTAAAATGTATCCTCATATGTTTAGAAAAGCAGACCAGATGAGCGCCCTTTTGTCATTGGTGCATAACATGTATGCATGGTGCAAGCAAAATGCCTTAATCAGTTGTGTTTTATATTAAGATGAGCACCTTGTGTCATTGGTGCATAAAGCGTATGCATGGTGCAAGCAAAATGCCTGTTACAGTTTCATCAACATCGGATCTGTACTTTTAAGAGTCTTCTGGTGGAACACATCGGAAGAAAAGCATTTAAGTTGTTTTTCATATTCTTTATTTAATTCGGCTTCTGAAATGGCGTCAAACTACTGATTCAGTGAAGGGGTTATTTATGACTTTAATTGACGTTGATCTTAAGAGTTGATTACTACCTGCATATGACCGACAAATATGATGGTTTCTCATTATGTGAAGTTTCATTCAAATTGAAGCTGAAGGTGCAAATATATTAAAATGTAGCCCAACTTACTATTAAAATTAAATTAAATTCAACCTAAGTGTATAGGCCACAATTACATAGACGATGATGTTTTGGATCAACTCATACTATTGGATGTTCTTTGTGTAACTTTTTTTCAAGTTTAGATTCCTTGTTGCAGCAGTGTAAGAACCATGGCACGCAACTTGTCATACAAATTTAACCTATTTCTTTTTTAAATACAACCATTTCATAACTTATAATACAAAGTGTTTGTGTTTTTCTGTCGAGATAATGCTTTTGATGATTTAATCATTATCGAACTTTATTTATACTTCTTATCTTATCTTTGTTTTAATTTTATAATAATACTAATTGATGATATTTTAGATTGGTAATCGTGCAACAATCGCACATCTGGTCATTTGTTACAGGAAGAATTGGGACACCTGGCGTCAACGTTATAATGTTTGTATGCATTTTACGGACTTGTAAATTGACTCTGTGTAAATGTAATAAATCCAACCTTAAAGCTTTGGGAAATACTTGATATCAATAAGTGGGTTAATACGAATATAACTCCAAGCATTTTAAATTAAGATATTTATGAAACTGTTTTCATCGGAGTTTATTTTGATATACATAGGAATAGAAATGGAGCTAGGGGAATTCTGTGAGAAAACTCTACTATAACAGTTCTGGCATCACTTCAACAGCGGTATCATCATTAGTAGTATGTGTTTTTCTCGATAAACCACTGTTCCGAAAAAAAAATAAGATTGTAACAAGATACAGTATAGCATTTATGTTTTTGAAGAATGCTGTATAGTCTGGAATCGCGAAAAAATAATTTAACTTGCTTTTCTGCATCTTATGTATCAGGTAAAATACTTGCTGCCGTAGGAGTTGGCATTGGAGCAGTGATGGCCGCTCCAATTGTTTTGACAGGGGCTGGTTTCGGAGCAGCAGGGGCTGGTTTTGGGGCAGCAGGCGTTGCGACAGGTTCATTAGCTGCTTTTTGTAGGTGATACTTTAAAACGATAATAATAAAATTACAAACGTGGACTTAGTCCTGCTATAGGCAATATACCGGTTCGTTCTTACGACAGTAACTACGAAGATTTACAGTCAATGGGTTTCTAGCTCGAATCCTGACTAAGCCAGAATTCTCTTTGACGACGGATGACTCCGGCATCATCGAAATGTGTAAATAAAAACATCAAATAAAACACTCATGCTCTAACTGTTTATCCATTCTAACAAGTTTGATTACGCTTTTACTTTTTTATCAATAAATCGAGTGCTATTTTTAACATGATGTATCTCCTTGTATTATTTGTTCATGTGTCTAGATAGAGGTCAGATTCAATCGGCGATACTATACAGATACAACTCATATTAGTCTTGCGATTCTAGTATCACCCAAGAAACAATTTCGAAGGTCAAGTAGTTTTCATGCTCCAGTGCGTAAATTGTAGACAGCAATACCAATCGTTTCCATGATCCGAGTGACGTTATAGACATGGAGAATCAAAGTACTGAAAGTACTAAATTGCGGGGATGTTGGCTCTAGAGTGTTAACAAGATTTTCCTTCAATTTGACCTAGTGACCTACTTTTTGACCCAACATGACCTATATATCATTAAGCAAAACATTCTGATAAAGTTTCAACATGCTCAAGCTAAAAATGCAGTATCCAGAGTGTTAACAAGATTTTCCTTCCTAGTGACCTAGTTTTTAACCCGGCATGACCCATATTCAAACTTGACCTAGATATCATTTAGATAGAATTCTGACCATATTTCCAGCTGCTGTAGCCAAAAAAGATACTTCTACAGAGTTAACAAGACTTTCCTTCAATTTGGCCTAGTGACCTAGTTTCTGACCCAATATGACCCAATTTCGAACTTGACCTGGATATCATTAATACAAACCTTCTGACAAAAATTGCGGCCTCTAGAGTGTTAACAAGCTTTTCCTTCAATTTGACCTAGTGACCTCCTTTTTGATCCATCATAACCCATTTTCGAACATAACCTACATATAATCAAGACAAATATTCTGATAAAGTGTCAACATGCTCAACTTGAAAATAAGGCCTGTAGAGTGTTAACAAGATATCCATTCAATTTAGCATAGTGACCTAGTTTTTGACCCGGCATAATCCATATTCGAACTTGGCCTAGATATCATATAGATAAACATTTTGATCAAATTTCAAGCTGCCTTACCAAAAAATGTGGCTTCTACAGTATTTACAAGATTTTCCTTCAATTTGGCCTAGTAACCTACTTTTTGACCAATCATAACCCATGTTCAAACATGAACTACATATCATCAAGACAAACATTCTGATAAAGTTTCAACATGCTCAAGTTGAAAATAAGGCCTCCAAAGTGTTAACAAGATTTCCATTCAATTTAGCCTAATGACCTAGTTTTTGACCCGACATGACTCATATTCGAACTCGGCCTAGATATCATTTAGATAAACATTCTGACCAAATTTGGCCATGTTAGAAAACCAAAAATGTACATATACTAAAGCAAAAATTGATCTTGAAGATCCTGCTTTAGATACAAGAGCATCCTTTTGGTTATAAAATCCTTAAGGTTTCGGTTTGCGCATAACTCATATGACAGTGAAAACGTGTGAAATATAATATTTAAGAGCAAAATATTAATTATTTTTGAAACATGATAAATTTTCAGTTATTTATCGTCAGTTGGAACTTATACACCTCTTGGGAGCCTCGTGTAAAATCTCCAGTCATGTGGCGTATTCTCGGCCTTGATAATCTATTTATAAAAACTGAAGTTGGATGGAGATGGTTGATTAGCCTTTACACATAGATTATTGTTATGATTTTGTAGTTCATACTGGGATAAAGATAAACAAGAAAAGTCTTTAAACGGCAATCAATATGAGAAAACACTAAGAAATGGAACATGCGCATATTATTTGACTTGGATATCAGAAAGGTTTTGTTAATAATCAAAACAATCCGTAATTTTCCAAGAATTATAACATTTGCGCAATAGTGTTGTATATCTAAGAATTTGACAGCTCCTTGAATTGATAATGAATTATAATCGTGAACCAGTTGGAACATTGTTCGATTAGAACATTGTTCTTTAAAAGATATAGAATCGGTTCATAACAATCATTCGAGATATTGGATATTAATGGTTTACTTAAAGAAATGTATTACTGCTAAAATGCTGGCCTGCTTATTGGGATTCGCTAGGCTAGGTATCCCTAATTGTCAGGCTTTTCCGTCTGTCTGTCTGTCTGTGTGTGTGTGTGTGTGTGTGTGTGTGTGTGTGTGTGTCTGTCTGTCTGTCTGTTATAGATACTTCAAGATATTTAGAAAAAACGTATCTGTTACGATTTTTTATTTAGGCCTTTGTTTTCAAATGGTAGCCTTTCAAACATAGCCGTTGCTATGCAGCTAGCAAAAAAAACGCCTTTTAAGGACCCTAATCATTTTTCTATCTTCTCCTACAGTTTTAATTGAAGAGAGCTGAAACTTCAGTTATAGATACTTCCAGATATTTAAAAAACATCTATCCGTTACGATTTTTGATTTAGGCCTTTGTTTTCAAATGGTAGCCTTTCAAAGATACGGTATATTTACAGTAATTTTTGACTTCAATCGCCCCTAGCGCTGCAGTGGTAGTATTCGATAGCGATTTTATTACATTATCTCATAGAGCTATTGAAGAGCTACACAAAGTTACTTTACACTTTGCAAACTATACCAAGGCGAAACAGTTCGGTGTATACGGGTTCGTCTTGGCATGGTATTAACACATGGTTGGTTGACCAGAAAGTGTTTTTACAAGCTGCACACTTTTCACCAGTGTTCACCAAGTCACCACAATAGTTACCCTATCACAATAGATATATATATATATATATATATGCAAAGGCGAATCCCACGTCGCCTACAGGCTTGTCTGTGTGTTTGTCTGTCGTCCTTGGTTTGGCCAACCTCGGACAGTTATGCTATGACATCTTTTGTCATTTAGGGGATACATTTTCTTTTTGGGCGGGATGTTGTATATCTAAGCAAGTTCTTTGAACTTAAAATAATCACATTCATTGTCTGCTTCCTGCTGTATTACTGCTGAAATGCTGGCCTGCTTATCTGTGTGTTTGTCTGTCGTCCTTGGTACGGCCAACCTCGGACAGTTATGCTTCTGTGTGAAAATCTGATTAGGCCACCATGTCAGTATGTTGTATATTTCTGTTTCCAATTCCAACTGGTTACCATTCAAGGAGACATATTTTGTCAATTTGGGGACAAATTTTCTTTTTGGCCGGGATGTTGTATATCTAAGCAAGTTCTTTAAACTTAAAATAATCACATTCATTGTCTGCTTCCTGCAGACTAAACCAGGCGGTGTCTTCAAACTTACCCAACACGAAAGTTGTAAGTCGAACCCACTCATAAAACAGCAATTTCCCGCATACAGCAGGAGACATTTGAAAATCTTATGGCATAAGGATTAATTGCAGTAAGGAGGAATACAATTACTATCATGTTTTCTCTTCGCAATCCTGAGAACCAAGGAGGAATGACGTTGCTACTTTTTTCTCTCCGAAATCCTGAGCGCCAAGTAAGAATGCTAACAGTTTCTCTTCGCAATCCAGAGTACCAGGGCGGAATGACGTTGCTACCATTTAATCTCTGCTATCCTGACCAAGGCGGAATGACATTACTTTCATTTTTTCTCCTCAATCCTGAGCACCATGGCGGGATGAGATTACTACCATTTTATTTCCGCAATCCTGAGCATTAAGGAGGAATGACATTACTACCATTTGTCTCTGCTATCCTGACCAAGGCGGAATGAAATTACTACCATTTTATCTTCGCAATCCTGAGCACCAAGGAAGAATGACATTACTACCATTTTATCTCCGCAATCCTGAGTGTCAAGGCGGAATGACATTACTACCATTCTATCTTCGAAATCCTGAGCACCAAGGAGGAATGACATTACTACCATTTTATTTATCTTCGAAATCCTGAGCACCAAGGAGGAATGACATTACTACCATTTTATTTATCTTCGAAATCCTGAGCACCAAGGAGGAATGATATTACTACCATTTTATCTTCGCGATCCTGAGCGCCAAGGTGGAATGACATTACTGCCATTTTATTTATCTTCGCAATCCTGAGCACCAAGGATGAATGACATTACTATCATTTTATATCTGCTATCATGACCAAGGCGGAATGACATTACTACCATTTTTTCTCTGCAATCTTGAGCACCAAGGAGGAATAACATTACTACCATTTTATCTCTGCTATCATTACCAAGGCGGAATGACATTACTTCCATTTTATCTCTGCAATCCTGAGTACCAAGGAGGAATAACATTACTTCCATTTCATCTCTGCTTTCCTGACCAAGGCGGAATGATATTACTACCATTTCATCTTCGCAATTCTAGCGCCAAGGCGGAATGACATTACTACCATTTCATCTTCGCAATCCTGAGCGCCAAGGCGGAATGATATTACTGCCATTTTATCTCCGCAATCCTGAGCACCAAGGAGGAAAGACATTACTACCATTTTATCTCTGCTATCCTGATCAGGGAGGAATGACATTAATGCCATTTTATCTTCGCGATCCTCATTGCCAATGCGGAATGACATTACTACCATTTTATATCTGCCATCCTGACCAAGGCAGAATGACATTAATACCATTTTATCTTCGCAATCCTGAGCACCAAGGCGGAATGACATTACTATCATTTCATCTTCGCAATCCTGAGCGCCAAGGCGGGATGACATTACTACCATTTTATCTTCGCAATCCTGAGTGCCAAGGCGGGATGACATTACTACCATTTTATCTTTGCAATCCTGCACCAAGGAGGAATGACATTACTACCATTTTATCTCTGCTATCCTGACCAAGGCGGAACGACATAACTACCATTTTATCTACGAAATCCTGAGCGCCAAGGCGGAATGACATTACCACCATTTTATCTTCGCAGTACTGAGCACCAAGGAGGAGGGATATTACTACCATTTTATCTTCGCAATACTGAGCACTAAGGAGGAATGATGTTACTAACATTTTATCTTCGCAATACTAAGCACCAATGAGGATTACATTACTACCATTTTATATTCGCAAAACTGAGCACAAAGGAGGAATGACATTAACACCATTTTATCTTCGCAAAACTGAGCACCAAGGAGGATTACATTACTACCATTTTATCTTCACAATACTGAGCACCAAGGAGGATTACATTACTACCATTTTATCTTCGCAAAACTGAGCACCAAGAAGATGACATTATTACCATTTTATCTCTGCTATCCTGACCAAGGCGGAATGACATAACTACCATTTTATCTTCGTAATCCTGAGCACCAAGGCGGAATGACATTACTACCATATTATATTCGCAATACTGAGCACCAAGGCGGAATGACATTACTACCATTTTATCTTCGCAATACTGAGCGCAAAGGTAGAATTACATTACTACCATTTCATCTTCGAAATACTGAGCACCAAGGAGGCATGACATTACTACCATTTCATCTTCGAAATACTGAGCACTAAGGAAGAATGACGTTACTAACATCTTATCTTTGCAATCCTGAGCACCAAGGAGAATTACATTACTATAATTTTATCTTCGCAAAACTGAGCACTAAGGAGGAATGACGTTACTACCATTTTATCTTCTCAATACTGAGCACTAAGGAGGATGGATATTACTAACATTTTATCTTCGCAATACTGAGCACTAAGGAGGATTGACATTACTACCATTTTATCTTCGCAATCCTGAGCGCCAAGGCGGCATGATATTACTGCCATTTTATCTCCGCAATCCTGAGCACCAAGGAGGAATGACATTACTACCATTTTATCTCTGCTATCCTGATCAGGGAGGAATGACATTAATGCCATTTTATCTTCGCAATCCTGAGCACCAAGGCGGAATGACATTACTATCATTTTATCTTCGCAATCCTGAGCGCCAAGGCGGAATAACATTACCACCATTTTATGTTCGCAATCCTGAGTGCCAAGGCGGGATGACATTACTACCATTTTATCTTCGCAATCCTGAGTGCCAAGGCAGAATGACATTACTACCATTTTATCTTTGCAATCCTGAGCACCAAGGAGGAATGACATTACTCCGATTTTATCTCTGCTATCCTGACCAAGGCGGAACGACATAACTACCATTTTATATACGAAATCCTGAGCGCAAAGGCGGAATGACATTACTACCATTTTATCTTCGCAGTACTGAGCACCAAGGAGGAATGACATTACTTCCATTTTATCTCTGCTATCCTGATCAGGGAGGAATGACATTAATGCCATTTTATCTTCTCAATACTGAGCACCAAGGAGGCATGACATTACTATCATTTTATCTTTGCAATACTGAGCACCAAGGAGGAAGGATATTACTACCATTTTATCTTCTCAATACTGAGCACTAAGGAGGAATGATGTTACTAACATTTTATCTTCGCAATACTGAGCACCAATGAGGATTACATTACTACCATTTTATCTTCGAAAAATTGAGCACAAAGGAGGAATGACATTACTACCATTTTATCTTCGCAAAACTGAGCACCAAGGAGGATTACATTACTACCATTTTATCTTCGCAATTCTGAGCACCAATGAGGATTACATTACTATTACTACCATTTTATCTTCGCAAAACTGAGCACCAAGAAGATGACATTATTACCATTTTATCTCTGCTATCCTGACCAAGGCGGAATGACACTACTATCATATTATCTTCGCAATACTGAGCACCAAGGAGGAATGAGATTACTACCATTTTATCTTCGCAATACTGAGCACCGGGATGGAATGACATTACTACCATTTTATCTTCTCAATACTGAGCACCAAGGTGGAATGACATTACTACCATTTTATCTCCGCAATACTGAGCACCAAGGAGGAATGACATTACTACCATTTTATCATCGCATTACTGAGCGCAAAAGTGGAATTACATTACTACCATTTCATCTTCAAAATCCTGAGCGCCGAGGAGGCATGACATTACTACCATTTTATCTTCTCAATACTGAGCACTAAGGAAGAATGACGTTACTAACATTTTATATTCGAAATCCAGAGCGCCAAGAATGTATGACGTTACTACCATTTTATCTTCGCAATACTGAGCGCAAAGGTGGAATTACATTACTACCATTTCATCTTCGAAATCCTGAGCGCCAAGGAGGCATGACATTACTACCATTTTATCTTCTCAATACTGAGCACTAAGGCAGAATGACGTTACTAACATTTTATCTTCGCAATCCTGAGCACCAAGGAGAATTACATTACTATAATTTTATCTTTGCAAAACTGAGCACTAAGGAGGAATGACGTGACTACCATTTTATCTTCGCAATACTGAGCACTAAGGAGGAATGACATTACTACCATTTCATCTTCGTTATCCTGAGCACCAAGAAGAAATGACATAACTACCATTTTATCTTTGCTATCCTGACCAAGGCGGAATGGCATTGATACCATTTTATCTTCGTAATCCTGAGCACCAAGGAGGAATGACATTACTACCATTTTATTTCTGCTATCCTGACCAAGGCGGAATGACATAACTACCATTTTATCTTCGTTATACTGAGCACTAAGGAGGAATGACATAACTACCATTTCATCTCTGCTTTCCTGACCAAGGCGGAATCACATTACTACCATTTTATCTTCGCAATACTGAGCACCAAGGAGGAATGACATTACTACCATTTTATCTTCGCAATACTGAGCACAAATGAGTAATGACATTACTACCATTTTATCTCTGCTTTCCTGACCAAGGGGGAATGACATTACTACCATTTTATCTTCGTAATCCTGAGCACCAAGGAGGAATGACATTACTACCATTTTATCTTCGCAATACTGAGCACCAAGGAGGAATGACATTACTACCATTTTATATTCGCAATCCTGAGCACCAAGGAGGAATGACATTACTACCATTTTATCTTCGCAATACTGAGCACCAAGGAGGCATGACATTACTACCATTTTATCTCCGCAATCCTGAGTGCCAAGATGGAATTACATTACTACCAGTTTATCTTCGCAATACTGAGCACCAAAGGGGAATAACATTACTGCCAGTTTATCTTCGCAATCCTGAGCACCAAAGAGGAATGACATTACTACCATTTTATCTTCGCAATACTGAGCACCAAGGAGGTCTGACATTACTACCATTTTATCTCCGCAATCCTGAGTGCCAAGATGGAATGACATTACTACCAGTTTATCTTCGCAATACTGAGCACCAAAGGGGAATAACATTACTGCCAGTTTATCTTCGCAATCCTGAGCACCAAAGAGGAATACCATTTTATCTTCGCAATACTGAGGCGGAATGACATTACTACCATTTTATCTTCGCAATACTGAGCATCAGGGAGGAATGATATTACTACCATTTCATCTTCGCAATCCTGAGCACCAAGGAGGAATCACATTACTACCATTTTATCTTCGCAATATTGAGCGCCAAGGCGGAATGACATTACTACCATTTTATCTTCGTAGTCCTGAGCACCAAGGCGAAATGATATTACTACTATTTTATCTTTGCAATCCTGAGCGCCAAGGCGGAATGACATTACTGCCATTTTATTTATCTTCGCAATACTGAGCACCAAGGCGGAATGACATTACTACCATTTTATCTTCGCAATCCTGAGCACCAAGGAGAAATCTCATTACTATCATTTTCTTCTTTGGCTTGACTTGATCGGGGATCCAACCCTGATCTTCAGCTCCCGATGCGGACGCTTTTATCATGACCAATGGTGACGGTTTACTTGGGTTAGCTTGTTTTATTTCAGTTTTACGCCGCTTTCAACAGCTAAGGGGCATATTGCGGTGGACAGGAAAGATGATATTGGCCCAACACCTTATGGTTACACCGAGGTAAAATATATAAGGTACAGCCCTACCTGATTGAGCTCAAGAGTTGAATTGACACCAATCATTCTGACCCATTAAGCCTGGTATTGCGGTTCAATCAAGGATCAGGATGTGAGCCGGACAAGGTACAGTCCTATAAAACAGTACTCTTTTTGACCTTTGACCTATAAGTGTGACCTTGACCTTTGAGTTACAGGCCTTGGTCTTGTGCGCGACACGCCACCTAATCATGGTGAACATGTGTGCTTTGTAACTTCGGAATACTATGATGCATGTTTGAGATGCGGGCCGGACAAGGTAGTCCTTTCAAACCGTACTCATGTTGACCTTTGACCTCTTAGTGGATCCTTGACATTTGAGGTACAGGCCTGGGCTTTGAGCGTGACACGCCGACTCATCATGGTGAACGTTTGTGCCAAGTTTCATGGAAATCCTATGATGGATGGTTAAGATGCGGGCCGGACAAGGTACATTCATATCAAACAGTACTCATTTCGACCTTTGACCTCCAAGTGTGACCTTGACATTTGAGGTACAGGCCTGGGTCTTGTGCGCGACACGCTGCTTCATCATGGTCAACGTTTGTGCCAAGTTTCTTTCAAATTATACGATGCATGGTTAAGATGTTGGCTGGACAAGGTTAGGTGGGACTGACAGACAGACAGACAGACAGACAGACAGACAGACAGACAGACAGACAGACAGACGGAATCAACCAAACCTATAGCCCCCAAACCGGTCTTCGACCGGTAGGGGACTAATAACAATAAAACATAAATAAACTATTTTGTACTCACAAAGTATTTTTTTTTTACCGATATTATGTCATAAGGTTATAAGTAATGACAATTATAATGCATTTTTATATCCTTAAATATTAATTTAGAAATTATAAACTAGACGATGATAATTTGCAATCCATGTTTTTTTGCATGACCGCTATTAATGCATATCCAAAATGGTTTGACGTACTGTAATACTTAATTTTAGCACTTAAAATATTTTAATAGATTCTTCTCTATCGAACAAACCTTACAGACATTTGACGATTTTGCAGATGACCTTTTGAAAACATTGTGAGAAAAGGTGAAACTGCTCACAAAGGAGATACTTCTACCTTTTCTGCAATGCTTTCAGTTTTCAGGTTAACTCGGTTAACTCATATTTTTCAGATGACCATTTTTTTTTAATGAAGACGACTCTACACATAACATATCAAGTAAACATTTCCCATATTTAATAAATCTGCAGTAGACAATTTGTGGAAACTTTCTAAAAATGAAAGAATAATTATTGAATAGAATTGAAAATATTGTGACAAAAGGAGAAATTGTTCATCATGAGCGATTTCTTATTTTGCCACAACGTTTTCAAAATTTGTTTGCTGCAGAGGCGTCAAATAGTTTAAGGACACTTTAAATCAATTTATGACGAGATTTGACAGAAAATAAAATCTGGAAAATCTACAACTAAATAAAATAATACTGATTTTTTAACTTTCCCTCATATATACACATATTGACGTCTTTGCAGCAGACACGTTTTGAACACTTTGTGACAAAAAGCGAAACTGCTTTTGATGAGCAATTTCTCTTTTTGCTGCAATATTTTCAACTCGATTAATTTATTATACTTTCATTTACAGAAAAGTAGGAGTGAATCAGTAATAATTGATACCCTGTCAAGATGGGTAACACAAGCCTACTTATTTACCCTTTCCCACGTGCAGACCTGTATCAACACATCTTTAGTAGAAATATTGTGTAAAAGGGGGAAATGGCTCAAAATAAGCAATTTCTCTATTTGCCACATTGTTTAAACTCAATCCAATAAATATATGTCGATTTATAGATATTTCAATATTTTTACTAGATATTTCTGAAAAGTCGCCTGCTGAAGATTTGTTATATGTGCGAAAGTGTTAATAAACATACATAAAAATGCCTTTATAATAGAAGCATGCATACAATTCCATTGTGACAGATCGGCCAACTTTCTTTCCGATGTTTGACAAATGTCAATGCGACAAGTGTCGTTCATGTTTCACCAATCAATCGTTAATGGCGACTTAACCCTTTCCCTCATAAGTTACAATTCTGCAGCAGACGACTTTCAACACATTTTGTCGAAAGTTAGAAAATCTCTATAACTGAATTGTTAACCTATGACTAAAAGTGGAAAACATTGTGGCAAAAGGAGAAATTGCTCGTTTTGAGCAATTTCTTCTTTTGTCTCTATGTTTTCAAAAAGCCGTCTGCTGCAGAGGCGTCAGAAAGCGTCTATATGAGGAAAAGGGTTAACTGTTCATGAGTATGGAAGGGTAAATACAATAAACAAATTGTTGAAATATTCTTATATACATCAATTGCAAAATTGCTGGCGTCAGATTAAACATCACGATGTGCAATACAATACGTTCACAAGCGACAATATATAAGAGAACAGAACAGAACATAATTTTATCGTATACAACTTGAGTATATACAGCTCATAGTTGATATACAATCATATTAGCCTTTCGACGAGAAAACCAATATTGTGAACTGCCTAAGCCGAACAGACACTTTTCGCCTCCTGTTAATTTTCTGTTTCAGGAATCACAAGAGAAAGTTGATGCAACGCATCAATGTCGCCGGATATCCATAGTGCAGTTATGCATAACACTAACATTATAGTAGTTGAATAAACAGTTATCAACTGAGGGGCATATTGGAACATCAGGGGTGGGGTCAAGTGAAAATGTATCATAACTTGCATTGTTTTGTCAACGAAGTGAATGATAATTGAAGCCTTTCATTGTGTATGATCAATCTCCATTCCAAAGTAGGTTGACCATACACACAACCAACTAATTATTGATCATAAACAGTAACGGAAATGAGTAATCTTGCCAATCATTAGTCTTAGTATGTATACAGTGCTTTCATTAAGGAATACTTATAAGATTTGTGAATTCCACATACACTTTTCAAGATGTTTGTCAGAATATTTGAATTTTATTATTTTTCAATAAAACCACAAAACAGACAATTTAGGATTTGCATGCAATAGCACGTCATTTTACCTTTCCTCTTTTAAAGTCAACAGTGGACACCTTTGCAGCAATCTACTTTTAAAACAATGAGATAAGGGTTAAATCGCTGAAGACATGAGTTTTCTCTTTTTCTCAAAATGATATTAGCTTAGCATCCTAATTATATCATACTTTAACAAATGTTGAAATGTAGTCCAATATTTATAAATTAGACCACCTTCGAAATATAATATCAACTAAACAGTTAAATCTCATTGAAATTGTTGTATAATGAAAACAACCAACTACTCATGTTTTTAAAATTATATCATGATGAGCGCCCTTGTGTCAATGATGCATAACAATATGCAGATCGGAAGCAATATGCCTTTAGGGAATTAAATGACACATTTAAAATTGTCAAGGACGAAATAATTTTGTACGAAAGACCCGATTCTTTCTTCTTCGCAGAGGTGTCGTTCTTGAAACTCTTTTTATAGGCAGAGAGTGTTCGTTCAAAGTCATTTTTCCATTAAAACCAGTTTTATCTCGGTTTGTTCTTTTCTTCATTTGTTTCGAACCAAATAAACATTTTAAATCACCTATAATTTACTATTTGTAAGTGAGTGTAAAGAGCGGCTCTCTGCAAAGGAGATTGATCTACGCAGTTGGTATTCGCGAGTCACGCAGGTGCGCGTAAGTAAACAAATTAGACTGCGACGTAAAGGTTTGTAGTTATCGACTTTTGATTACATGTAGTATATAGTGTAAAATAAAGTATACCAGTCTAGCTAATAGGGACTGTTTTGTCTTCGTAAATAAAACAAAAAAACATAAATGCGAGTCAAAATAAAGAAACTGAAAATACCTAAAACATCGGAATATTTATTTCATTTTAGATGTGTCATTACTTAGTGTTTTTAAACAAACACAATTGTAATATGTTCAAGACATCTAAATGTGTTTCTTTCTAATAATAATCCCCCCTCCCATGTGATTTCAGAAAACCTATTAAAAATAGAAGTCGCGGGCTTCTGCCCGGCGACTAATTACTCTATACCTCTTTCTCTCTGGGACGGCATGTGCTGGCCTGGATGATGCGCGGACATTACGCAGAGTCCATAATGCTTGTTTACTCGTGGAAACGGCTCATATACATGTAGAAATGGTTTAAACAATAAATGGAAAAATACACATTAATTTAGATTTATACAAAATGATATATGGTTGATAAAGACTCACTATGGAACGGCTATATTTAACCCTTTCCCGAAAACAGAGAATTCTGAAGGCTCTGCAGCAGATGATTTTTTTGAAGAAAGAAAAATTGCCACATCTTTTACAATGCTATTCAGTCATTATACTTGAATTTAACCCGTTCCCTCATACGACAATTTTGCAGCAGACGACTCTGAACGTATTTTGTCAAAACATCATCATCTTCCACCAATGTGCTAAAACAATGAACGTTGGAGGGCAGCAAGTTGTCATGTCAGAATGTCGTGGTGACCACTGGCCCGAGAAAGGTAGAATACCCATGGTATGGTGAACTGACCACTGGCGCGAGAAAGGTAGAATACCCATGGTAAGGTGAACTGACCACTGGCGCGAGAAAGGTAGAATACCCATAGTAAGTTGAACTGACCACTGGCGCGAAAAAGGTAGAATACCCAAAGTAAGGTGAACTGACCATTGGCGCGAAAAAGGTAGAATACCCAAAGTAAGGTGAACTGACCACTGGCGCGAGAAAGGTAGAACACTCATAGTTAGGTGAACTGACCACTGACGCGAGAAAGGTAGAATACCAATGGTACGATGAACTGACCACTGACGCGAGAAAGTAGAATACCGATGGTATGGTGAACTGATCACTGACGCGAGAAAGGTAGAATACCCATGGTATGGTGAACTGACCACTAGCGTAAGAAAGGTAGAATACCTATGGTAAGGTGAACTGACTACTGACGCGAGAAAGGTAGAATGCCTATGGTATGGTGAACTGACCACTGGCTCTTGAAAGGTAGAATACCCATGGTAAGGTGAACTGACCAATGGCGCGAAAAACGTAGAATACCAATAGTAAGGTGAACTGACCACTGGCGCGAGAAAGGTAGAATACCCGTAGTAAAGTGAACTGACCACTGGTGCGAGAAAGGTAGAATACCCGTAGTAAGGTGAACTGACCACTGGCGCGAGAAAGGTAGAATACCCATGGTAAGGTGAACTTACCACTGGCGCGAGAAAGGTAGAATACCCGTAGTAAAGTGAACTGACCACTGGCGCGAGAAAGGTAGAATACCCATGGTAAGGTGAACTTACCGATGGCGCGAGAAAGGTAGAATACCCGTAGTAAGGTGAACTGACCACTGGCTCGAGAAAGGTAGAATACCCATGGTAAGGTGAACTGACCACTGACGCGAGAAAGGTAGAATACCCATGGTAAGGTGAACTGACCACTGACGCGAGAAAGGTATAATACCCATGGTAAGGTGAACTGACCACTGACGTAAAAAAGGTAGAATACCAATAGTAATGTGAACTGACCACTGACGCGAGAAAGGTAGAATATCCATGGTAACGTGAGCTGAGAACTGGCGTAAGAAAGGTAGAATACCCATGGTATGGTGAACAGACCACTGACTCGAGAAAGATAGAATACCCATGGTATGGTGAACAGACCACTGACGCGAGAAAGGTAGAATACCCATGGTATGGTGAACTGACCACTGACGCGAGAAAGGTAGAATACCCATGGTACGGTGAACAGACCACTGACGCGAGAAAGATAGAATACCCATGGTAAGGTGACCTGACCACTGGCGCAAGAAAGGTAGAATACCCACGGTATGGTGAACTGACCACTGGCGCGAGAAAGGTAGAATACCCATGGTATGGTGAACTGACCACTGGTGTAAGAAAGGTAGAATACCCATGGTATGGTGAACTGACCACTGACGCGAGAAAGGTAGAATACGCATGGTAAGTTGAAAAGACCGCTGGCGCGAACAAGGTAGAATACCCATGGTATGGTGAACTGACCACTGGCTCCAGAAAGGTAGAATACCAATAGTAAGGTGAACTGAACACTGACGCGAGAAAGGTAGAATACTCATGGTAAGGTGCACTGACCACTGGCTCCAGAAAGGTAGAACACCCATAATAAAGTGAACGGACCACTGACACGAGAAAGGTAAAATATCCATAATATCGTGAACTGAGCACTGGCGTAAGAAAGGTAGAATACCAATGGTATGGTGAACTGATCACTGGCGCGAGAAAGGTAGAATACCCATAGTATTGTGGACTGACCACTGACGCGAGAAAGGTAGAATACCCATGATAAGGTGAACTGAGCACTGGCGTAAGAAAGGTAGAATACTCATGGTAAGGTGAACTAACCACTGGCGCGAGAAGGTAGAATACCCATGGTATGGTGAACTAACCACTGGCGTAAGAAATGTAGAATACCCATGGTAAGGTGAACTAACCACTGGCGCGAGAAAGGTAGAATACCCATGGTATGGTGAACTAACCACTGGCGTAAGAAAGGTAGAATACCCACGGTATGGTGAACTAACCACTGACGCGAGAAAGGTAGAATACCCATGGTATGGTGAACTGACCACTGGCGCGAGAAAGGTAGAATACCCATAGTATTGTGGACTGACCACTGACGCGAGAAAGGTAGAATACCCATGATAAGGTGAACTGAGCACTGGCGTAAGAAAGGTAGAATACTCATGGTATGGTGAACTGACCACTGGCGCGACGAAGGTAGAATACCCATAGGATGGTGAACTGACCACTGACGCGAGAAAGGTAGAATACCCACGGTATGGTGAACTAACCACTGACGCGAGAAAGGTAGAATACCCATGGTATGGTGAACTGACTACTGGCGTAAGAAAGGTAGAATACCCATGGTATTGTGAACTGACCACTGACGCGAGAAAGGTAGAATACCCACGGTATGGTGGACTGACCACTGGCGTAAGAAAGGTAGAATACCCATGGTATTGTGAACTGACCACTGACGCGAGAAAGGTAGAATACCAATGGTATGGTGAACTGACCACTGACGCGAGAAAGGTAGAATACCTATGGTATGGTGAACTAACCACTGGCGTAAGAAAGGTAGAATACCCATGGTAAGGTGAACTAACCACTGGCATAAGAAAGGTAGAATACCCATGGTAAGGTGAACTAACCACTGGCGCGAGAAAGGTAGAATACCCATGGTAAGGTGAACTAACCACTGGCGTAAGAAAGGTAGAATACCCATGGTAAAGTGAACTAACCACTGGCGTAAGAAAGGTAGAATACCCATGGTAAGGTGAACTAACCACTGGCGCGAGAAGGTAGAATACCCATGGTATGGTGAACTAACCACTGGCGTAAGAAAGGTAGAATACCCATGGTAAGGTGAACTAACCACTGGCGCGAGAAAGGTAGAATACCCATGGTATGGTGAACTAACCACTGGCGTAAGAAAGGTAGAATACCCACGGTATGGTGAACTAACCACTGATGCGAGAAAGGTAGAATACCCATGGTATGGTGAACTGACCACTGGCGCGAGAAAGGGAGAATACCCATAGTATTGTGGACTGACCACTGACGCGAGAAAGGTAGACTACCCATGATAAGGTGAACTGAGCATTGGCGTAAAAAAGGTAGAATACTCATGGTATGGTGAACTGAACACAGGCGCGACGAAGGTAGAATACCCATAGTATGGTGAACTGACCACTGACGCGAGAAAGGTAGAATACCCACGGTATGGTGAACTAACCACTGACGCGAGAAAGGTAGAATACCTATGGTATGGTGAACTGAGCACTGACGCGAGAAAGGTAGAATACCCATGGTAAGGTGAACTAACAACTGGCGTAAGAAAGGTAGAATACCCATGGTATTGTGAACTGACCACTGACGCGAGAAAGGTAGAATACCAATGGTATGGTGAACTGACCACTGACGCGAGAAAGGTAGAATACCTATGGTAAGGTGAACTGAGTACTGGCGTAAGAAAGGTAGAATACTCATGGTATGGTGAACTAACCACTGGCGTAAGAAAGGTAGAATACCCATGGTATGGTGGACTGACCACTGGCGCGAGAAAGGTAGAATACCCATGGTATGGTGAACTGATCACTGGCGTAAGAAAGGTAGAATACCCACGGTATTGTGGACTGACCACTGACGCGAGAAAGGTAGAATACCCATGATAAGGTGAACTGAGCACTGGCGTAAGAAAGGTAGAATACCCATGGTATGGTGAACTGACCACTGGCGTAAGAAAGGTAGAATACCCACGGTATTGTGGACTGACCACTGACGCGAGAAAGGTAGAATACCCATGATAAGGTGAACTGAGCACTGGCGTAAGAAAGGTAGAATACCCACGGTATGGTGAACTGACCACTGGCGCGAGAAGGTAGAATACCCATGGTATGGTGAACTAACCACTGGCGTAAGAAAGGTAGAATACCCATGGTAAGGTGAACTAACCACTGACGCGAGAAAGGTAGAATACCCACGGTATGGTGGACTGACCACTGGCGTAAGAAAGGTAGAATACCCATGGTATTGTGAACTGACCACTGACGCGAGAAAGGTAGAATACCAATGGTATGGTGAACTGACCACTGACGCGAGAAAGGTAGAATACCTATGGTATGGTGAACTAACCACTGGCGTAAGAAAGGTAGAATACCCATGGTAAGGTGAACTAACCACTGGCGTAAGAAAGGTAGAATACCCATGGTAAGGTGAACTAACCACTGGCGCGAGAAAGGTAGAATACCCATGGTAAGGTGAACTAACCACTGGCGTAAGAAAGGTAGAATACCCATGGTAAGGTGAACTAACCACTGGCGTAAGAAAGGTAGAATACCCATGGTAAGGTGAACTAACCACTGGCGCGAGAAGGTAGAATACCCATGGTATGGTGAACTAACCACTGGCGTAAGAAAGGTAGAATACCCATGGTAAGGTGAACTAACCACTGGCGCGAGAAAGGTAGAATACCCATGGTATGGTGAACTGAACACTGGCGTAAGAAAGGTAGAATACCCACGGTATGGTGAACTAACCACTGACGCGAGAAAGGTAGAATACCCATGGTATGGTGAACTGACCACTGGCGCGAGAAAGGGAGAATACCCATAGTATTGTGGACTGACCACTGACGCGAGAAAGGTAGAATACCCATGATAAGGTGAACTGAGCATTGGCGTAAAAAAGGTAGAATACTCATGGTATGGTGAACTGAACACTGGCGCGACGAAGGTAGAATACCCATAGTATGGTGAACTGACCACTGACGCGAGAAAGGTAGAATACCCACGGTATGGTGAACTAACCACTGACGCGAGAAAGGTAGAATAACTATGGTATGGTGAACTGAGCACTGACGCGAGAAAGGTAGAATACCCATGGTAAGGTGAACTAACCACTGGCGTAAGAAAGGTAGAATACCCATGGTATTGTGAACTGACCACTGACGCGAGAAAGGTAGAATACCAATGGTATGGTGAACTGACCACTGACGCGAGAAAGGTAGAATACCTATGGTAAGGTGAACTGAGTACTGGCGTAAGAAAGGTAGAATACTCATGGTATGGTGAACTAACCACTGGCGTAAGAAAGGTAGAATACCCATGGTATGGTGGACTGACCACTGGCGCGAGAAAGGTAGAATACCCATGGTATGGTGAACTGATCACTGGCGTAAGAAAGGTAGAATACCCACGGTATTGTGGACTGACCACTGACGCGAGAAAGGTAGAATACCCATGATAAGGTGAACTGAGCACTGGCGTAAGAAAGGTAGAATACCCATGGTATGGTGAACTGACCACTGGCGTAAGAAAGGTAGAATACCCACGGTATTGTGGACTGACCACTGACGCGAGAAAGGTAGAATACCCATGATAAGGTGAACTGAGCACTGGCGTAAGAAAGGTAGAATACCCACGGTATGATGAACTGACCACTGGCGCGAGAAAGGTAGAATACCCATGGTATGGTGAACTAACCACTGACGTAAGAAAGGTAGAATACCCATGGTATGGTGAACTAACCACTGGCGCAAGAAATGTAGAATACCTATGGTATGGTGAACTGACCACTGACGCGAGAAAGGTAGAATACCCATGGTATGGTGAACTAACCACTGGCGCAAGAAATGTAGAATACCCATGGTAAGGCACTAGTAGTTCGTAATTGCCTCCATTAACGGAAAGTGTTACATACATACAAATTATACGAAAGGCAAAACAATACAAACAAAAATTAGACATGTGAAAAAAAAAGAACATTAGTGCAATTAAACAATACAGTATGCATATATCAGTCTATACAATACATATATATATGCGCATATTTACACGGCTTATTCATGAATGTGTGTGAATTAAGGAATTATGAGATGCTGTGATTGTGAGTGTACATACTTGTATACATGATTACGTATTTGTGTACTCATACAAATACACCCACGCACATACAATGTGCTTGATATGGAACCTTGTCGAAAAGCGAATCACAAGGAAATGCGATGACATTTAGATGCGAGAAAAAAACCATTTTTTATAGCCCAATCAGTATGTAAATCTTATTTCGCAAAAATATTCACCATTGGGCATACTATTATTAATATGCATATGATTGACGGTGATTGTATAAATATGTGACAACATTGACAAACATAAAGATGGGAAAAGACAGTTATCATTATATCATATTATTGATAAGCCTATGCAGGCTGTGCATTATCGATACCTCGCGCCGAAAATGCGTCTTTTACAAGATGCAGCCACGGCTGCTCAGAGCAATGAACTAGATATGCATCATTACGGTTTTATAAGATATTCATACAAACAAGCAAAGAGCTTTTAGCTAGTTTATGGATACATCTTACACACTGTTTGAAGCAAACGACTCTCGATTCATCACAAACATCCATTTTTGTTCTTGCGGAGCCATGCTGGTAAGCATAAGGAAATGTAGATAACAATGTTTCCCACAGTTCTTCACGTATACGTTCAGTAACTGGATAGAAAAGCAGCAAGTATATATTTAAAGTTACTCATAATAGGATTGCTTTCAATGTTTGAAAGCATTTGTTTCTCCACTGCATGTGTCACAGTTTGTTTCACTAATTTCCTCCATGAAGCACTGCTTGGGAAAGTTGAGTGAAATAAATGTTCCATTAATACTCTGGTTAAGCCGTATTTACCCCAAAAGCGGTATATATCCGGCATAAACACGCGCATTTTACTCGGCCATGAAGGATTGAAGCCTAAATGTGAACTTACTTCTTTTACGTTTTTTCTGTATCTAACCTACATAGATGACCGAAAAGGATTAATTTCCTTTTATCAATATAAAATTCTAATGGCATAATGGCTAGACAACTCATAGCTATAACATACGGTATTGAGCGTGGCATTCTCTGAATATGCTTGATACATTGTTTATGTGCACGTTCGAGGTTTTGCAGATGTGTCGCACTTAAACAATTCTAAAGCTCACTTCCACAAAGCGCTTTCGATAAAACTACGGTTTCATAAAGGCGCTTCATGGAAAGTGGATGCTTGCATTCACGACTTATTCCCAAGTCATTTAAACTGAAATATGTTTGTTGTAATTCTAAACAACACTCTTGCACTAATTGATCAAGCAATGTTTTCAACATCATGTCATCGGCAACAGTTGGACAACCATATTTGATACTGTTTAGTTTAAAGCAGTCATCACTAACGTCTAATTTATTGATGAGATCATTGATATATATTAAGTACATTAATGCACTGATTATTTGTCCTTGTCTAACGCCTTTCCTGATCGGGAACCAGTATGATACAATACCGTCTGATCTGACAAAACTAAAAATATCTGTCAATAAACTCCGGATAATTTTAATAAACATTTTATCCTTACCGTTTTGGTATAATTTGTTCAACAGTAGATCGTGGTTCACGTGTTTAAACGCCTGTTTTACGTCTAAGTAACATGTCTAAAATTTGAACTACTCTCAATGACATTACTTATGGATTCACGAACCATGAAAAGTTCAATTTCTTAAACTATTCAGTTCAATTTAATAATAATAATAATAACACTTTATTTATAGATTGTGACTCATTTAGCCATTGGCTATTTTACAATGAGGCCATCTTAATAGCTATCATAAGGAAACATACAATGATGGAACAATTAATTCCCCTATCATCGAAAAGCCCAACAAACCCGCCCTCCCCCTTAACAATCAAAGTACTGAAAGTACTAAAATGCGGAGGATGTTGGCTCTAGATTGTTAACACGATTTTCCTTCAATTTGACCTAGTGACCTACGTTTTGACCCAACATGACCCATGTTAAAACCTGACCAAGATATCATCAAGAAAAACATTCTGATAAAGTTTCAACATGCTCAAGCTAAAAATGCAGTATCCAGAGTGTTAACAAGATTTCCCTTCAATTTGGCATAGTGACCTAGTTTTTAAAACCGGCATGACCCATATTCAAACTTGACCTAGATATCATTTTGATAGAATTCTGACAAAATTTGAAGCTGCTGTAGCCAAAATATATGCTTATACAGAGTTAACTAGATTTCTAGTTTCTCACCCAATTTGACCCATATTCGAACTTGACCTGGATATCATTAATACAAACATTATCACAAAATTTCAAACTGCTAGAGTGTTAACGAGATTTTCCTTCAATTTGACCTAGTGACCTACTTTTTGACCCAACATAACCCATGTTCGAAATTGACCTACATATCATCAAGACAAACATTCTGATAAAGTTTCAACATGCTCAAGTTGAAAATAAGGCCTTTATAGTGTTAACAAGATTTCCATTCAATTTGGCTTAGTGACCTAGTTTTTGACACGGCTTGACCCATATTCGAACTTGGCCTATATTTCATATATATAAACATTTTGACCAAATTTCAAGCTGCCTTAGCAAAACATGTGGCTTCTACAGTATTAACAAGATATTTCTTCAATTTGGCCTAGTGACCTAGTATCTGACCCAATATGAGCCATAACCAGATTGTTTTGAGTTTTTTTTTATCCCATATCAGCTAATTTTAGATTTCTTTTTGGCGGCAGTCTTTGGTCACATGATAAGAGCTCAGCTGTTTTCACAGTCATTCATTTGCTGGACAACCTTTTCTAAGGATATTTTCAATAAGGCGAACCGTAGATTCATTGTTTAATTGCTAACTCCCACGTAATGAGATGTGAATGAATGAATGTTTAAATGGAAAAAAGTGAGGATTGATATATTCAGTCAATTTGATTGGATGAGAAATTCAGGATTATAGTGTATATAGAAGATTGTAATAACTCGTTGGTGTTGTTTATTCTCCAAACCAACTGAGCGAGGCGGTACAGATTGGTGAACTGACCACCGTGATATAACTAGACAACTGTTGAAAGCAGCATTAATCTGAAATAAATCAATTAATATGGCGGATAACGACGGGATCAACTGGCTGCTGTGGCTGCAAGTGGTAACATTGTCCCTGAAAACAGAACATTATATCTCGTTAACCTGATCATGTACAGGAACAAAGGTTTTGATAAGGAGGAGGTAAACTGTTCTTTAACCACCAATAACTATATTATGAATCAATCGAACCCTATGTCGTATGTACACAAAAGAATCGTCTCACTGGGACGATTCTTTTGAGTACCAACAACATAGGGTTAGAGTGTCATGATTTTGAAGCATTACTTAAAGGAAGCAGATGCAGTTCAGTACATTTAAATAACCTGTGCAAACAGACAGGATGTAAATATTTCGACAAGAAGGCCAAATGTCCCTTTATTTTAAACAAGAAGGCCAAGATGTGCCTATATTGCTCACCTGGCTACCATAGCCTATATAAAAAGGTTACCAAGAGCAGAAAGGGTCAATATTGACGTAGGGATTAAACGTAATTAAACATTTGTAATGTCACTTTAATCGTTTTGAACATGTCAGTAGCAAACTGAAAAATAAACAAATGAAAATGGTCATGTCAGATCCCCAAGAGCAAAGAGCGAGAACCAATTGGTACGAATCGTTCATCTCGAACGAAACATGAAACACCGAGTACGAATCCAATGAATTTTAGAAATCGGATGAAATCGTGAAAATCAGCGAATTATTCATAACGGAAGGAAGTAGAGACAACTTAATTACTCTATGGGAAACGACACCTTGTCATCTATTAAATAAGAATGACCAAAATCGCCAAGCGATGACATGCTACATTTACAAATAATAGAAAGGGTCACGTTACGGCCCTGCCTATTGAATAGTTTTGTTAACGTTGTTTGTACAGTTTCTTATACTGTAATATGTAGTAATTAAAATGAATCATCATTGATTTTTTAAAGATTACCAATTTATTTAAAAATCTCAATATTGTAAATAGGCAAAAACATCGCCAAAAACATTTTTCTGAGCTTTGATGAATCGGGTCGGGTCGTAAACCAAACTATAAAAAAAGCGTGGTCTATGAATTTGGGGGAAATTTATTAAATACCCATTAAATGTGTGTAAAGTTTTGTAATAACAGTAGAAGACATACGTATTTTGTATCTTGCTGTTTCTTAAATCATTTTATACAATTTATGTTGTCATAATTTTTTTTTTTTTTTCAAACATATAACAGAGTTTTTCTTAACAATAATACCGTTGGTTGCTCACTTTTCGATTACGTCACCCCATACTGACGCCGCGCTCCAACGCGGAGTAAAAAAAAAAGACATAAAAACCCATCCCTGATTGCAATGTTGATCATAATGCATGGTTAAATACTTCAAAAATATTCTTTTCAATAATTGCTGGTCAGATTTCGATATTACTATCAAAGTTCTTTGATGACGCCATTCAAGATAAATATATATACCAGTGAATGTGTAATTATAATAATGGCCGCATTTCAGCCCTAAGTATTGAAAATTAGTTAGGCTCTGGTGAGCATCATGTTCCCCTTGAACGAATTTGGAAACAAATATCCAGTAATCCTTTATAAAGAAAAGTCAAAAACCATAAACACTTAATGCATGCGAATATGACACGCAGTAAAGAAAGTCTTACTTTGATTTGTGCCTCGTTCACAGCTTCAGTGACTATGATGTTATGAGTCTTCTGAACTTCTTCAAATGTAGAATGAGAGATTCGAACCGTGTTGTCCTGTGTTGCCAATGCCAGTAGTGTGGCATCTGTGAAACATTGTCCAATAGCCGTATAACGTGGTGCACCATTAGAAGTCATGATACCGGCCAGGGCACTACTGCTGGAAATTCCTATCCTCAATGTAATACCCGTGTTCACAAGTTCCCTAAATTCTGACGATTGAAACTTTTGCAAAATGTTCTGATTTTGATTGCAATGGAACATGCATGATCTGCGTGGTTATTGTTGAATGTCGGTAAGCCAATAGCATACACAGTCTTCTCGGCGTGCCTTTCTGCAATATAGAGTTCCTCCGAACCAAACGTTTTATCCAATCCAGTATAAAAATGTTTTAGTGTGTTGAATATGCCATCCTTAGTCACGCGCTCAACCACGTCTTCAATGTTAGCAATCACAACCGTGATCACACTGATACCAGGTAGTGTCTGTGATTCTACGCCGCCTCCATTATCTAACATCTTATCGATAATGCAAGACGGAGCCGTCCTAAGCATAGACTCTTTTCGAGTCAAAGTGAATCTCTCCATTTGTTTATCTGCGTCTGAAAAATAAAGAAATTTCATTTCAATAATTAATGTATACGAACCAACAACATGCTTCTATGATTTACTAGACATGTAATGTGGGAAGTTCCTGTGCATACTGTGTGTAGTCGCAGGTTGATCTTTACCCTCTCTGGCTGCAAAATCCGGAAGTCCAGTGTTTTGTCAGGCATGACCCAACTTTTAAATGTTTTAGCGACAATATAAGAACTGTTGTGATCCGTACATGCCACGTGGTTCGATTGATTCCAGACTAGTGTAAAGCCAGATCAGCCAGCGCATCAGTCCAGTCTGCTATATATATGCACTGTCCGCCAATAAGTCATAGAAGGTTTCAAGAATGTTCTATACGACGGTATAAATTTGGATCCTATATGAATACACAGGCCTGAACAACCGCTCCGTTGTAAATAATATCAACTCGTTGTGTATCCCAATCAGATGCAGACCAATATATAAAAGATTCCCCGACATAAGACATGGTTAGGTCACGCCTACAACATCGTTATAAATCTAGAATTATCACGCATCGAGATATGCTCAGGAATCCGCCGTGGTCGAGTGGTTAGCGTCGAGGATTTGAAACCGGGCATCCTGGGTGGTTCGACCGCCAGTCGCGGCACGACAGTCATGGTGGAGTGCCCTTTGACAAGGCACATGTCCTGTCGACGTGATATAACTGAAATATTGCCGAAGACGGCGTAAAACCCCAATAAACCGAATCGAGAAATAATCACATGTTACTTGTGATTAATTCAAATGCCCAACCTTTGTAAATCGTCTAGTGTGTAAGAAAAGGGTGTTGCTATGACTAATAGAACGATTGCTCTGATCGAGCGTAAGCTTTTTTAACTTCTATAGGGCCATTTAATAGTATACACGAGCAAAACGAGGCTACATCTCCTTTGATTACAATTTATTTTTTTAAAAAATCAGTAATTATTCCTTCATTTATAGAGATTTTCCTTGTTTTTGCTAAGATATTTTCAAAGCCGTATGTTGCAGATGTGTTGTATGTGGGAAAGTTTTACGGGAAATAGACGATTCAATGATCGAATCTAGAATGGATACCTTCGCTGGGTAAGCGTACTTGAGACCTTGACAAATGGCTGCGAACGACGGACGTCCTGATGGGTCCATTTCCCATGTACCCTCCAGAAGACGTCGAATGTACACAGAGGCGTTTGAACTAAACTTTGGTCTAACAGAACATTTAACGACAGCTGTGATAATATCACATGGTATATTGTTAAGTTCATTATACGGCTCTTCACAAGTAAGCATTTCTTGTACCACCATTCCAAAGCTGTATACATCACCAGCCTGTGACGGTGGCCTGTGAAGAGTTATAAGTTCCGGTGCAGTCCAAAACAGCTTCCTAGCCTCGCAATCATCTACTAGGCGATCTGTTGTATCAAGCGTTACACTGTCATCAAACTTCCGCTCTTGTAATTTATATTCACACCACCCTGTCACTTTAAGTGTCCATGTTATGTCAAGCATGCACTTTGACCCCTTTAGGTTTCCATGCACGATACCTTTGTTGTGGAGATATTTCATCCCTTCCGCAAGGTCTCTAATGTAGCTAACGACACAATCCGTTTGAATCTGATATTTAGGATTACTAATGGCATCTATAATAGAACCTCGGGTAGCTCCTGAATACAGTCCAAAATATGTTAGCCGATGAAGGGAGAGACCGACAAAAGGCATGATATTTACATGCTTTATGTTATCTCTCATTAACAGAGCCATCCTTTTGTATTTTAGTGACATATTGCATATCCGAGTCTCTGAGAGCATGATAACGGCTCCTTCGTAAAGGCCTTGCATATTGTTGCATTCTAGCCATGCCTGGTCGGCCAGCGTGCATTTCGCGTAGCTGACTAATGGTGTGGCATGTCCTGAAAGCGTGGACTTCATATGTATTAATGATTGTATGTGTTCGTCAACAATTGCCTTTTCTATTATTATCTTCGATGCGTTTATTTTCCATGTGTCTTTTAAAAGTTCCTGGTGTATTCTGCATCGCTGCTGACAATAAAGAATTAAGAGAGTAAGAATTGCGACAAACATTACTGTCATACCAATATACGTCGGCAGCATCCAGCTTGAATCTGAGGGTTCTTCATTTTCAAGTTTTAATTGTGTAAGATATAGGTCCCATACATTTTCTCCGTGGCAAGTAATAGTCTTCAGAATTTGTGCCATTATATGTTCGATTGTTACAATATCCAGGGGCACCATGAACAAGTCTACGGTGATAATTCTTGCAATGTCGGTGAGGTATATCCATTCAACAAATCTAACAAATTCAACCATGGTATCACAATTTGAAGGATTGATCCGTCTTGTTATAAAAAATGTATACGAGGCAAACGGATATGCATCTGACCCTGGCATATTAGCGATATCAAAAGAACCATTTGAGTAGGTAATTGCTTTTTGGACACTTTCAACACTGGCCCTCACGACATTTCCTGGTGACTTTTGAATGTCTGCAAAGGGAATATTTGCTTTAATGGCGTCTGCTATCGACATGTATGCTATAGAGTTGTATAATGACGTGTCCATGCCTGATATACCGTTGTTTGTATTGCCAAAAAAGTGGACAACAGTTTTGTTCCAATGTATTGGCTTCCTATTCACGTCCAGGCCATGCGAAAATGTACCATATGTATTCCTCCAATCCTCACTATAGCTCGACAAACAGTGTGTAAACGAATGCGTTGTGCCGGACGTGTCTGAACGGGCCAATACAACGATTTCCGCTTTCGGCATTTGTGAGTTTGGATTTAGTTCTTTGATCTTTGGATGGTCCCATCGTTGAAATGTTCCGTTATAAATACCAAGAACCGTTTCCATACTCAAGGTTAGGTTGTCCAGGCTTGGAATGTTATATGCAAGCACGATTGAACTAAAAAATGTAAAACAAAGATAAGACAGCTTTCGTGACTTAAAGTTTTAATGTGCCATGTTGTACGAAACAACCCTTTGGGGATGGATTTGTGACTAGCAAAGATCGAGATTAGACCACGACTTTCCGCAATACAACCCGGATCTTTTGTTTTCGTCATCTAATTTTACTAGAATCATTGAAGCGTCTGAAGAACTGCCTACATTAACAACCAACGATATATATTCAACGGACTAGACACATCGTCGGACACCCCCGGTTGTTGATTCCATTATGCTCCAATATCACCCGTGATATTTTTAACTGTCGTTTCGCCGTTTTGACAGACAGACAATATTGTTTCTGATGTGTTTAACTGCGCAAAAAAAATATAAACAGATCGCTAGATTTATAAAACTATTATAAGATGACTTTAAAAAAGGCGACCTCAACTGACTATTGACTTAACCTTGGCGGGTGAAATCTTTAAAATTGAAAAGTTGTGTGATATCCAGAAAGATACAGTTCGTACATTGATGCAAGGAAGAGATGTGTTTTTATCAGTGAAGACAGGCGGTGGGTAAACTTTGTGTTACCAGACATTTCATGTTATTTGTACACAACTGCAGAGATTCCATGTCAGCCGCCCGGTTAGCTCAGTCGATAGGGTACTCGCCCTGACAGTGAGAGGTCCTGGGTTCGGACGCCGGCTTGACCGCATGTGTTCTCTCCCTGTGACATGACACTCTTTAATTTATGATATTTAGATCTGTAAATAAGAAATCACACTGGATCTTACTGCATTTTGATTCCAAACTTCGGTATTATTTAGTTTTTAAAGACGATAAATAGAACGCAGATTTACGATGCCATTTTTCTATGCGTTTACAAGAAGGAGAGTATCGGAAATGTAAGCGTCATTTCGATTGGCTTATGTGTATTCTATTCTGTTCGGTCAAAACGGCGAAACGACAAAACAAATTCCAGTGGTGATGTTGTAACAATGCGGAGTCAACATCAGTTGGTGTCATCCGATGGACTAGATAAGGAGGAGTAAACCAGTATTTTTTCTCACATATATTTCTCTTTTTACTCAACCAAACCCTATGCTGTGGGTTTGGAGTACCCACATCATAGAGTGTCAAAATCAGGTTTAGAATTTGAAATAATCCCCTTATTTAGAGACCTGTATGTAGTACATGATTTGATAGTGGCCTGCGATTCATTTTGAAACTTCCATAATGCGGTTTTCGTAAGGCATGGCTGAAATGAGCCGTCTCGCCAGAAAACTAACTTTGTGGACATTGCGTAAAGTATCGACCCGGATCAACCTAAGTATGCCGCGTAGGATTACCCGGATTGACACTTTTCGCCTCCTGTGGATTTTCTGTTTCATGAATCATTACTGTATACCTCACCACCCCCCCCCCCCCCCCCCCCCTGAGACGGAATGTGACAGCCCGGATAAGTCTGCGCGGACTGGGCAGGCTGATCTGGGTCGATGCATAACGCAGAGGCCATAATGTTGGTTTTCTCGCGGGACGGCTGAAATGTTTTCTTTGCATATAAATGCCCCTTTTATTTTTTGTTGTTCAACTAAGCGACTTTATATTGAGAATCGTATATCTAGTTTGAGTAATGATGAACTATTCCAAATTTGGTTGTTATCGTTTCTAAAAAGGAAATAAAAAGGAAAGAAATTAGCAAATGTCTACTGTCATTCTTACAAGTTTTACGCAAATGGATGTTGTGACAAAATCTATCATTCAAGACACACCCTCAAATGTTTTCTTTGTAAAAAGCATTCGTGAAATAATATAAACGTTAGAATAGTACGGCTTACCCGGCAATGGTCGGAAACTGTATGAGATCTGGGTAGTTTCTCATAGCTTCCGCTGTGAAGGAATAATCCGATCCTGCAAAATGAACGAACGGCTCCTTTTCTCCTGTGATTCTTGCTTTCCCATCTCCACTACCGACACTGTCATAGGTCATAGTAAGTGAAATGTGATGACTTCGGTAATGTCTGAAAAGTAAACTGCTCATATGAATCGAAACGGGGTCTATTTGAGCACTTAATTAACCCTTTCCCTCATATAGACGCTTTCTGACGCCTCTGCAGCAGACGGCTTTTTGAAAACATAGTGACAAAAGAAATTGCTCAAAACGTGAAATTTCTCTTTTTAACACAATGTTTTCCACTTTTTGTCATAGGTTATCCATTCAATTATAGAGATTTTTTCAATTTTTGACAAAATATGTTCAAAGTCGTCAGCTGCAGAATTGTCGTATGAGGGAAAGGGTTAAGAACAGTCGGAACTCAGACGAGTCTGTAAACACGCGCTGTCTCGTTCTGCATACAGCGCTGCAAATAAAGTAAGTTCTGGCAAAATATCCAACCCGAGTAGTAAAGGAGGGTAGACCGGGGCATTTTGCGAATGCCCCGGTCTACCCTCCTTTGGAGGGTATTTCGTCTCCAAAGGAGGGTAGACTGGGGCATGCCCCAGTCTACCCTCCTTATAAAAGGGATTTAAAGAGTAAAGGTATGAAGGGGAACTGGGGCATTTAAATAACTCTGTTATTTTGCGGCTGCCCCGGTCTACCCTCCTTTGGAAGGTAATTCGTCTCCAAAGGAGGGTAGACCGGGGCGGACCAAGGGAGGGTAGACCGGGGCAGCCGCAAAAGTTGGACTTAGTCGTTTTTTTCAATCTGGAGGGTAGACCGGTCCGGTCTACCCTCCTTGATAGGATAGACCGTGGACTTAGTCGTTTTTAGGTCTTTTCTGATGTTGGACTTAGTCGTTTTTCAATGACAAATTTGCAAAAGTTGAACTTTCTAAGTATGTGGTGTGGCCCTAAAAAGGGCCGTTTTGTTTTCACAGATGACAACAGCCAAAGTTTGCTCTGCAAATTGGACAGAACTTGTTTCTCCTTCTTTTAGTTACTGTCAATTTTCCCTCTCCATCCCAATGAACTCTTCTTTTCATTTCAATGCCTAAATACACCACATCTGGTTGTTGGTGTTGAAGCGTAACATTCTCTCTGGGTTGTCCTTCTATGAGTTGACGATAAATATTGATGAGTCGTTGACGAATATTTCTGAGATCATCTGCAACATTCCTGAGTTCTCTGTGTAATTCCATGCTGATATCGAGGAGTGTATGGAATGAAATGACGTTCTGCTATTTATACCGATAGGTCGGATTGACCTACTTTTGACTCAGAATTAAGCTTGACCAATGAAATGCATCGAACGTCATCCAATGAAAAGTTTGGGAGTACAACCTAGTGTAAATACATGTTTTCAATTTTTTTCTGGTAAGCTATGTCATATTATGGATTGTTTTTAGGAATATCAAAAAAAACAAACACAAAGATTTATGATTAAATGAACTTTTTACTGAACTATGAACTATGAACTATGAACAGTGAACAACATATTTACAATACAGTTTTTACAATAAATTTTACAATAAATTTTACAATAAAGTTTTTAAAGTCTTTTCATGTATTGTTTTTCCATAAATCTGATTGAACCAAATGGTTACATTTCGATCGTTTCTGTGATGTTCGGTTGTCCTAAATGTTTGTTGTAGACATTTCTGTAGATTGTTTCCTCTCGCTACTGCATTCAGTACAAATATACAGTAATATCCACACACTACACCCAACAAACTTTGAATAACTTGTTTGTTGTATGTCCATGATGATGAGTTATTGTGGATAAAGCTCATAATTTCTGTGTCGAGTGGTGGTAATCCATATGAATCGAAATATGTTGATTCTCCATTTCTGTTAAAGATCACTGCTATCCAATGTTCACCAGATCTGTCAGATGAGTCTGTATTGACAATGTAAGCTTGTACACTGTCTGGTTTTTGTTTTGGTAATTGATCTTTAGCACAAACTTGTGCATGAAGGTTTTTTATCCAAGTTCCATGATCCAGTATGTATTGTATTTCATGAGTATGCATTACTTTCCCCAGGCCTGTTTGACTTTCTCACCCCACTGTTCAATCCATAAATCAGGAAACCCATTGATAACATTCTGTTTAATATTCAACCACATTTTGTAGGCTACTACAATTTCTGAGTCTTTCAGTGCCATTTCTTCTATTACAGGATACCATTTCTCCATGATCTTGTTTGGATTAATCCTATGCATTGCTGTGGCAACGAACATATCTGTATGATCATGTCTGTCCATGAAGAGGCAAAGTTGATGTTGCATTTGACTTGGATGATCTATGAGACACCCATGACATTTGTTATGTACTTCTTCAGCGATAAGTGTCTGTAATTCATCTATTATGATTTTTTCAAGAGAATTGTAAATGTCCTTTCTCCTTTTTTCACTGACAGCGGCTGAAGAATATTTCACTTTGAAAGCTTCATCTCTAAGTAGAATCGCCAATTCATGACCGGCCATGATTTCTTTTTCCAGTAATCTGTGATGATTTCTTTTTTCAGTAATCTGTGATGATTTCTCTTAAGCCGTTGATTTCTATCTGATTATCGAATTCAGCAAAGACAATAACGTTGATGACTCTTGGAAGTGCCGTACCAAACTGAAGTTCAATTCTGAGGCTCCCTGTTTTTATAGGATGTAGCTGTCCTTCTTCACTGCCTTGATCTGCTGTCAGATCATACCCCCACAATGCATAGCCAGCTTCGAACTCATCTTTAGTTATGTCAAATGATTTATTAGCGCCAATAGCCGAGACAGCCTGGTGTAGCGACAGGTATGACTTAAGAAAAAGGCCATGTTCGAAATCAGGTTCAAATGGTCTGTTATGAATACTATGACCGTTACATGAAACATTTAGTTTACACAGATTAAAGTGCTGAAAATGGAATGGATTTCGTGTAAAAAGCCCATTTAAAGCATCATTTCGTACCATACCAATGAAAATACGTTTTGGTAATTGTCCTTGGAACAAATGATCTTCAACTTTAGACTGAAGACCAGTTCCGACTGTAAACGTTTTAACTTCAACTCTACGAATTGGTATTTTCATGTTTTGCTGTGCAATGACTTGATTTAGATCATTTGCAATGACTGGTAGTATTTCAACATTTCTTACATTGAAACTAACTGATTCAAACACAACTTTTGATTGTGGTGACCCGGCATTACCTGTAAGACAGAAGGTTGAAGAAGATCTATTGAGCTTTAATCGCATTTCAATACCATTTGGTAAATATTTCTCTTGATGAAACATATCAAGATGAATTCGTCCACACAACTCTGTGGTTCTGCTTTCTGTTATTACAGCTATTCTTTTTTTTAATCCTTCGTTGTCACCATCATGAGCTAATGCATCGAATGCTCCAGCAGTGTCTTTAATCCAAAGCTCACTAGCCTTTAGATGAGTGACTTTACTATCAGTATTGTATGACAGAAGATTTTCAATATATGCTCTGAACGGGTATGTGTCCAAATTACTGCTGACCAATTTATTGTTTAAATACAGATCAACACTGCTAAACATACTGTGAAGAAAATTGTTTATTGGGGCAACACTAGAATCTGCTTCTAAGTCAGTACCATCTGCTTTTGTAATTTTGAATTTAACATACAGATAAGACTGTGACAAATCTGTCCAACACTCTGTCTGAGATGGAATGATGAATTCTATCGGTGAATTGTTTCCTAAAGATGCTACAGGAAAATGCTCAACCCATTGACTTTCTTGCATTGTTGTCATCGTTGGTGGCACAGACAGAACATCAAGTTCTGATTTACTACACTCACAAGACCCACTTTGCATCATTTTTAATACTGGTTTCTTTAATCAAACACGTCTAAAGTTCTAGGTTTACTGTAATGTTTCTTATGTCTCTTTGAAACGATCTTACCCCTAGGAGTTCGAGACTTTAAATGACGAGACTGTCTCGTTTTAGGCTTATTTATTCCACCTATAAGATTCTGTGCCAGATCTTTTACTGATTCTTTTCCACGCGATATCAATACAGCTTTTGGATTTTTTCCATGTAAGAAAATATCTTGAGCTGCACCTATTCCTTGTTTAATACCCTCCTTCTTTAAAGCATTCAATCCAGATTTGACTAAAGGTTTTAGTAGTGGTGTAACGGATCTGAGTGCTGATTTAAATAATGAACCTAGTCCATACCCATACTGGTGTTTTACACCTCTATATACAGGCATCATTTTTGGTATTGGTTAACCCACACTTTAGTGAACCTGTCTGAAATGTAACTTTGCGATTGTCTTGCCAATAACAAAATGAACAGGATAACCAGAATCACCAGTTATATTGATATGAATTGTATCGAATTCCGATTTTGAGACAGGGACATAATGTAAATTCATTATCTCATGATTGATATGTTGACTATCATTATTTTCATCAGAATTGGATGATTTGAATGGAACGACACGAAGTATAGGGGCTAATGTATCACCAACGATAGAGTATTCAACAATATCTGAATAGATAAACAAATGATTATATCCTGCATCAATATTTGCATTGTACTTAAACATTTGTAAACTATTTTTCCCCGGATAAATTGTATTACCTTTGAATTCTGGTGATCCACCGAATTTCAAAAACAATGATGGATGAAGTTTTATCCCTGTTTTAATAATTTTAGTAAATCCAAGTTTTGGACGTTTTGTTTTTTTTGAATATTCGATAATCAAAGCAGATTGATTTTTTGATAGTATGTCACCTATCATATTTTGTATTATTTCATTTACAACATTCAGCACATGTGATGGTGATGAATAAGACCCCGCAGCAAAAGTGAATTTCATTGACCACTTGTTTGGTGTATTAGATACATCATGGTCTATTGGTAATACTGGTGGCAATTTCTTAGTAGATTTAACAAGTAGTTTTTGAAGCTCTACATCACGTGTGATTATTTCAAATTCTGCTTCTTTCTCAGATATGTTTAAAAATTGTGACGGTGTAATTAGTTGAGCTATTGCAACTTCCCATTGTTCTTTTCCAATATGAATTGTTTTCGGTAACTTGACTTTAAAACAACATTGTGTATTACTTGGAAAGTAATCCATAGAACTGTCACTTGGTAATGTAAGATAAAATGAATTCATCTTTTACCATCAATAAGATCAAACGTTTGTTTACCCTGTTTTGTATATTTCAAACCTGGTGATGGTAGAATATAACCTAATGAACTACTTAAAAGAATTAACCACAATTCGTGATTTTCTGTTCTAAGACTGAGATGTATTATGGACGTTACAATGATTGTATAAATAACAATGATTTGTGAAATGTACGTGAACTGATTTTTAGGAACACGATTTCCGCAGCAATTATACGGTGTTGATCGACTATCGTCGATACTTTCTGTTCCAACTTCAATGTTAGACTGTGAACGCTTGTCTAGCGTCATGACTTTTTATTAACAAGATATGATTCTGGAATCCAACTTTGAAATTTGGTAGGATATCCTTTCCAATTAACCTTTATTTCTCTGACTATTTTGTTACCTTTACGTCTTGTTCGCTTTGCAAGAACTGAATCAATTTCATAGATTTCATCATCTTTTATGAATTGTAATTCAGGTTCATAAAACGTGCCCAAGATTTGCTCACCGTCTAAATCTTTAACGACATATGTTACTGGAGAAGTTGATTTATTTACATGTACAATTTCAAATAATTCCTGTGTCCAGTTAGGAAGATAACCTTTTTCAAATGTTCGTTTTGTTTTGTTAATTCGTACACGGTTTCCTATTTTGAATTTTGCTTTTTTATTTGAAACGGGATTCTGAGGGTACAGATTCTCTGAAATTTCAGCTTCATTAGTTTGATTAACAGATGCAGGATTTGATTTGATACTTCTGTGATAAGTATTATTGTAATTCTTTACTAATTGTTCAAGAATATCAATGTAACGCTTTGTTTTCATGTGAGTAAAATATTTCCACATACGTGTTTTCAAAGTTCTTTGAAATCTTTCAACAATACTTGCTTTTGTTTCAGGGTTTTCAGTGGTAAAGAAATGAATACGATTTCGTTTTAACCATTGTTGAAATTCTTTGTTTTTGAATTCCGTACCTTTATCCGTTTGCAAAGAAATCGGGGTTCTTTTTGATTTCTGAAGTATGGATTGAAATGCAACAATTAACGTTTTACCAGTTTTATTTGGAATAGGAACAACCCAGGAAAACTTAGAAAATACATCAATAACACAAAGTAAATACTTTTTGTTGTCATTTTGTTTAGCTAAATGTTGCATGTCTGCTAAATCAGCTTGCCATTGTTGATCAATACCAGCCACAATAGTTCTACGTCTTTTGAAACGTCTACGTATAGGTTTATGTAAAGTAAATGTTGTTTCTCCTTGTAACCATTCCCTTACATCCTGATATTTCACACCCTTCAAAACGTACTTAGCAGCATGATACAGTTGCTTAATACTAGAATAGGCTACAGAACTATTTATGTTGTAATACAATTTTCTTAAAACGAAATCAAGTTTCTGATGCTTCTTCTTTAATATCGTTCCCATGTCTGACGTTTTGAAGTACTTGCTTCTTGTTTTATAGGGGTAGTTAATTCTTTTCTGTAGAATTCCCTAAGACGATCTCTTTCACCAGGTTGCGTGTAGGGTGTCATTGCTCGAACTTGTTTTTTCATTTTTGCAGAAGATGGTGATTTTTTTGGGGTACTGTAATCATTATCAAAATGAACTTGTTTTTTCATTTTTGCAGATGGTGGTGATTTCGTAGGAGTACTGTAATCATCAGATTCACTTTCGTCGGCTTTATCATCATGTATGTTTCGTTTATGCATCCATTTCCATCTTGCTTGATTACCAATAACTTCTTGTGGTACGTTGCTTTCATGTAAAGCCTTTGAAAAAGTTTCCCAGCCTCTTGGTTCAATACCTTTTCTAAGTCTTAATGAATCATTGATTAAATCAATGATATTTGAGCCAGGAAGTCGTTTACCTTTGTATGAAACAACACCGTGATTATCCCAAACAAGATTTTCATTATCTTTGACCATGTTTAAAAGTAATTCAGCTTTCCTTTGCATGGTTTTAGGAACGCTTTGTAATATTCGGTCATGCATTGAATTAGGTTCAGGATTTGATGGGTTAGTTGTATGTTGTTGTGATGGTTGTGACCATGATTGAGCCTTTTTCAATGAGTTCTGTAACTTGAATAAAGTTTCACCGTACTTTTGCACCTTTTCTGTTTCTGACATATCTGACGTTTCCAATATACCCGACATCTTATTTTGTAGATGTACTACATCTGCTACTTGTGGATTTGGTGGTAATCGAGGTCTTTGTTTTTGACGTTTCATATCCTCTAAGATTTGATAAGGTACAATAACCATTTTTCTGACTGACATTGTTCTTACAGTGATTTCAGCACACCACCAAGTCCCCCGATAACAGCTTTTCCTAACAATGGTAATAAGGCTCCTGCAAGCAACGGTAGGAATCCTCCTTTCTGGTTAAGAATTCGTTTCTTTTTCTTAATGGAAACCGATTTCGATGCAATTTGTCTGAGTTGTTGACGGATTGGATGTAACTTAGTCTTATGAGCCTTGGTCAGATGAACATTGCCTTTAAAACGTTGTGACAACATTCCGAAACACAATCAATGACAGGACGATTAGCTGCGTTTATTAGCTTTTTTCTCACGTTGTGTGGTGACTGTATCATGGCTATTACCATTGATCCATGTTTTCTAATGAGTGGTGATTTCTGTTTACCCATGTTGACACTATCTCTGTCTGAAGTAAAATGATCTATTTCTTTTCATTGCAATACTTTTATGCAAATCGTGAATACAAAGCACCTAAAGCTGTTCTTGCTGATGATGAAAGTGGTACAGTTGTCAGCGGCGAAAATGGTGCAATATCGTACAAGTCCGTAGCACGGGATGCTGTGTATGGAGGAGTACCAAGTCCACTTGAAGAAGGAATAGATTGAAACTGTATTTGTTTACGTGGTGTCATTGTCCGAACTTGTTTTTGTCTTTTTTGACTTTTAGGTGTTTTTTTCTTCAAATCTTTTTTCTTGGTTTTTGTTTTTGTTTTATTTCTGGGTTTTTTTCTCATTGTAATAAATCTTTCATCGATGACATATCGGTCATTTCTTTTTTTGGACGGCTTTTTCCTTTGTTTGTCAACACCAAATTTACGAGCTGTCTTTTCTCCGTCCCATCGTAACAAGCTTCTAATTATAACACCACCAAGAAACCCTCCTCCGCCAGGTTTAAGAATGATTTTTCGCTTGACTTCTTCATCAATCTCAGGGTTGGCTAACTTATGTATGTCATCTTTATGTTTCGTCATGTATGTAACCGTCTGTTTCGGTAATTTGATTTTATGACCAACAATGTTTTTAGCAGCCAAAGTAAACCATTTTAATATTTCTTTTAACCCTGCTTTGAGTAAAGCTTCTCTGGCATGTTTGTTGGTTTCATGTCTTAGGTTTTGTAAGGCATGAATCACTGACTTTGAAGTGTGTGGTATAGCCATGTTTACACAAAGACCTGACCAAGATAAATGAATGTTGATCTTCTCATCATAAGTGTTTTATAGTGGAGAATAAACAATAGGTCCACGATCTTCATTTTGTGTAAACCATCTGTGAAATATATCCGTTCTTAGTTTCATCTCCTTTTGAGTACGAGAATGAAAATCAATCACCAAATACCCATGATCTTTAGATGTAGCATCTTGGTAGGCCATTATCAAATGAGGTGCTTGCATTTGATTTGCCAAAGTCTTTATTTGATTCTTATCACGTACATTTTGAAACAAGATCATGTATTTTGAATTCAAACTAATGGTTCGGCTCGACTTGGACTGTTGAAACATGTTTTGTGTGATATAAATCACACTTGCATTCCTATGATGACCTTTTCTTGTAAACCATAACTTGATTTTATCTTCATCTTTTTCCCCTAACATGTCATCAAAGACAACTAAATGTGGAATGTCAACATCACTTACAATTTCATTTTCATCGTCGGGAATACCTTCAATGAATTTTATGATTTCGAATTTCTCTTGCATAACATTGTAAGCATGTTGCCATTCTTTGTAACACCATACCACTTTTTCTGGTACAATGTTGAACAGATCATTTCTATATTCAATCAGTTTATGAACAAATTCTGTTTTTCCACATCCACTAGGCCCTGTGATATACATATTACAGGGGTGCTGAAATAATATGGACTGAATATCGGCATCCATGTTAACTCTTTAAAGGTCTGAGAAGAAATAACAACACAAGAATAAAGTTATCTTATTTTATTCACATCTTTTATACAATTCATATTATTGACGCAGAGATTTGTACCCATATGGAACAGTGTCCGTATCATTGACAATTACTCTTTTTGTATACACTGATCTGTACGTTTTTGTTTGAGCTTCACTTGTTACAGATCTGTCGGTATGTCTTTTAATTCTACACGCATAGGTCACTTTTATTTCTGTGTTACGATCTTCAGCACATTGTGTAAATGTTTCAAAGTTGATCAATTGACAGGTATTATAATCCAATGTGATTCCTTTCACTTTACATTTAGTTTCTCTTTTTCCTTCTTTTGTTTTCATTTCATAAGCATAATTTTTTGGACCTAGTCCTCTGAATTTGACAATTGTACAATCTGGCTCTTCATCTGTCCATTTTCCTAGTCTGCTATTAATAATGGGTGGATTCCATAAGCATGGATCATGAATGTACATACAACTGTCTGTGTCAAAGTACAATACTCTTGATTTTAATTTTTCTAAGATACTGTACAGTTCCATTCTTGCATACGCTGTCACATAGGAACCCACTATAACATTGGCTGTAGCATGGGTTTCAATGTGATCTAACTTGGTCTCATAATTCACCAGTATGAAATCACACTCATTATCAAATATTTCAACATGTTTCACAAGAACATTTGAGTTATTCATCATTTCAAAGTACTTTGTTGCATCTTTAATGTACTCAGTTTGACTCATGATTTCTCGCTGAGCCAATTTTCCCCAAAGACAATTCAACATGATCTTTGCAAAAGCTCGAAGACCTGGATTTTTCTGAATGGAAGATGAGTCAAGTTTGACACCTTCTGCTTTTTCATAATCATGAATGAACTTCTGCTTTTCCGAATCAGACTTACACCAACCGGGGTAACCACTAGCTTCCTGCTTGATTTTCAAGAAGTTATCTACATACCCTTGAAAGAATTGATTTGAGATCGAAGTAAAATGCCAAATTTCATACACATGAATCAATTGATACCCCATGTCTAAAGCTTTGAACAATTCAAATGTTATCCACGTTCCAACCATTGATCTTTCATCCTGATTATGATTGCAAGTATTGGAACTTTCTTGTGCACATTTCATACAGAGAGGAAACATCAATTTATTATTGCAATGAACAGGTAAAACGGGGTGTAACAAATCATCTGGTGGTGAAACTTTGCATTTAATCAATCCTTCATACTGACGAATATTTTCCATATCAATACTCTCAGCGGTTATAACTTTTGGGTGTCCAACCGGATAAGATTTGTGTTTACAAACAAAGGGATACAAAGAACAAATATCAATGTACTTGATTTCTTTGTCCTTACTTTCATTAATATCATGAGTAATTTTCACTGAATTACATCGACCTCCATACAAAGCCTCTCTTGGGTCAATGGGGTCACAATAGGGAAACAACTTGTCAATTTTGGATTTGAAGACTTTGTCATTTTTAATCTTAGCATCGAATTCATGTTCCCACATAATTTCAACATTGAAACCTTTAACTTTAATTTCCTCAAGACGATTCATTGTACTATTGTATAAATGTTGCATAGTCTCACCAGTGATAGGACTTAACTGATTTCGTTTTGGGTAACAAACTGGACAACCATGATACAAGTCCCCAAGGAATTCATAGACTGTGTTTGTCTTCTCATGATAACCATCTACACTATATCTACCAATTCTGAATTCTCCATCATTTCTAGCGTGCTGAATGTAAATACCCTTTTCATTAGCTATGCTTTGTATCCACCGTATTGCTTTCATAGAAAAGCGACGTTGGGATGAATCTTTACTTGAAATAATAGCAATTTTACCTTTTGGTAAATAATTCTGTCTCCATACCTTATTGCAAGCATCTGCAATAGTAACTGACTCTAAAAGCGGATCGATACCACCATGTTTCATGAACACTTTTCTGAATTGTCCACATCCTCGTCTAAGGATATCAACATCAGACCTACAATAAGACTCTATCTCTTTCTGAAAATCGAAAATGACACTCTGTTCTACTTTTTCATTATACCAGACCATGAATTTTTCTCTTCCTTCTTTAGACATTGAGTCAGGCTTGTAATATTTGACATCAAGATAAGGCCCAACATAACTACAGAACTGATCTGTATTTGCCCAGTGGGGAAAGTAACCTTTTTTCATTTCATGAAGACCAAATGTATCTGGGAACTTAGCCAATGCACAGCTCATGAAATTAAATGAATCAATTAAACGAACCCCATTCAATTCCAGTTTCATGATACTGTTTCCATTCATGATTAACTTTGGGAGTTTCACTCCAAATGAAATGACTTGATGTAAAATGAATTGACCGTCATATCCTTTAAAATTGTGAGCAATAGCTGTGATGCCTTTATGTTGATCAGAAAACAACCAGTTGCAAAAATCAGTCAATGTATTTACTCCTTGAAATACAACTTCTCTTTCTTTTGAAAATGATGTACTACAAGTTGAACAATGAAAATCAAGAGATTCATTGATGCATTCATCACATGCATAATGAGCAATGCAGTAATTAGGGATATGAACACCTGTATCTTGTTTGCATTCGAAATCATAAAATATAAACAGTGGCTTTTTCCCCCCTGTAGTACTGGTTTTATCGTCTGTCTTATTCAACTTTCTTTTGTAAGGTTGAATATGACACCTATGAGATAAGATAGTTATTTTTTGACAGTATCGGCATTTTTTCATACCTTTACAAACGTGTAGCGCTTTTCTGACTTTATATTGACCTCCACATTTCAAACAAGATTTCACAAGTTGACAAATGGATTTCTTCTGTTTTCCAACTTCTATCTTATGATTGTGAAAACATTCTGAACCATAGAAAAATCTGTTACAATCTTTACATTGTTTTGATGTCTCGAATGACATACACTTTCCTATGGTAAAGCATGCTTTACAATTGTGTAAACAAGAATGGCTTTCACGATTTTGATATGCAACATCACAGAACTCACAATAGTAGCTACAACCAAAAAAACCAGTTATGCTAGAAATGTAATCGTAATGACCTTGATGATAATACAAATGAAGTACTTTACTTTGTCTGTACACAACAGGGTGTTCAAAGACGAACTCTACAGAAGTATGCTGAGAGTGTACTTTAATAACATAGTCCTTTGCATAGAGAAATGTCTGTATGATCCTATACTCGTCTAGTCCACAAGATTGATTTGGTGAAATCCCTGTTTTCATCAGGATGTCTTCAGCGTCACTCTTTTGAAGTGATCGTTCGGGTTTTCTTATTTGTAGCCATTTCAATCTCCAGTCATCTGTGTCATGGTGATTCACATGACAAATACCAACTGCTAAAGCTCTTGCAAAACACATACTGTCATTGTCATTATTGATTTGTATAATGGATTGCATGTTTTTAGCAAAGATTTTTGAATCCAGAATTTCTGTTGAATTCAACTTCTTTTTCTTTCCATGACCAGATGGTGGATGAGCGTGTGTAATGATAAAAGTCATGAGTCCATCGGTCAGACTGAACTCTGTGTTTGATTGTAATACTTTTTCAATTTCATTCAACATGATTACACCTTCTAGCTGACTAGCATTCATAAATGGAATGTAAATCCCCATGTTTAAAGATGGATGATTAATAGTAATTCTAATCTTATCGGTAGGTTCCGTTTTCAAAGTTGATTTGATTTCCTCTGTAATATTGTCAAACAGTTTTATCATTTCTCGCGGTGGTAATTCTTCAAATTTCTTGAAAGTTGCAGTCATTACATGCGATTCAGTCTTGAATTTACGAGATTTCTTATTCAAAGAATGTTGTAGATGAAATAAATGTTTGATATCAGATGTATCTTCTTCATTGTTTTCTTCTATCATTTTTACAGGTTTCTTTTTAATCAAGTCAAGTTCATCGTCCTCATCGTCTGAATCAAGTATAGCAAGTTTTCTATGCTTTCGTCGTTTTGGTGGGAAATCATCATCATCATCATCATCGTCGTCGCTTTCACTACTGTCTGAATACGGTACAATTCTCTTCGACATTTTGTTAGAGACTAATTGTAAATGAATGACATCCATGAGTTATATAACAGTTGTCTGTCATACTCCTATAAAAGAAGGGTGATTATCAGTACTGGTTATCATACAGTCTGATCCATTCAGAGTGATAACATCATTAATTCAGCATGGCTAGAAATATGGCAAGAATGTATGTGTACGTTAACGCATATACACATGAATATGAGATCACTAACATACCAACAACTTACCCGATCAGACATGTGGGGACATATGTTGGATCTTTTGCTTCTTTCCATTAGAGGACGATGAATACAGAATTGGTAAACACAGAGTATTTGACAGAATCAGTATCGACGACATGTATGGACCAAATGGAAAAAGACCCAATTTCTGTTTTATCTGTCACAAAGAAGATCACTGGGCCAGTAAATGTCCAGAGAAAGATAATCAGATTGCGAAATATCAGTTTGTGTATGTAAACCCACACACTCATGATATCACCTTACAGTCAGCCCTTTATCGCACACCTATAGTGAAGCAAGACATGATTTTTGTTGGAGCTTTTACATCTTTTTGCAATGACTACAATCGATATTGCTTGAGAACTTACCAACAAAAATGGAACTCTACTTCAGTTAAAAAAACACCAGACATCACGGATCAAGTAACGCAAACAGATCAACCCGATAAAAAAACTGTCGTGGATCAAATAACACAGTCAGAGCAATCCAATGAAAAAACTGTCGTAGATCAAATAACACCATCAGATCAATCCAATGAAAAAACTGTCTTAGATCAAATAACACCATCAGATCAATCCAATGAAAAAATGGATGCTCAAACCGATGAAAAAACAAAGTTGAAGAAACAGAACTACTTTATTTGCAAAACAGACAAACACAAACAGAAAATCTGCCCAGATATTGTGGTAAAACCAATCAAACCCAGGAAACGGAAAAGTACCACAGAGACCGAAAATCCAACAAAGAAAAGAAAGGGAAATTGACATTTTCATTTTTCAAAAATGTAAAATATAAGTGACATCTTTTTGAACTGTTTTTGTTTCTCTCATTGTGTATAGACATTCACTTTCATTGTGTATATTTTATCTTAAGATGAAATAAAAGTTCAAAAAAATACATTTTTGGTTTTTTTCATAATCCAAATTGTAAAAAATGACAATTTGAAAAGTTAAAAACTTTTCGAGATATTTGGTAGTCCTAAAAAGGACTTTTTTCCTGCTTAAGTCATCGTTTAATAATTTTCAAACGATGACTTTAAGCAAGGATATTGCTTGACAAGTTTACCTTGCCAAGCACAGTTCATTGTTGAAGGTATGAACTCCGACAAATCAGGGTAGAGATTACCCATCTTCACTGCAGGTTGCCTAGTATGGTAATCATACCCTCGTCTTAAATAGAATGCAACCATAATCTGCTCAATATCTTTCTTTAGCTCCTTCATTTTCTTATCTGTTTTCTTTTCACAGCCAAACAGCCGACGGAAGAATTTCACTAATCGGTTCATAGTTGAAGAATAGAATTTTAAATCAAAAGAGTGGTATATAAATGATAATTTCATGACCTACTAACCTACTGACCTAAGTTAATAAATCGTCAAAGTTGAAAAAAACATTATGTTTAAAGTGACCTACTGACCCACTGACCTATTTCTTTAAATCTTTAAAGATTTAACACAAAGGTAGTTTAGATCACGTCCGCGCTCAATAGTATAAAACCACGCTAAAGTTATTTCATTTTCACTAAATCATGGATCATTTCCGAGATCAGGTAGCTTTGATGGCAGCTCAGCTGAAAGCTATAAGCGATCAGATGGAGCTGCTTCAAATCCAACTGAAGTACACGGCAGAGAAGAAGACAGAGTGTTGCATCGTGGACGAGGAGGTGCCATATACGCCATACACTATCCCGGAGTCTGAGAATTGGGATGATGACGATGAGCCGCCATTCAACCCAACCTCGGGGTATTCGGATACGGCCGTGAAGCGGATCGTCAGGCGGGTACAGTCAATGTGTCCTGCCTGTCGAAAAGTTGGGGGCTGTGAACATTAGTTCTACAACAACCCCCAAAACAAAATGCCCTTTTCAGGGCAACCAGAGAACTAGAAAGTTCAACTTTCCTTCAATTTGTCAGTATACATAAACAGAAAACAAAATCAGTCCTATCATTTAAAGTCTTGAACTCATAGGGGAAAGACTGATACAACAATCAACAATGTTCAGACAAAAAGTAATGATGTTCTATAAACAGAAGACCGTTTATCTAGAAAACTGTTTTAGATGTAAAAAAATCAAATATTGTTATATGTTTTCTCTCGAGGATATATGTATTTCTTGTTTTGAAATCATAAAGCGTAGAATTCTGCACATGGATCCAAAAATGATGACATCATAGACAAAGAAAAAAACAAAATCAGCCCTGTCATTTAAAGTCTTGAACTCATAGGGAAAAGACAGATACAACAATCAATAACAATGTTCAGAGGGAAAGTAATGATGTTTAAACAGAAGGCCGTTTATCTGGGGTACTGTTTTAGATGTAAAACAATCAAATATTGTTATATGTTTTCTCTCGAGGATATATTTTCACAGGAGTTGTGTAATTCAGAGGACTATATATGTATTTCTTGTTTTGAAATCATAATTCGTAGAATACTGCACATGGATCCAAAAATGATGACATCATAGACAAATAATGACGTTATCGTAAAACAAAAGTGACGTCATGTATCACACTTCGCTTAGCGTTTACTGAGAAAGGCCACATTTTACATTTGACTTTCAAAGAGTAAAGACGTGTATTCTGTGAGAAAATGGAATTCAACTTGAACGATTTTCTACAACCAGACACTGGTAGCAACGATTTGTTGTCACAGGCTATGACAATGAGCATGAAAGAAGAGAATTATCAACCCGTTGAATATCAACCCGTTGTACAACAGCCATGCGATGATTTAAAGAACATCTTTGTGGAAATGCAGAAATCTACAGTACATCAGCCAACCGATGATTTAAAGAACATCTTTGAGGAAATGCGGAAGATTAACAGCAGTCAGAAATCTACATTGAACACGGTTGTTACATAGTTGAAGACATTCAACAAAATACTGGAGGAATTAAAATCTTTGAACAAGAACGTTAACAAGATTATCCATAATGTGGAGAGAATAGCGGATCAACGAACAGGCTGTATCTCTACACCGGTAAAGGTACCAATTCAGTTTGACGTTAACAGTAATTCGTTGAAAGATTTGATAGAACAGATCACCTCTATTATGAAACAGAGAAGCGTATCGCCATCATCTTGTAAAAGGAAATCAACAGATGAAACTCCAAAACAACCACGTAAAAAGGTATGTGAGGAGTCATACAGAATTCTAACAGTTACTGGGAAAGGCGAACATTCCGATCACATTGACAAGATCAAGATTCAGAAAGAGAAAACCCCAAAACAACCACGTAAAAAGACATGTGAGGAGTCATACAGAATTCCAACAGTGAGTGGAAGAGGTGCACATTCCAAGCACATTGACAATTGTAAGATCCAGAAGAGGAAATAGTAGATTGTCTATAAGATCACAACACCCCCAACAGCCCTTTTAAGGGCTACCACATATCTCGAAAAGTTTCAACTTTTCAAATTGTCATTGTGTATATTTTATCTTAAGATAAAATAAAAGTTCAAAAAATACATTTTTGTTTTTTTCATAATCCAAATAGTAAAAAAATTGATGAAAAACATGTAAATGCAGTAGTTCGTATCCCACAACTTTTCATAGAATAACGTTCGATGCATTTCATTGGTCAAGCTTAATTCTGAGTCAAAAGTAGGTCAATCCGACCTATCGGTATAAATAGCAGAACGTCATTTCATTCCATACACTTTTCGATATCAAAATGGAATTATGCAGAGGCGTGTTAAAAGTCTCCATTGATTTAATTGACGTTGGCCGTAGACTGTATAATATATTTACTGAATTATACGTTAATCGAAGACTACCTCGGGAAATTGATACAATTCGTTATCCAGATGGAATGTATTTAGTCAGAGTGATGATAGCAAAAGCTACTTATGAGTTCTGTCTCCTTGCAGTTCTCATAGGTACTTCACTGGGTAATTGGTATGCCAACGCCATTCGACTTTAACACCCCAACAAAACAAAACGGTCCTTTTTAGGGCCACACCACATACTTAGAAAGTTCAACTTTTTCAAATTTGTCATTGAAAAACGACTAAGTCCAACATCAGAAAAGACCTAAAAACGACTAAGTCCACGGTCTATCCTATCAAGGAGGGTAGACCGGCCCGGTCTACCCTCCTTCGGAAGGTAAATTATCTCCTAAGGAGGGGTAGACTGGGGAATGCACTGGTCAGCTAGACCTGTCGGTCTACCCTCCTTGGACATCCCCCAGTCTACCCCTCCTTAGGAGATGATTTACCTTCCGAAGGAGGGTAGACCGGACCGGTCTACCCTCCAGATTGAAAAAACGACTAAGTCCAACTTTTGCGGCTGCCCCGGTCTACCCTCCCTTGGTCCGCCCCGGTCTACCCTCCTTTGGAGACGAATTACCTTCCAAAGGAGGGTAGACCGGGGCAGCCGCAAAATAACAGAGTTATTTAAATGCCCCAGTTCCCCTTCATACCTTTACTCTTTAAATCCCTTTTATAAGGAGGGTAGACTGGGGCATGCCCCAGTCTACCCTCCTTTGGAGACGAAATACCCTCCAAAGGAGGGTAGACCGGGGCATTCGCAAAATGCCCCGGTCTACCCTCCTTTACTACTAACCCGTATCCTTCTGAATAGTGCGTCCGGTTTCAGCTTCCCCTGTTGTATTGGAAAGGTTTGTATTATTTTGAGGCAAGCCTTTTTCTAATTATTGATAAATGAGAAGCAAACAAGATAGACCAAGTTTAAAGTCGAACATAACTGAATGATGTATTTATTGATTGCGGTTTTAAAACATTTTCAACAATATTTCAGTCATATCACGGCGGTAAAATCACCTACTCGTGTGTTTCCTGGCTTTCTCACACCAGTATGTATGACGGAAATGGTTTACACTTCAGAAAATGAACAGTAAATAATCTAAATACACATGACGGTCACATTGCAGGAAGCGTTACGACTGATGCATCTGTATCAGGATAAATAATACCAGTAGTACTCGTAATTTACCTACGACTCGCCGTGAGTTAACTGAAATACTGTTGAAAACGGCGTTAAACACATTTCAATCAAATTATTCAAGTTATTATTAGATTTATTTTTTTAAATGTCTTGAACATATTACAATTGCGTTTGTTTAAAAACACTAAGTTATGACACATCTAAAATGAAATAAATATTCCGATGTTTTAAGTATGTGCAGTTTCTTTATTTTGACTGGCATTTACGTTTTTGTGTTTTATTTACGAAGACAAAACAGTCCCTATTAGCTAGACTGGGATACTTTATTTTCATAAACTATGTAATCAAAAGGCTATAACTACAAACCTTTATGTCGCACAGTCAAATTTGTTTAGATACGCGCACCTGCTTGCAGAGACTATCGATATGAAAATCACGTTGAATTCTCCTTTTAATAGATCAGTATCAACATAAACTGGTAACAGAAACCAAATAAGAAATATTTTGTGAAAATATGTCTCAAATATAAGCCTGTTTATCGGTCGTGAACGTCGAAACGCCTTTTCCTCAGTACGTGACCTAGTTTCATATTGCCAAAATGTAAACAAAGCGAAGTAACCGGAAGTAAAATGTAAACTTAGAAAAGTGACTTTTGTTTATGCAGACAAAAAATGTCGAACGATAAATTGATATCTTAAACGTCACGAAACGAGTGCATGGGTCGAATGTAGGAGAAAGAAAGATACTATAGAAATGCTTTTCTCTCTCGAATGCAGTGGAATAAAACATGCACTAAAGCTTTGCCTGACTTTGTATTCACTTCCTCCGATGTCTGACATCTTGAAACGAGGGTCAACATTTGAATGCTCAAACACCTTATTACAGATAGTCTATCATAGATAGCTAATATTACACACTTAAATGATTAAATATATGTGATATTAAATGTTGATTTGGCTTGAAACAAATTAAGAGAAGAACACACTCTGATAAACAATAGATTTAGAAATAAAGAAAATCTGCTCTTTCGCACCCAATTAATTTCATACTTGCCACCTATTAAATAGTAATGGGACTTGCAACTGGCATATTGTATGCATCAACGATTTAGATAAACAAGTTAGCTACGAGTGTAGTCTACGTTTTAAACATATGATGATTAGTTTTAACATCTGTGAAATATTTATTATAATTATTATTAAAAAGGAGGAAGTTCATGTCTTTAGCAATTTAACCGTTTTCTCAATGTTTTAAGCGTTTAAAGGTTTTCATTGTTGCTTCAGGCATGGAAAGGGTTTAATAGCTTTTTATTGCATGTAGATTTAAATCCCAAAATGTATTAATTTGTTGTGGTTTTATTGACAAATACAAAACATCCAAAATCCTGACCACAAGAAATCCTGAAATTTGTAGATCTATGTGGAATTTCAAAAATCCTGGAATTAGTCCTTATGAAAACATTATGTGTATGTTTAGACTAATGAAAGTCAAGAATACATGTGTGTTAAAAAATAAATCAATGCAGTCTTTTCCGGCGACATTGATGCCTTGCATTTACTTGTTTGAATACCAGATATATGTAATCAAGAAGTGCGTAGTGTACTGTTTAAGTCTCCAGGAAGACATCGAGCGTCTGTGTTAAAAACTATTTTAAATATTCGTATGGTATTTAAAACGAGGCTAATGTTCTTATTAACCCTTTCCCACATACAACAAATAAGCAGCAAACGACTTTGAAATGGTTTAGTGAAGAATATGGAAATTCTCTATCAATGAAAGAACAATTATTGAATAAAGATGAATATATTGTGGCAAAAGGAGAAATTGCTCATGATTAGCAATTTCTTATTTTTTCACAGTGCTTTCAAAAGTCGTCTACTGCAGAGGCACCAGAACGTAGCATATAAATATACTACTTACTTGTATCCCGATATTAATCTCTCGTAGACTTGGGTCGGGAAGGAGGCTCCAGCTCCGGTTAATTCCACAGTTTTGCCCTGAACCGTCGAAACCAAAATCATCAACACGGCCAGAGTGCACAACCTTTCGATACTCCTCATGGTTACCTGGAAACAGAAACCATACCGAGGGCTTGGTTTGAAACGGTTGTAACTTAAATTGGTATTTCTTACCAAGGCGTGAAATCTGATGTTGGTTTACATCTTCATTATAAGTATTTGTTTTGGCGAAAAATCCATACTGAATATGTAAAACACTCTAAAATGTAACTGTTGCCTAGATCTAGTCAACATTATTGTTGATGCCACAAAATTGTACATGTTGATACCCTCACATAATCACATAATACATAACTTCGCAAAAATACTGAAATTTAGTCTAAATCATTCAAAAGTCGATGTATGTAAACACATTATGTTAAATTACCACCTCTCTCTATGTATATGATCATTTGTATGTATATTATGGGCCGGAGGCCAGAAATTTCTGAGCAATGGCACCTAAATTTGCATTGTTTACAAAGGGGTCAAAATTGCCCCTAAACCAGGGTTTTCAAAATAGGTTTTTAGTTACAACCGTTTCACGCCAAGCCCTCGATACATCCATTCAGCATTTGAAATTAATGGGTTGACGCTTAACCGCTCAATGAAACAAACGTTATTTACACACCTGGTTTTTCGACAAGTTCTATATTATTTTTATCAAGACAGCTATTTTTCCATCAAAAAGAACTTGGAAGTCAATTGTACGATCAAACATTTGGGAAAAGGAGCTTGCACAACGTAAGGCAAATAAACCACAAAAGCTAACACTTACATACTTTAATAGACTGTTTAATGCAGACCGCCCCTGTATGTTTTGGGAAATGTTAAGGGAAAACTATAGCCGAAATACATGTTATGCAGCAGTTTACATCCTATGTAAGTTATTCTCTTGAAAATATCCGCTAAAATGTGGCGAGTGTGAAAGGCTTGTAGATGACATAGTGCTGCATAGGATATGTTTCTGCTCAGCAAATGATAACATTAGAAAAATACTGTGGACAAATATTATAGAGTCATCTGGCATGAATGGATTCCTACATCTCATGAAAAAAGATGCATTTACCCAGATCTTAGACTGCATCGCTGGACTCGAGGTACATAATGCGAGTGATAGTAGCTCATCATTGTGTACCTTGATACCAGATCGGAGTGTAATCGCCATTATTCATAATATGTTGTCAATACATAAATCTGTTAATTAACCCGTCCCAATGTGCAATATCATTCTGGCACCAATGTAGACAGTTTTCAGCTGTATGTATCTAGTGAACATGGGAAAGGGTGCACTGCCACGTGACTGACAGGAAAACAACTCGTTTGTTACTAAATCCTATATATGTAGAATGCTAAATTGATGACTGTATTCACAATTGTAATTCAGTCGTTCATTTACTCATTCGCCCACTCGTTCGTTTGGGTGTGCTTGTGAGCGGTCGTTCATTCTGAGACTCGTTATTATTACAGTGAATGGTTGATTCATTGGTTAGCTGATTGAGTGTTAGATTTGTCGACTGACTTGACATCCATACAAACTTTCATTCGTGCATTCATTCATTCGTTCATTCACTCATTTATTCACTCGTTCATTAATATTCTTCTATTCATTCATACATTCACTCACTCATTATTTCTTTACTCACTCACTCGATCTTTTATTCACCCACTCACCTGATTACTCCATTCATTAATTCATCTATCCATTCAATCATGCATTCGTTTGCTCATTCATCTATTTACAAATTTACTCACTCATTCCGTATCCATCCTGCTTTGTATCAACCACACCAACTCAATCATGCCCTGTGTGTGACCTTACTTACTTCGTAAGGTCTATCAATGGGTAATACACTGGATTTATCATTTGCATGCCTTGTTTTTCGTTTCGACAAGAATGCTAACTACACCCAACTTGCGCTAGCCTCCAACAAACCACACACATATTAGTGATCCATCAGTGTTCCCATTGTATTTTCATGCTTATATGTTCAATCTCTTTTGCTTTTTTCTTCTTGATGTGCTAATTTTTTCACTTTTTCATATTTTCATGTTTATATGTTCGATCTCTTTTTCTTGCTTAATTTTTCATATTTTCATACTTATATGTTCGATCTCTTTTTCTTTTTTTCTTCTTGATGTGCTCATTTTCTCATATTTTCATGTTTATATGTTCGATATCTTTTTTCTTTTGTACAATACTCTGTGTTAGGTAATCTATTATATTCTATGTATTGTAATGCTCTTCATCTTTGGAGGAAATAAAGAATATATATATATATATACCTCTACAAATAATATTGTTTGGTCAATATTTTGGTCAAAACTCTCCGACTTAATCATGCTATTGTAAAATGACGTAATTGTCAAATTCTGATACTCCAAATTATATTTTTCGGCGATAGCTGATTGACCTGGGTTTTGACCTAGATGTTAAACAAATGATCTAGATTGTAGACTAATCAAATGTAGTATTTAATGAATAATGTCGAAAGAAATAAAGGCAATGAAACGTTTTGATTGATTCATAGTTAAGTTGGCGATCCTACGAGAGGCACTTTAAGGTGAAGTTTTAAATGAAATGTTCTGCATACTAACCTTGAATTATTTTCCTTAAAACAATTAAATTTCAGTGAAAAAAAATCAGTGAAAACGTATGAAATATAATATTTAAGAGCAAAATATTAATTATTTTTGAAACATGATAAGTTTTCAGTTATTTATCGTCAATTGAAATATATACACCTCTTGGGAGCCTCGCGTAATCTCCAGTCATGTGACCTTGATAATCTATTGATAGAAACTGAAGCTGGATGTCGATTGCCGATTAGCCTTTAGCAAACACATAGATTATTGTTATGATTTAGTAGTTTATACTGCGATAAAGATATAAACAAGTTGATTCCATCGTTTCCGTTTAGTATTTAATTATTTCTGAGAGTTTACATAATTTTTGCTGACACGTGGTTCTTAAACGAAAACGCGCAAGCTAAAGAACAATGTTCCAACTGGTTCACGATTATAATGCATTACCAATTCAAAGAGCTGTCGAAATTCTAAGATATACAACATTCTTACACACATTTTATAATTCATGGAAAATTACTGATTGTTTTACTAACAAAACCTTTCTGATTTTCAAGTCAAATAATATGCGAATGTTCCATTTCTTAGTGTTTTCTCATATTGATCGCTGTTTATCTTTTTTGAAGATATTTCTTGTTTATTTTGACTGTGCTGATGCACAAGATATACATTGTCCACATATTAGGTACATAAGTGTTTTAGATGATACTCTATGTAGATTCTGAGCAGACGTAGAAGATGTACCGACTGATCCTACATGGTTTCTAAATTGTAAGTTGTACCCTTTCCCGTGACATGGCATGGATTTTCTATAGAACTAGTTTAAGAATAAAGCGAGTAATCAGTAACATGAAAATGTTCGTGTTAACATGTAAGATGAAAAGATATATGTGAATTAAAGCATCACAATCAATGGACTCGAATTTTAATCCTTTCCCACATAGAACAAATCGGCAGCAGATGATCTTGTAAACATCTAGTAACCAATGTTGACAGGCTCTTTGAATGAAAGTGTAATTATTGAATAGAATTTATCATATTGTGGCAAGAGAGAAATTGTTCATTTTGAGCAATGTATTCAAAAGTCGTCTGTAGAGGTGTCAAAAGGCGTACGTATATTTGGAAAATATTAATTTGTAAATTAGTGGATATTTTAGGTTATATCACGATTAAAGAGGACATTGTGTATCTCAAGACAAAGATGAACGCAAATTAGTACGTCAACCTTAATGGATTAAAATGACACTGTAGTATTGTTTCAATCTGTAGATAAAAAATATGTACATCTTTTACCGTTGTTACAAAACTTTAGACAAATTTAAATTGTTTTTAATAACTGTTCCCCAACTAACTAGGCTGAGCTTTTTTTATGACTTGGTTTACGTAGTTCACTAGGCTACGCTTTTTAAATTGTTTGGTTTACTGCTCTGACGAGCTCAGAAAAAAATATTCGGGTGATATTTTTTCCTATTTATTTTTGTTGTATAACTAAACTTAAAACGTTCCTCCCCATACAGTTGTTCATTCAGACCATTGTATTCTTGCTATATGTTGATTATACATGAAAACTGTTTCTTTTAATTTCATAAATGCTTAATTTTTATATTAAATATCTTTAAACTTGTTAGAATTATTTTTATTTTTTATTTATATACTCTCGTTTTTTGTTATCATACTTCTGCTCAACTGGAATGAGAATAGACTTCCCTCTCTCCTTCCAAAGCTTGTGTCACACTTAACTTATAACTAGAGGCATTAACACTTAAGTTAATATCTGTTAATATTTCAGTATCTATGTTTTTTTGGTTATCTAATTGATCTAGTTAGAGCAGATTTAAAATTAAGAAACTTCAGCTTGTATGACACTTTATTGTTGCAGTCAATGTTAAGCAAACGGTAAACCAAATGGTTTGTAGACTTAACTTGTCATTTCACGACAAAACTTTATATGCTGAATATCACATAGATCGTAGCATATAAAGTGTATAATCCCTACATCAAAATGGACGTTTTTTGCTTTTGATAACATTTTATTATAGACTATAGTATCCAGGTGAGCAATAAAGGAACATCTTGGCCTTCATGATCAAAACAATTACATCTTGTCCGTTTGCACAGGTTATTTAAATGTATTGAACTGCATCTGCTTCCCTTTAAGTCATGCTTTAAAATCATGCGCTGCGTCTTTGATGCTTAGCATCAAAATTCATCTTGTATATCGATTAACATTGTTTCCGACATTTGACAAAAGTCACTCTATGATAAGCGTCATTCGTCTTACACCAAAGGGCTGCCAGTCTAAATGGAAAAGCAGCCAGTGGAGTACTGGTATGGGAATGCCAGAAAACGCATAGGTAGGTGAACTGGTCACCGTGGTATGAGCATTGAGGATTATGTTAGTGTATATATCTGTAGACTTCTGGTCATTCACTCGACTTAAACCAGAAAGTAAATTTATAAATAAATTGCAAGGGAATTATCAAACGACTGAAAGTAACAAGTAGAAAAGTGCTGCTTCAGCAGGAAAAGTTCACGGCATAAGAACGAACGTGTTGTGTGCTTTAAAGAATCGTGAGAATTTTAAAAGGTTATTTGGACCTCATAGGACTAACTCAAATAATAAACCAAGGGGTTTAATCCATAATCTTGACTCAGATACTTTGGCTATAATAATATGTTTAATTCCTCTATTTACTAATTAAACCGTTTTTTGTTAGATTAAGGGTGTAATTTGGTATGTGCATGTATAATTCAATCGGTTTGATCTCGTCCGGGGTGCACTACCATGCGTCTATTACAGGGTCGGTTTTAGTGGTATGAGGGCCAACTAACCTTTTGAAATGATAAACATTTGACTTTTATAATGTTATTAAAAATATTAACCAAACAAATGTATAATAATTTATTACCGATATATTGTTTATATAATATATATTATACCAAGTCAAAATAAAGGACAATCATATTTTGCCGTATAACCGTAATGATGCTTACATTGATGTCCAGATGTTTTTCTCACTATTTGTTTTATTCAATGTTTAGGTTTTAATATGAAAATTATGCAACATACTTTTGTTATTTGCTTTCTATTACAACTGTCACCCAATAATATCTAATATCACTTCTTTGAATCGCAAATATATTGCGTAGCATACTCGTGTACTAATGATGTACTTTTTGTAAATGTAACACTATTGAAAATGAATATCATTTTTAGCAAGGGGCTCGTTAGAGCCAATTGCTATAGTAGCTATTTTTCGAAACGACGCATCATTTTGAGACTGGAATCTAGACAGGCGTTTTACGCTATCGGCATTGAATTATTTCACATCTGTCTTTCTACATCAGCTCTCCTTTTCTGAACACCATCTCGACTTCTTATAGATGTATTGGTGGTTGCAGATCGTACATACTGTCATTGAAAGTGGATGATTTGTGGAATATTTTGTTAAAAATGAAATGACTGTTGCCAGCTAAAACCCATTTTGGTCATCTCGAACCGCCAATAGTTCCTGTCTAAAAATCAAAATGCGGTAACTTGTTGACATATGAAGCCGAAAATTGATTTGATTCGACACCACTAACCCAAAAGAAATAACTTGAAAGAAATCTTATGTTAAAATATATGAATTACATGATTAATAATTAAAATGTATTTCTACGCTTTCAACATATTTGATCGCGCGTAAAGTTCATTGGTAATTCCTAAATATTGTAAATCGAATAGAGTAAAGGCAACTTTTCGATTCCGACTCAAAAACAAATTCAGATAATTGACTCCCAATGATAACATATATATACTCAAACATTCAAATTATTTAAATGATAATAAAATAAATAGTTGACAAAATATAACATATACGGTAAATGTGGAAGTGAGCCTAGGCGTCGGAATTTCCAAAAATCCTTTCGAATAAAATATATTTTCAGCGGTAACGTTATAATCAAGAATCTAAGTACTAGAGTATTTCATTTTAGATTCCTGCGTAAATACATCAAATTCTCAACCAAAATTAACCTGAACAACCCCAGCAGACGGAATAAGATAGTCAAGTCCCAGTTATAAAACAAATGATTTAAATGCCATTTGTTTTTTATCAAGAAAAAACGCTTCAATACTAAATAATTCGCTAACTCGTGTATCGGTTTATAATTATGTTATAAATAAAATCCTGTGTATAGAAGTGGCCGCGTAACGTAGCGGTTTGCATGTTCGGCCGTGAAGCGGCAGACTAGAGTTCGATTCCCGCTTTGGGCAGATAAATTTTTTTTTTTATAAGAAAAATATAATATTTTTTGTCTTATAAATTGCCGATATCAGTGGTGCAATTGTCATTTAACACCGCTGCAATAAACTCTTTCAAAATGTTGGGATTTAAAATGAATTCAAAAGCAATGCATTTAAAACTATTCACCTATACTATGCGTTTGTAAGAAAATGTAGATAACACAGGATTTTATTTCTGCTTTGAAAGTAAAATTGGACTCTCAATATAATTATCATTGTTAGGTTATTGTGATTTTGATATGAAATGTATATGTGTTAATTGCATTAAAAAAAAACACGGCTAAAAATCCATTGTAAACCAGGAGGTGTGCTAAGCAGAAACTATCCAGATAGCAGATGCGCATGTGTATGCCAACTTTTAGTATATCGATAGACCATCATACTGTGTGTACACTATTTTCCTTTACTCCTTTATCATTTAATATATGGATATAAAGTGCTAACTAACAAAGTGCTAGTGTAAAGTGTTCAAGTTAGACTTTCGGGATCGGTAAATCCATGTCCAAATGTTATCTTCAGTTAGCCCCTTGCTGTGAGCACTTTCAGTGCTTTGATTTATTAGTCTGTCCATTATATATAGAGACCTTAGGATGTTATACCTAAATACTACTTCACTTGGCCTAATACATTTAAATTTAAAGGTTTGATGGAATCTCAATCAAAGAAAAAAATAGTTAACCTAGGTAAATTTGTATACCTTGCCAACTGCAAAAGAGATATCCAAAATACTTCTTAATACTTACTCTGTAAATATGTTGATCATATGTAAATATGTATATCTCGGCGAAATTACAGACATAATTATAGCTTTGTATCTTGTCATTGGGTACAAACAGGGTGACTATATATCTCGGCGAAATTACTGACATGTGTATAGCTTTGTATCTTGTCATTGGGTACAAACAGGGTTACTATATATCTCGGCGAAATTACTGACATAATTATAGCTTTGTATCTTGTCATTGGGTACAAACAGGGTTACTATATATCTCGGCGAAATTACTGACATAATTATAGCTTTGTATCTTGTCACTGGGTACAAACAGGGTTACTATATATCTCGGCGAAATTACTGACATGTGTATAGCTTTGTATCTTGTCATTGGGTACAAACAGGGTTACTATATATCTCGGCGAAATTACCAGGAGACACACATTAGGTGACCCGTTGCTTGGGCAGAATGGTGTGTGGAGTTCTGATGCCAGAAAACCAGGAGACACACACTAGGTGACCAGTTGCTTGGGAAGAATGGTGTGTGGACTTCTGCTGTGAGAAAACCAGGAGACACACATTAGGTGACAAGTTGCTTGGGCCGAATGGTGCCTGGAGAAATATTTTTCGTTGTTGTTGTTTCTGTTAGCATTGTGGCGATTGTCAAACCAATCGCCACAAAAACCGGGTTTAAAGCCAGAGGAAGGACTCTATATGCGGCATAAAATGCTTTCAGTGCTTTGATCCTTCTTTATGATTTGACGTTGCAAACAACTTGAAAATGAGACTATTCGAGTAAAGGTACATCGTTGAGGTAAAACCATCTCCTTCAACGGATCTCCCTTTTGAAAATTCCGTGAGAAGACCAACATTATGGACTCTGCGTAATGGATCGAACCAGATCAGCCTGCGCAGTCCGTGCAGGCTAATCCGGGCCGAACATATTCCGTCTCAGGGGGATAATGGTATAGAATAATGATTCCTGAAACAGAAAATCCACAGGAGGCGAAAAGTGTCTATCCGGGTAAGCCTGGGTGGCATGCTAAGGCTATACAGATCGATACTTTACGCAGAGTCCACAATGTTGGTTTTCTTGTAATTCGGCTCATATGCGTTTATCCCCGGCTTGTTTTTCATAACAAAAACTTAGTATAAACAAATTTTATAATCTCATATTTACATTTTGAATAACATACATCATATTGAATAATACAAAGTTCGGTTCCTTAGCACGAATGCGTAGACAGGTATTTTTCAACACGTAATAGTTACGGTAAGGGTGGATTTCCTTTATAACTGCTCATTAAGAAGTGCAGTAATTACGTTGATATTGATTTTCCTGTAACATCGCTCATCTCCACGTTTACTAATTAATTGTATTCTAATAATCTTCCGTTGGGCCTAAACCAGCCCATTTTGGATATCATATTACAGAAATTAAACATTTTAGAAAATGAATTGATTAAACAAACTATAATGAACAACGTGACGACCAACAGAAATTTGAAAATATGGCATGCAATTAAACATTTATAAACTTTGTTGTCATCTGTCTTTGAACATTCATACACATATATACATACGATAATTACGTTAAGGCTTGCTTAATAACACATTTCTTGAACTCGTTTAATAAAACTGTATATGAAATGACAACGCATGTCAGATCCTATTTTATAAGATGACATTATGAATATATGCATCAGAGCATTTCGCTAAATAAATAATTGGATAAATTCGTTATTTTTACTGTTTCTTCAATTCATGGGCATATTATTTAGTATTTACTTATTATAAAATTAACTCATTTACTGCCGACTTTTACAAAGTCGATCATTCAATAATGAAATTTGGACTATTCAATTTTTCGTCTAACAGGAAAGCTGGTACAGTTTAATGTCTAATAGGCAAACAATACGTATTTCAGGAATGACAACTGGTTACGAGCTGTCTGACCCGAAACTGCATTGTTTGCACATTGCTCTTGAAAATAGAATGTATGCTCATGGTTTTGTTTCAGCAGGGACGTAGATTAAATCTACGTTCTTAGTTTAAATAAATTAATTTATACTAAACATTAATCGCAAAACAGCATCAATTCAAACAGCAATAATAATAATAATAATAACAATATAAATATTATTAATATTATTATTATTATTATTATTATTATTATAAAAAGAAAAAAAAGATATATACAATGCATATTATATATATTTGTACTTGTAGTAGTCTTGAAATAAGTAGTAGTAGTAGGAGGAGGAGGAGGAGGAGAAGAAGAAAACATTACAGTAGTAGTAGTAGTAGTAGTAGTAGTAGTAGTAGGAGGATGAGGAGGAGGAGGAGAAGAAGAAAACATTACAGTAGTAGTAGTAGTAGTAGGAGGATGAGGAGGAGGAGGAGAAGAAGAAAACATTACAGTAGTAGTAGTAGTAGTAGTAGGAGGAGGAGGAGAAGAAGAAAACATTACAGTAGTAGTAGTAGTAGTAGTAGGAGGAGGAGGAGAAGAAGAAAACATTACAGCAGTAGTAGTAGTAGTAGTAGTAGTATTAATAGTAGTAGTAGTAGTAGTAGTAGTAGTAGTAGTAGTAGTAGTAGTAGTAGTAGTAGTAGTAGTAGTAGTAGTAGTAGTAGTAGTAGTAGTAGTAGTAGTAATAGTAGTAGTAGTAGTAGTAGATGTAGTAATATTGATAAAACCAAATACCTTGAGTTGTAAAATGTCGCTATGCGATACTGATCCGGTGCGTGTGTGAGATTAATGGAATAAATACTGCCGAGTGCACTGATACTATGGCTGCCATCACCTGTAGAGTGTGAAGAATGGCGCGAAGATCGAGTGTACGCTTTACATATCTCTATTCAGATCTGTTCTATCGTACGCTAACAAATGATACAATTAGTTTCACACCATCGTAGCTTCATTTGTTCTGTGTGTGGCGTTCAGCCGATGTTCGTCAAACAATAAGTAACATTTATAGTTGAATTTACAATATTAATTCAATAGTCAATGGAAACCGTTCGTCGAATAATATGTTCCATTTCAGATTTTATTCCGCACTATCCATCTGCAAATTCAACCTCACTCGCAAACTTTAATTTCACTCTTAAATGTCAACGTCACTCCCAAACTTCAATTTCACTCTTAAATGTCAACGTAACTCTTAACCTTCAACCTCACTCGCAAACTTCATTGTCTTTCTTAATTTCCAACCTCACTCTCAAATTTCAACTTCACTCGCAAACTTCAATTTCACTCTTAAATTTCAACTTCACTCTCATATTTCAAATTTCCTCTCAAACCTGAACATCAGTCTCAATCGTATCTTTTTAAATTCATTTCTATACATAAATGCCTATGTTATGAATTACACCAGTATCAGAATGTCACATTGCTTTAGTTTAATCCTGTAGCAAAATGTATGTCCAAACAAAGCGTAATCTTAACATTCCTGGCGGATAGTCTGATCTTGGACAAATTGGTATTGTTCATTGTAAGAAAGATAGTAATTGTTTGATTTGGTTAGATATATACGGGTTGCTTACGTCCCGGTTTAGGTCAAATTACGCCAAATACATCCGTGTCCATGCTGATCTAGAGCTTAATAGTCCCTAAGAAAACCTTTGTTTACATAGAAATGGGTCTAAACATTCACCAGAATATATTAAATATATGACATTGAGTTTAAATTCATTGTAAATGTGTATAGGATGTACTGGAAATGTTTGATTTGATAATCTTTAGTATTTGGACATTGTTTGAAAGTGAAAGTAGAGTATGTGAAAAATAAGTTTCGTCCCAGCCCGATTTCGTCCAAAATGACAGTAACCATTTTCGCGGGGTGAAATGATACATAATGCCCCATTACCTTTGGAGCATTTTTAAGCTAAGAGGTAACTCTTCTCTCAATGATATAGGGTATTCTACCCGAAAAACGATTAGGAAGTGTGACAATTGAGGGTTGTAACTGGTTGATTTACATTTGGTGTATTTGGACCTTTACCATTCAAATATGACACCGTTGGGATCGTTTTTCAACGTTGAAAAAATGACCACTGACAACAACTCAATATTAGAATTCGATCAAAACAACCACTGAAAACGGATCAGAGTTAAACTTCGATCTCAGTTGGGGTCATTTTGTTAACGGTCAGTAACATTTCAGATAAACATCATACGTCGAAAGTTTGTTGAAGAGAAACCTTCCTGGAAAGAACCAATGATGTGTCCGTCCGTCCGTCCGACCGTGTATACGTTAATGCTTCCCTCATAGCTTGTATAAATAAATGCATCATTGGTTTTTCGTATATTTCACGTGTAGTAATAAATTATCGTGCGAATTATCGCGTGTTTTTCTTTATTCCGTTATCGGGAAATATCTCTTGCACCAGAGTAACAGACAAATGTTATAAAATGTGGGGGAAAAGGAGCATTTGCAACTCTTACGGTTAAATTAAATTTAAAACAAGATGTTTTAGGCCTTACGTTAATGACAGACTGTATTACAATACAGTAAGAACCACAGGTAAACTGCGAGTATCGTAAGGGCTGAAAAATATAATTTTCATTTTAATATTACAATAAGAGCTGAAAAGAGTAGTTGTTAAACAAATATATACTTTGTATATTTGAATATTACATCAGTTTGTCATGTTGTCGTTCAAGCGATGTTGCTGAACACTTTCTGGTTTCGTTGCATGTCTAATTTAAGACACATTCTCGTAGTTAGGTGTTTATTTATCACAGCATGTTCTACCATTTCATTCTAAGACGAACTAAAATGTTGTCGAAGCATGACGAATACAGATAGATTACTGCAGCTCACATTGAACACTACGTACTCAGGTGAGTTAGATACTGTATTTGCATATGACTAAATGGGTCATATTTTTCAAATACTACCCGATTTGAGTGGACCAATTTTCAATGGGATCACTTTTCTAAGCGTTGTAGGGTCATTTAAGAACGGTTAAGGTTATTTTTGTCACGTTCAAATTGATAAATGGTCTGTTGGAAAAATAACATCTTTGGTCACTTTTAACCCTTTTTCACATTGAAAGCAATCAGCAGCAGACGACTTTGAAAACTTTTGTAGCGAAAAAATAGAAAATTTCTACTGGGGAAAGATTAATTATTGAATATAGTTGACAATATTGTGACAAAAGGGGAAATTGCTCATAATGAGCAATTTCTCCTTTTGCGAAAGTGTTTTTAAAAGTCATCAGGTTGTATAGGCGTCAGAAAGCGTCTATATGCGGAAGGCTTAAACGGGCTTATATTCGGATGGTATATCGTCACTCTGTCCTGAAAACGTTTGAATAACAAATGTACCTCATCGGTAAAATTAACTTTATAACTACCAACCAGTACTCCAAGTACCAAACTAGATTTTATAGAGTATTTTATCCGTAATCATTTTTGAAATGTATGGTAATTTGTGTTGCAAAGACAAATCATTTGCTGTGTTAGGTGGACATTTCTGTTGGGTTGCAGCATACAATATACACGTTAAAATCCTTTAATTGGACAAGGGTGGCTATTGACATTCACTTTTGCGCATTTGGATCAGGATCTTCTGTGTTTCCCATCTCACCATTTTTTTTTTTTAGTTTTTTGGCTTTTTGCACATTTTCATAATTGTCTCACTTCTTGCATTGAAGAAAAGCAATACAATACTGGAGTCAAGTAGTGATTATGACCGTTGATAAGGGTGTGCGACGATACCGCATATTACACACGCTCATGACGATTGTTTGATTGATTATTTTAGTATTTTACGCCGCTTTCAACCATTTGCCAGTTATATCACGGCGTTTTCTTGGTAAGTTACCATTTCTTCTGATCCATTTATCCTGACAGGAGTTAGTCATTCGTAATACAAACCCCGCAACCCAGAGCAACAGGTCAACTTGGAAAAGGGGTGCAGCCATTACTACCATTTTTAAAGTTGTGTATGACCTGGCCGGGGATCGAACCCGAAACCTCTCGCACCCGAGCCGGGAGCTCTGTCACCTAGGCGGTCCTTGGGATACGATAACACACCATAAACAGTTGTGAACTTATAACCCACCAACCAACGATACAGTATTAGATTATATACTTTGATGGGAACGAGAAGATAGCAAAAACAACACTTCGAAGGTCGGTTTTCATGCGGCGTAGTTCATTTTGTTTGTATGGGACATACGTTATAATATTGAACGATTCTGTTTGCTGTTGGTGTATGCTTTTCATGAACTATTAATGATCGATGTTATATATCAGCCGAATTACGAGAACACCAACATTGTCAACCCGGATCAGTCGAAGCATGCCGCGCAGGCTAACTCGGATAGACACTTTTCGCCTCATGTGGATTTTGTGTTTTATTAATCATTACTCTATACCTCTATCCACCTGAGACGGAATGTGTCGACCCGGATTAGCCGCCTTGGACTACACGGGCTGATCAGGGTCGATACATCACGCAGAGTCCATAATATTGGTTTTCTCATGGAACAGTTCAGATGTCTGTATCGTAGAACCCAGTACTAGTCTAGTCATTCTTTGAAAAGTACATTTTCAACAATAGTTATTCGCAAAAAACAATTCCCATATTAAACCATGACCCCCAGCTCTGTCCTTTCTTGTATTTGAAAGATCAATGTCCTGTAACTGATTGATTGGGGTTTAACGCCGTTTTCAACAGTTTTTCAGTCATATTACGGCTGTCAGGTTATCTACCAATGTCTTTCTTGGGTTTCTCGCACAATTCTCGTCGGAGTAGTCTTTCAAAGCATTGCGTTTCCTTTAGTTCGAACATTGCCTGATTGCATGTTTCAGTTATATCACGGGGTTTCCTGGGTTAGTTACGAGTACTACTGGTCCATTTATCCCGACAACAGCTTATATGTCGTAATGCCAACCCTGCAACACTGAGCCCATAGGAGGGCAGTCATTATAATTAGGCTTGTGGCATTGGTTTTAGTCAAATGATGGAACAAATGTTTACTGATATTGCGTAAGAACTCACGACCCGTGGATTGACAGCTAATGTCGCTACCGACCGAGCTAACGGGACGCGGCCTATATCATGTATAGAAATGGTTAAATAATTTAATTATGAACTAGTAAGAAAATGGTATTTAAATCAATCGGGACTTGGTCTAAGTTTATACTCACCAGAGTTCCTATCATTGGTTAAAAATAGTAGTAATGGCTGCCCTCATTGGCGCCCAGGGTTGCGGGGTTAGCATTACGATTGACTGGCTGGTGTCAGGATAAATTAGCCAGAAGTACCGGTAACGTACCGAGGAAACGCCGTTATACAATTAAAACATTGTTGAAAGTCACGTAAAAAACCCACCAATCAATCGATCAATCAATCCAATCCAATCATTGGTTTTTACAGGTATTCCACATTCACCGGCATTGCTGGTAACTCGTTTGAAATGGTGCGTCAATCTTATCGCATGAAAAGTGTTACAACCTTCATTTAGCTGCGCCAAACATTCATAAACATGAGTCTTGTTTTACTCTGCGATCAGTGGAACATTAGGTTGCCTGATCACTCTCTGCTGATTATACGTGAATAAAGTGACCATGTCGTAAAATGTTTCTTTGTTTTGGTCGCTTTGAACTGCTAATGTTATATCGCGGCGGACAGGAAAGGTGATATTGGTCATATCGAGGGCTTGGCGTTAAACTGTTGTAACTATAAACCTATTTTGAAAACCCTGGTTTAGGGGCAATTTTGACCCTTTTGTAAACAATGCAAATTTAGGTGCCATTGTTCAGAACGAGCAATGGCACCTAAATTTCCATTGTTTACCAAGAAAACTGATTTAACGCTTATAAAGAGTTTATGGCGAGGTGATTAACCTTGGTAAAAAAAATACCAATTTTAGTTACAACCGTTTCACGCCAAGCCCTTGATATACCTTATATTTACATCGAGATGAAAATATATAAGGTATGAAAACCAATAAACCCCACATGCTTGAGCTCAAGAGTTAAATTGTCAGACCCATGTGTGCGGCTCTTACGGTTTAGGCAAGGATCAGACTCTGGCTGCTACTTTACTGTCCCCCAGCCACAAGGCAATCATAAAATATACAAGTATGACACAACTGCTTTGAAGTGTCCTTGGGATGTAGCCATATTACCTATTCTAGAACTGGCTATTCATTCAATTATAATGGAAGAGTGAAATGTCGCAATGAAATAACTGAAACACAATTGAAAATGGCGTAAAACACAAATAAATCCAACTACATTAATATTTACTCTTTTTTGTCGGATGTCAAAAAAGCACTGCAGTAAGACCACCGTTTTACCTAATGGGTATAATACGTTTTTTATTCCAGAAATTGAAAATGTTTCAATTTGCTTTGAATAATATTGATTCAGTAACATATAGTTTATATAAAACCTCGTAGGAGTGTTTCAGGCATTGTATGAAACCGATTCTATCCTGTATTGTTCATTTATATTTTAGTATTGATTACATCTGTTTATTATTTAACCATTCCATACTCTCTATCAAGTGTTATTATAAACATATTTTAGTGTCGTTCTTATTCTAAACTTTACATTTTACGACTAATGCTGAATATCACATAGATCGCAGCATATAAAACGTCTATCCCTACGTCAAAGCTGACCCTTTCTGCTCTTGGTAACCTTTTATCATAGACTATGGTAGGCAGGTGAGCAATGTAGACACATCTTGGTCTTCTTGTTTAAAATAAAGGAACATTTGGCCTTCCTTTTCGAAATATTTACATCCTGTCTGTGTACACGTTATTTACATGTAATGAACTGCATCTGCTTCCTTTAAGTCATGTTTCAAAATCATGCGCGACGTCTTTGATGCTTTTTTATGTTTTCAACCAAACGTACCTCTGCAACATGATTGATAATGGAATTATGACCATTTAAGAAAGGTTAAGTTCAACAGCACTGTTTTACATGTTTTAAGTGCTTTCAATATGTTTGGGCATTTCCCTTGTCATTTCTATATATAATTACTGTTTTTAATCACCTACTTTGTATCCGTGATTTTTGGTTTTGGCATCGGAACATATTGCAGGTAGGATACGGTGGTGATGAATATTGCTGTTTACCATCAGATAGCACCAAGAACCTTTATTTGTTCCGCAATATTATAGAAATGCGACAAATAAAAAAAGTAGCAAAATAAATACATAGTTCCGAAGGCTCGGCCAACTTTCTTTCCGACGATTGACAAAAGTCAATGCGACATGCGTCATTCGTCTTCCACCAATGGGCTAAGTCTATGTGGAAAAGCAGCCAGTTGCTTGGGAAGATTGTTGTGTGGAGTACTAGTGTGAGAAAACCAGGAAATGCATGAGTAGGTGAACTGGCCGCCGTGATATAACTGAGAAATTGTTAAAAACGGCGTTTAACCCCAATCAATCAATCTTACACGAAATAGATATGTATATATATAAATAAATAATAATACCCAATTAACAAATCACAAGTAAGCGGGGCATCAAACACAATTTAACAATAAGCTGGCACATCAACAAACATGAAGCAATATACAATTATGACAATAAATATATATATAAGAAGTAATCACATGCACGCACAAAGTTACTCCCCCTACATCACCTAGTAGATATGAAAACAGCAGAAGATAATGTATTATTCTGATAACCTGCCTAATAAAATAAACCATTTTCGTTCATCTTAGAGCAAGTCATCTAAAGCTATCCAAGAACACATCTACTATGCCTTAATACAAATTAGGGGAGGGTGTGGAGGGTTTAATGTTTTCACCACATGAGTCGACAGACTGTTGATACTAAACTGTGAAGTGAAAACTCGCGAAAAGGAGTTTATATGCATGCGCAAGGATACAAGATATATCGACCAATGAAATTCTTGTTACGCGGGGAAAAAGAGGGTGGATGACTATCAAGATTATTCACCAATAATATTCGTATTCTCAATTCCCCACTAATTAACTAATTAACTGGTTTTACGTGAGCTCGTAAAACCATGTAAGTTATTTGATCACTGATCTTACTTCGTCTATAGATACTAGGAGGGCTAACATCAGTTTGGCGTTCAGCTGCTTCGTTATTTGTTTCAACTTGTTCTAATGGTTCTGGTTTATTGTGAACTTCATTAGTGTTCGTGCAATCTCGCCATGTACCTAAAAAAAAATATTAGCAATTTTTCTCCTTCTCTTCTTTTTTTTCTTTTCTATTTGTTTAAGTCTCTGGTTTAAAATGTTTTGTTTTTATATTCTCCCTTCATGTTTCCACTTTAAGCTGCTGTTTTTGCTCCACTTGCAAGATGGCCATACCAGTTTTGTTTATCTTTTTACATACTATCTTACTTAATTGTCCAATTTTGTTATATTATTTTCTCAATTTTTCTTTTACTCTTTCTGATATTGTTCCAGCTATCTGTACTCACCCATTCTTTGTTTTTCTTCTTTAGTGATCCCAGAATGCTGTTTCCTTGTAAAGCTTTTTGAAATTTGTCCATTGGTTTTTGATGTGTTTATAGCAACACACTCATCGAAATCTAGACTGGAATCAGTCCCTATTGTTAAAGTCGTTTCACCATATTGGCTATGAATTATTTCAAATACCTCTTTCTACAGTAGCTCTCCATTACTGAACACCATTTCTGGTTTAGGGAGATGTCTTGATTTTCGAAGATTGAATACAATGTCAATGAAAGCACATGCATATGTGGAATAATGAATGTAATGATACCTCAACCGGAATATGGATTTGATTCGACATCAGTTACGCAATAGAAAGAACTCCCCAAAAAAATAATGCTGTTGGTGTATGGGAATTACATAATTGCAAATGAATAATGCGTTTCTACGCTGTCAACAAACAAATTTATGGAAATACACGTTCATGTCTGTGAACGGAGTCGAGGCAGCTTTTCAATTCTGACTTACAAATAGTCAAGTCCCAGTGATAAAATATTCCATATGGAATCAAATTATTGAAATGATGGTAAAAACTAGCTGATATTTTATAAAGATATAACATATACGCTTTATACAACATGAACTGGTCACCTGAGCTTTGCTCAAGGTGAGTTATTGTGATTGCCTTTTGTCCGGCGACCGTCGTGCGTCGTCCGTCGTGCGTCAACATATTCTCCTCAGTAACCAGTGGGTCAATTGAGATGAAACTTCATAGAAAGCATCCTCTCAATGACCTTACCAGAATTCCTTCAATTGTTCAAGATCAATGCATAATTGTGGTTTTCATGGCAACGAAATGAAAAAAAAACTTCAAAATTCTTCTTCAACCAAACTGGTTGGCAGATTTTCAAATAATTGTGTAGAAATGTTACTTGGATGACCCTCTATCAGATTATTTCAAGCCATGTTGATTGGTCGAAAAACATTGCAGCCAGGGAGGGGAGGGGGGGGGGGGGGGGGGGGCATGGCCCTCTTGTTATTAAAATATATTATATTGGAATATGAACATGTTCAGTTATTTTGAGACAGCTATAATTATTGATAAAGCCATGCTAGACGGGAATCCGCATGAAAAAAATGTTCATTTTGAAAGTTTTAATTAAAGGCAAGGCTGGATGCCTCCATTTTTTCGTTTTTCATAGCCTGAAATTGTAGATTACACATGATTTTATTTCTGCTTTGATGTTAGATACACTAGATTTCAATAAAGCCAAACAACACTTGTGAATCTATCAACCATGTGTTGTTTGGAAGTCTAAGGGCTTGACGATCTTCGCTAAATTAGCTGAAGATCTTGTCAATGGGCAGTCATCTGATCTCATAGCATCCCATAGCTGGGAGCTAGGTTTGCAGGCATGTGCGCAGGTAGGCCACGAATGTTGGGACTAATAATACGTATTAGTAGTCCCAGGTCTTACTGTGTGAGAGAATAAACTTACTCATCGGCTTCCTTCATGCAGCAAGCTGTTATCCAATGTTGAGGCTGAACACGCGAGTGACAAGCACAAACACTGCAACACACAATCTGTGTACGCATCAGATAGTCATTTGATAGTTAAACAAATGTGGATGGAAAAAAGAAAATCACTAATAAGTTACCGGATTTTAACGGTGTTTAGCATTCCGTTATTATTGAAATTTATTCGAACATTATTGAGTGCGAAAGATGACGCCACCTGTCAAAATGGCTGTCCATGAAACACTTCGACTGTAAGATTCTTTACGTTTTACAATAATTAGTTGATATAGTTGTAGAGACCAGATACGTTATTATTTTAACGTGTCAGCTTACAGCTTCTATTGGCACTTTTCTTCTTGTTTTTTACCATTTAAGTTGTATCCCATATATTTCTGGTTTATTACTGTGTATCACAATCTTTCACTGTATGGTCAGTATCTTCCGTTTTCCATATCTTCTACCTTTTCACTTTTATATTTTACTTCTTCACTTGTCACATCTCATGTTATTTCTTTCTTTGATTGTTATACCTTTCAACATATCGACACTGCCAAATGTCAATGAATTCTTAGCACCCAACTAAATGATTTAGTAAATCTACAAGAGAGCAGCTGTCCTAACCGGTCTCGAATCGACCTCAAACCGAATCGTCCGAAATCGACTTCACACTCAGCGAAATCGATATTTAATTTAATGTTTTATGTTATATACAGTCAAGTAACCCTTAGCGGATCATAACCAATAGGGGATCACTTTAATGTTCAAGACACGCTAACTTATTTATTAGACAAAATTATTGTGTATAAATTGGCAGGTAAGTACTTTATGGTATTATTTAAATACACAATAAAAATGATGCTTGTCGGACTTCAAATTCATCTGTATCATCTGAACGTCTGATGCAAGTGTTTACGTGACCCAGTTATTTCTACCTTGTTTTGAAGAGAACATGTCTTTTTCGCGGCATCAGCTAGCGATCTTAATTATGTTAGTTATTTATTTTGACATTTTATGAAAGACAAATACATACACCTATTGAAATGTAACCAATCATTCTCATTTGTCTTTGCATGTTTACACTGAAGCGATAATATAATAGCTAGGTAAGTTACCATTAGCGGATCGCCACTTTGTGTCTGCATATGGGAAAGGGTTAATTTAGTTATTTTTTGTAGGCATGTTACAACAGACAAGTTTTACTTTGAGCCTTTGGACACTGGTGAAAATGAGTTACTGATAATAGACAGACTTAGTCAGGACATATCATTACCAGGTAATTCTTCATATTATTAAAAACTTGACCCTTTACCGGATATAGAAGTATTATTATATTGATTGTAGCAGCATCGTATAAAAGTATTATTACATTGATTGTAGCAGCATCGTATAGAAGTAATATTTCATCGATTGTAGCAGCATCATATGGAAAGATTTCTCAAAATGAGTACCTGCTATTTTTCCCACAACTCTTTTTGAACATTTTTTGTGAGATAATTTCAAAAGGAGATTATCATATCAGTTAAAAGATTAAAAAGAGAGTCAGATATAGGACCATTATGGTTCACTTGTTTCAAAGTTGTCTGCTGCAGATTTGTTGTATGTGGGAAAGTGGTTGTGAGTTTGAATCCCGGCTCGGCCAACTTTCTTTCCGACGATTGACAAAAGTCAATGCGACATGCGTCATTCGTCTTCCACCAATGGGCTAAGTCTATGTGGAAAAGCAGCCAGTTGCTTGGGAAGATTATTGTGTGGAGTACTGGTGTGAGAAAACCAGGAAATGCATGAGTAGGTGAACTGGCCGCCGTGATATAACTGAGAAATTGTTAAAAATGGCGTTAAACCCCAATCAATCAATGTGGGAAAGTGTCCAATTTCTAAGATAATAATAATTTCTCCAACCAAATTTTGTTGCAGTTTCAATTTAAAGTCATCTTGGCTTAAAGAGTTTAACCTTTTCTTGGATATGATTTGTGATGCCTCAGCAAAAGAAAATGTGCTACCAAAAACAAAGCTATCACTACTTTTTTGCCTCTGATGTTTTACAAAAAATGATTAAAAAATAGCTCATATTTGTCAGAAACTAGGTGGTAGGAATCTAGCCTCTTTACCCTTTTCCCCCATACAACAAAACTGCAGCAGAGGGCTTTGAAAACATTTGGGCAAAAACAAAGAAATTCACTTTAAAAGATGGTATAATTACTGAAAGAAGTTGAAAACATTTTGGCAAAAAGGAGAAATTGCTCATTATGAGCAATTTATCTGTTTGCCACATTGTTTTCAAAAGTAGTCTGCTGCAGATAAGTTGAAATGTGTCTGCAAGCAGGAAAGGGTTAACCTAAAGGTACCCAATACAATCCCATGAAAGCAGGTTAACCATTTTTAGATCACCTAGGCTAGAGCCAAAGGCTCAAGGTGAGCTATTCTGATCACTTTTTGTCCGTCGTCCGTCGTCGTTAACTTTTAGCTTTAAACATCATCTCCTCCTGAACCACAGAACGAATTGCATCCAAACTTCACAGGAATGTTCCTTTGGTGGCCCTCTTTCAAAATTGTTCAAAGATTTAAATTCCATTGAGAACTTTGGTTGCTGCGGCATCAGAAAGGGGGCAAAATGTCCGAACTTTAAAAATCTTCTCCTCTGAATCTGCATGTCAGATTCCAATATAGTTTTGTAGAAATGTTCCTTGGGTGACCCTCTACAAAGATTGTTCAAGGCATACTGTTTGGTTGAAAAACATGGCAGTCAGGAAGCATCAGAAAAGAGGCAAAATCATCTCGTTAACTTTTAGCTTTAAACATAATCTTCTCCTAAACCACAGGACCAATTTCATCCAAACTTCACAGGAATGTTCCTTTGGTGACCCTCTTTCAAAATTGTTCTAAGATTTAAATTCCATTTAGAACTTTGGTTGCTGCGGCATCAGAAAGGGGGCAAAATGTCCAAACTTTAAAAATCTTCTCCTCTGAATCTGCATGTCAGATTCCAATATAGTTTAGTAGAAATGTTCCTTAGGTGACCCTCTACAAAGATTGTTCAAGGCATACTGTTTGGTTCAAAAACATGGCATCAGAAAAGGGGCAAAATGACAAAATTTGGAAATTCCATTTTTTTTAAGTCCTTGTCTGATATTAAGAAAATTGAATAGGAATCTTACTTCAGTGATCCTCTACTTGATTTTTACAAGCCGTATTGATTGATTACAAAATCATAGCAACCTCGCGTCATCACAAAAGGGGTAAATTGAACTTTTAGCTACAAATGACAACTCCTACCATTCCACTCGACCAATTTCAACATTACTTCACAGGAATGTTCCTTTGATGGTCCTCTTTCAAAATTGTTCAAAGACTTAAATTCTATGTAGAACTTTTGTTGCTGCGGCATCAGAAATTGAGAAAAATACCCAAACTTTAAAAACCTCCATCTCAATAATCCATTTGTCAGATTCCAAGATAATTTGGCAGAAATGTTCTTTGAGTGACCCTCTACGAAAAACTGTTCAAGCCATATTGATTTCGTTGACAAACAGGGCAGCAAAGCCGCATCATGAAAGGTGCAAAATGACAAAACTTTATAATTCCATTCTTATTAAAGTTCTTGTTAGATTTCAAGATACAAATGGTTTTTACTGATAAACTATTTCTTTTACTGAGTGTCCACTCCTTGCAGTTTTATTTGAACTCCTGATTAAATTTTCACAGATATTTGCAGTTGAATATTTGCTTCTAATTTACTTTCATTCAGGTGATCGATTTAGGGCCATCTTGGCCCTCTTGTTTTTTTTGCTGTTGATAATCAAATAGGACCAAAATACATTGGATCTGATGACGTGGCATAAAAGGTTGTCTTGAATTGACCCTAATCATTTAAATATATATCTGGTTTCTAAAAAATCGAAACACTTGAAAATCGCTTAGCATTTATATCTTGTTTATTTATATGGGTTATCTCCCCTGTTGAAACCTAATAATTTTGTAGGGCACCAATTTGATTGGCTGGCACTAGGGTCAATCTGAGACCACCTGTGTCAGGCAGTCATCAGATCTATACAAACAATTGCTACTGCAGTGAAGCTTCGGTCTGGTTTTTAGCTCCACTGGCTGAATTGTCTGTTATGCGTGTATTCATAAACTTTTTGCTTCAAACGTCTTCTCCTCTGTCATCGCTAGGAGAATTGGCATGAAACTTCACATCCTCTCAATGTCCTTTCCTAAATTTCTTCAATTTTTTTGGATCCATGCAAAATTCTGGTTTTCATGGCAACCAAAAGAAAACGACTAAAAATAAATTATCCTCCAGAACCGGTTGGCCAAATTACTAACGCATGCATTTTTTTTCTGATGGAAACTAAGCTAAGTTCAAATATGCGTCATATCAGGTAAAAAAAAAAGAGATGCATAGGCCTTATTTAACAAAAATATTGTGGACACTCTTGAGGCCGCATTTTTAGCTCACCAGAGCACGTAGTGCTCAAGGTGAGTTATTGTGATCACCTTTTGTCCGTCGTTCGTCGTCAACATTTGCTTGTTACTACTCTAGAAGCAACATATTGCATCCAATCTTTATGAAAGTTTATCAGAACATATATCTCCATCAACTTTAGGTCAAGTTTGAAACTGGGTCATGTGGGGTCAAAAGCTAGGTCACTAGGTCAAATTTAAGCAAAATCTTGTTAACACTCCTGAAGCCGCAGATATCTAGGCCAAGTTCGAATATGGGTCATGTCCGGTCAAAAACTAGGTCACTAGGCCAAAATGAAGGAAAATCTTGTTAACACTCTGGAAGCCACATTTTAAACTTGAGCATGTTGAAACTTTATCAGAAAGTTTGTCAGAAAGTTTGTCTTGATGATATCTAGGCCAAGTTCAAATATGGGTCATGTCCGGTCAAAAACTAGGTCACTAGACCAAATTTAAGGAAAATCTTGTTTACACTCTAGAAGCCACATTTCTGGTTTGAGCATGTTGAAACTATGTCGGAAAATTTGACTAAGTGATATCTAGGTCAAGTTAGAATATGGGTCATGTCGGGTCAAAAACTAGGTCACAATGCCAAATTTAAGGAAAATCTTGTTAACACTCTGGAAGCCACATTTTTGGCTTGAGCATGTTGAAACTTTATCAGAAAGTTTGTTCTGATGATATCTAGGCCAAGTTCGAATATGGGTCATGTCATGTCAAAATCTAGGTCACTAGACCAAATTTAAGGGAAATCTTGTTAACACTCTGGAAGCCACATGTTTGGCTTGAGCATGAGAGAGTTATGTCTTAAATAGGATGTCAAACTATTGTCAGAATGTTTGTCAGGTAAGCGTAACAGGGCCACCATGGACCCGTAGGTAATGAAAAGGTTCTAAGAGTGTTAAAATATATTAAATTGTGTCAATATAAATAAATGTTAGAGCGTAAAATTCGTTGAAAAACTCTGTGTGTTTGTGGTCAGACGAGGTCTTTCCATCTTCAATAATGATTGTATTGTGAAATATTGTTGCACAAGTCAGTTGATCCCTGCAGCATGATGTGCACGAAGCCAACGAAATGCTCTTGATGATGCATTTGAATATCACTGAGTTGAATATCACTGAGTTGAATATCACTGATTTGAATATCACTGATTTGAATATGAGTTGAATATCACTGAGTTGAATATCACTGAGTTGAAAATCACTGATTTGAATACATCAGAAAACATTATCGGAAGATCTTTTTAAATGAAATACAGAGAAGAAAATATTGTTGAAAAGGAGAAATAAATGACTGTGTTCTATTTCATTGTTTTTGTTTCAGGCAATGAGGGTCAGATACCATCAACAGCTACAACTAAATCAGTATGCGGGATATTGGGCATTATACGCCTCATATCAGGTATGTGTTCCTCAGCTCAATGGCAGTATTCAGATTTAACCCCTTCCCACATACAGCAAATCCGCAGCAGACGACTTTGAAAAGATAGTGACAAAATCCTGATAAATTTCCATAAAAGCTAGCTTAGTTGTTAAATAAAGTTGATAATGTTTCAAAAGTCGTCTGCTGCTATTGCGTCAAAATGCGTCTGCAGATGGGAAAGTGTTAATCTGACCAACAAATTATGGAGGCTCAATAAAATGCCATTGTTAAAACAGATCATATCAACTCTTTCACTCATACAACAAATCTGTAACAGACAACTCAAAAAAAATCCGGAAAAAAGCACAGAAAACCTTTATAAATGAGTTATTATTGAATAGTTTAAATAAGAAAGGCAAATGGAGAAAAGCATTTTCTCCATTTTTCACAATGTTTTCACTGTCCTTTGCTGCTCTGGGAAAAGGGTTACCTTTTCTCTGATTTAACCCTTTCCCTCATACGGCAATTCTGCAGCAAACGACTTTGAACATATTTTGACAAAAGATGGAAAATCTCTATAATTGTATGGATAACCTATGACGAAAAGGGGAAAACATTGTGGCAAAAGGAAACAAAACGTGCAATTTCTTCTTTTGTCACTATGTTTTCAAATAGCCGTCTGCTGCAGAGGCGTCAGAAAGCTTCTATATGAGGGAAAGGGTTAAACAACAATTAATTCTTTGATTCAGATGAGTCTTTAAAAACATTGTGGATTATTAAAATATCTTTTGTGTCATTCTTTCCACCAGATGGAATGATTTTTAGCTTCACTGGCTGAAAGTTAGTTGAGCTTATGTCATAAAATGAATTAATAAATCTTTTAAATTGTTTACAGTTATTCTCCCCCCATATAGTTTCAAAATAGATAATTTTAGTAACTGGCATTACCAAGGTTTTCAAAGCATTCTATTGTTTTAGGTCCTTACTTAATTGTTATTACAAAAAAGGAGAAAGCGGGAGAGATAAAAGGACACACTATATGGAAGGTGACTGGAACAGAGGTACATTCCTATAAACGGACAACATTACACCTCACTGAAAAACAGGTACAAATAGTATACAAATCTACATATGGAAGTGAACTGATTAGTTTGTTTTATTAGTCCCCTACCGGTCAGAGACCAGTTTGGGGACTATAGATTTTGTCGATTCTGTCTGTCAGTCCCACCTAACCTTGTCCGGCCCGCATCTTAACCATCCATCTATGTACCAGACCCAGGCCTTACCCAAATGTCAAAGGTCAAAATGAGTACTCTTTTGATAGGACTGTCACTTGTCTGGCCCGCATCTCAACGATGCATCTTAGGATTCACAAGTTACTAGGTACACCATGATGAGGTGGCATGTCACGCTCAAGACCCAGGCCTGTTCCTCACACTTAGAGGTCAACGGTCACAGTTCAACTATCTGTCGGTCTGTCTGATTTTGTGTGTACGGGCTGTATAATCCATATGCCTGAATAGATTTTGATATTACTTCACACAATTATTCTTCATAACAAGTTGATGTGTCATGCACATCACCCAGCTACCTTCCCCAAAGGTCAAGGTCACAGTTTGGGCTCAAATATTTTCCCTTCCAAAGTTCCTTGTCCTGGCTGTATCTTCCAGATGCTTTAATGGATTTTGATATTACTTCACACAATTATTCTCCATTACAAGTTGATGTGCCATGCACAACAAACAGACACCTACTCTCAAGGTCAAGGTCACACAATGGGCTCAAACATTCTCAGGTTTTTCTGACGTGCCTGGGCTGTGTCTTCCAAATGCTTAAATTGATTTTGATTTTTCATAGCAAGATGATGTGTCATGCAAAATAACCACCCACTTACTCCCAAAGTCAAGGTCAGACTTGAAGACTTTGTTCCGCCATTTCATGCCTAGAACTCTAGAACATTATACCTTTAATCAGGGCAATAAGAAGACCATGTACGTCAAGGGGCATAACTCTAAAGTGAGGTTTGACGGAAAAATGTTCCTAATAATTTTTTGTCCTATAGTGGACTTTTGTATTGCTTGCAATACTCCATTAACTTGTATAACAATATCTCTGTTACTATTCAAATACTTTTAACCGCCTCGGGTGTGGGAGGTTGTGGGTTCGATCCCTGGTCGGGTCATACCAAATACTTTAAAAATGGTAGTAGTGGCTGCCCTCCTTGGCGCTCAGTGTTGCAGGGTTAGTATTACGACTGACTGGCTTGTTTTAGGATGAAAAGACCAGTAGAACTGGTAACTTACCCAGGAAATATGGGGATATAACTGAAATTTGTTGAAAACGGCGTTAGACACAAATCAATCTTACTGTTCAAATAAATCCTTTAGAACTTACAGACGCATTCTGACACATCTTCAGCAGATGACTTTTGAAAACACTGTGACAAAAGAAGAAATTGCTTATGAGGCATTTGCTCAAAATTTGTTGTTAGGGGAAAAAGGTTATACCCTTTAAAGGTTCTACAACTGTTTTGATAGGGATTAGAGTTAAACAAAGGTTAAAGAGCACGGAATATTCCCCATTATATCTCACAAACACTATTGCTTCACACACTTATTTGACATCATCAAATGACCTTGGAGAACAAGTCCAAAAACTCTATATCAGATTGCCCCTTTTTGAAATTTTGGTTAAAGTTTTGCATGCAAGGCTTTTTCTCACAAATTACAGATGTTATTGCTTTGAAACTTCACACACTTATTGGACAATTATGCCCCTTTTTGGACTATCAAGCCATTGTTTACTATAGTATCAAATGGCCAAAAAGTCAAGCATGCTGTCTTATGGACAGCTCTTGTTGGATTTTGTTGTTACTGTCAGTGTTAATATTTCTTTTCAGCATTGTATGCTTTACCTTTACAATATACATCAATTCCGAAGAAGACGATTGTGAAAACATCTATGCAAAATATTTTAAATCTATAAAAATGAAAGAGAAATGATTGAAAAGAGCTATAATTACATTAATTAAATGTTTCCCATATTGTCTTCAGCCGAGGTATAAAAAATATCTGCATGTGGGAAAGGATAAATGTCAACTAACATTTAAATTATAGAAAGAAAGGGTATTCAGCTTTCCAAACAATATCTTTTTTTATTATCTGAACAAACCATATGAAGTTGGTACTCAAAATATCTTCTCATTGAGACAATCTCTTTAGTACCCACACCATAGGGTGAGAGGTTCATATTAGGATTTTAGAACGTGCAAAAACCCCATATTAAGAGCTCTGCTATACATTTTATAAAGTTTCTTTCTGTTTGACAGATCCGAGATAACGCCTCCTATGTGACGATGTTGGAGCATGTGTTAAAGACGGAACATTTTTTCTTCAGTTCAACCTATGATGTTACCCACACTGTACAACGCCTGTACAACACTAGTCCAGACTTTCTATCTATTCCATTACATGAAAGGGTAATAATAAAACTAGACCAAATTACTTATATGTATATTGCATAACTGGTTGTGTTGTATTGACCATTTACACATAAATTCTCATTAGCACATGCTCTGAATTTTTGTACAATGAAATTGCACGTTACAAAGAATACTCATTTCTATACTATCGGAAAACTCCATAATCACCGATTCATTTATATGGTTTATAAGTCCTATAGGTTTGGTCGATTCTGTCTGTCTGTCTGTCAGTCCCACCTAAACCTGACCGGCACGCATCTTAATCATGCATTATAGGATTTGAAAGAACTTGGCACAAACATTCACCTTTATGAGGCCGCGTGTCGTGCACAAGATACAGGCCTTGACCTCAAATGTCAAGGTCACACTTAGAGGTCAAAGATCAAAATGAGTACTGTTTGATAGGATTACCTTGTCCGGCCCACATCTCAACCATGCATCTTAGGATTCTCAAGTTAGTGGAGACACATGATCACCATGATGAGGTGGCTTGTACCTCAAAGGTCAAGGTCTCACTCAGAGGTCAAAGGTCAAAATGAGTACTGTTTGATAGGATTACCTTGTCCGGCCCGCATCTCAACCATGCATCATAGGATTCGCAAGTAACTCAGTACACATGTACATGATGAGGCAGCGTGTCGCGCACAAGACCCAGGCCTGTACCTTAGAGGTCAAGGTCGCACTTAGAGGTCAAAGGTCAAAATGAGAACTGTTTAATAGGATTACCTTGTCCGGCCCGCATTTTAACCATGCATCTTGGGATTCTCAAGTTAGTGGAGACACATGATCACCATGATGAGGTGGCTTGAACCTCAAATGTCAAGGTCTCGATCAGAGGTCAAAGGTTAAAATGAGTACTGTTTGATAGGACTACCTTGTCCGGGACGCATATCAACCATGCATCATAGGATTCTCAAGTTACTGGGCACACATGTTCACCATGGTGAGGTGGGGTGTTGCACACAAGACCCAGGCATGTATCCCGTTTGAATCTTTCACATACTTGAATGGTTTTTAGCTCCACTGGCTGAAAGCCAGTCGAACTTATGTCATGGCGAATTGTCCGTCGTGCGTGCGTCTGTGTGTGTGTTAACTTTTTAGCTCACCTAAGCACGAAGTGCAAGGTGAGCTTTTGTGATCACTCACCGTCCGTCGTCGTCGTCGTCGGCGTCTGTTAACAATTTCCTACAAATGACTTCTTCTACTAAACCAATGAACAGATTTCAAAATAACTTCACAGGAATGGTCCTTAGGTAGTCCCCTTTCAAAGTTGTTCAAAGAAATTAATTCAAAGTAGAACTTTGGTTGCTGCGGCATCAGAAAAGGGGAAAATTGCCAAATCTTAAAAAATCTTCTTGTCCAAAAGTACTGGCCCGATTTGAAAATTATTTTGCACAAATGTTCCTTGGGGTACCCTCTACCAAGATTGTTCAAATATTTCTGATCCGTTGAAAAACATGGCCGCCAGGGGGCGGAGCTTATTTTCCTTATATGTGCATTGTTAAAACATTAAAAATCGTCTTGTCCAAAAGTACTGGCCCGATTTGAAAATAATTTTGCACAAATGTTCCTTGGGACACTCTTTACCAAGATTGTTCAAATATTTCCAATCCGTTGAAAAACATGGCCGCCAGGGGGCGGAGCCTGTTTTCCTTATATGTGCATTGTTAAAACTTTGAAAAATCTTCTTGTCCAAAAGTACTGGGCCGATTTGAAAATAATTTTGCACAAATGTTCCTTGGTGCACCCTTTACCAAGATTGTTTAAATATTTTTGATCCGTTGAAAAACATGGCCGCAAGGGGGCGGAGCTTTTTTTCCTTATATGTGCATTTTTAAAACTAAAAAGACTTTGAAAACTATTGAAGTTCTATTAAATCAGGTGAGCGATATAGGGCCATCATGGCCCTCTTGTTCCTTTAAACCACTTCTTCTCCCTAACCACTTGGCCAATTTGGTTGAAACTTCATAGGAAGCATCCTCTCAATGTCCTCTCTTAAATTCCTTCAATTTTTTTTATCCATCCATAATTCTGGTTTCCATGGCAACCAAAAGAAAAAAATAGTGAAAACTTAAAAAATCTTCTTCTCCGAAAGTGTCAGGCCGATTTTCAAAAAAAATTGTAGAAATGTTCCTTGGGTGACCCTTTATTAGATTCCTTCAAGAAATGTTGATTGGTCAAAAAACATAGCCGCCAGGGGGCGGGGCTATTTTGCCTTATATGGCTATAGTAAAAACTTAAAAAATCTTCTTCTCCGAAAGTGTTCAGCCGATTTTCAAATAATTTTGTAGAAATGTTCATTGGGTGACCCTCTATCAGATTCCTTCAAGCCATGTTGATTGGTCAAAAAACATGGCCGCCAGAGGGCGGGGCTATTTTGCCTTATATGACCATAGTGAAAACTTAAAAAATCATCTCCTCCGAAAGTGTTTGGCTGATATTCAAATAATTTTGTAGAAATGTTCCTAGGCTTACTCTCTATCAGATTCCTTCAAGTCATGTTGATTGGTTGAAAAATATGGCTGCCAGGGGGTGGGGCTATTTTGCCTTATATGGCTATAGTGAAAACTTAAAAAATCTTCTCCTCCGAAAGTGTCAGGCCGATTTTCAAATAATTTTGCAGAAACATTCCTTTGGTGACACTCTACAAGATTCCTTTAAGCCATGGTGGTTGGTAAAAAAATAGCCACCAGGGGGCAGGGCTGTTTGGAGATTTTATTTTTGCCTTATGGCCGTGGAGCGATACTGGCCCTCTTGGGCCTCTTGTTAATACACACAATTATACTTCATATCGAGGTGCTTTGTAATGCACAATAACCAACCACTTACTCCCGAGGTCAATGTCAGACACATATAATCAGGACCATTAGAAGACCATGTATGTCAAGGGGCATAACTCTTTGAGTGAGGTTTGATAGAATAATCTGCCTTTTTCAACTTATAGTTTTGTGTCTGGTAGGGGACTCTTGTAGTGCTTGCAATATGCTTGCAATACTACATTAACTTGTTTATATGAGTTATCTTACCTGTTTTATACTAAAGGATTTGCTAAGCAATAATTTGATTGGCTGACGCAAAGGTCAATCTGAGCCGACCTGTAGGGGGCAGTCAGCAGAAGTTTAGGTCTGGCTTTAATATGATTCCAGGCTGTGCGTCTTACTGATTGTCTAACACTGTGTCAACATTTTTATGTTGCTTGCCTAGGCAGAGTGTCAAATGGCAACAACTTCTCCATTTTACATCTATTTGTCAGTCTGTCAGGCTACCTGACACACTTTCATTTAGTGACTTATCCCTTTTAATTTTACCACATATAGACGTTTAAAAACATTATGATTTTCAAAAGTCGTCTGGTGCAGAGGCATCAAAAAGCGTATGAATGTGTGACAAGGGTTAAACTAGGGAGAGTGTTGTTATTCTTGCCCATGAAATATTCAGCAGACGACTTTGAAAACACCTATATATAAATTCTTTTATATAAAAGTATAACTATTGAAAAGAATTAAAAACATTGTGTCAAAAAGAGAAATTGCTCATTATGAGTGATATCTTCTTTTGTTACAATGTTTCAAATATCTTCTGCAGCAGACACATCAAAGTGCATCTGTTGGAGGAGAAGTATTAAATCTTTCTTTATTTTACCTCCTGTAGACAAGCATAGCAGGAGTGTCCTTTTTTCATCTTTCCTTTCTATTAAAAATTATGCGCACATAATTGGCAATTTATTCATTTGCCACAATGTTTTCCTGTAGATTCAATAATGATACGTTCATTTACACAGATTCTTCATTATATTGCCTTTACATGTTTCACGAAGTGCTCAAGGTGAGTTATTGTTATCGCCTTTTGTCCGGCGTCCGGCAACTTCTTCTCCTCAGTAACCAGTGGGTCAATTGGGTGAAACTTCACAGAAAGCATCCTCTCAATGACCTAACCAGAATTCCTTCAAATTTTTGGGATCCATGTAGAATTCTTGTTTCCATGGCAACGAAACGAAAAAAAACTTCAAAATTCTTCTTCTCCAAAACTTGATGGCAGATTTTCAAAAATGTAGAAATGTTCCTTGGATGACACTCGATCAGATTTCTTCAAGCCATGTTGATTGGTCAAAAATCATCGGCGCCAGAGGGCAGGGCTATTTTGCCTTATATGGCTATAGTGAAAACTTAAAAAATCTTTTCCTGAAAGTGTCAGGCTGATTTTCAAATAATTTTTTAGAAATGTTTCTAAGATAACCCTCTATCAGATTCCTTCAAGCCATGTTGATTGTTTGAAAAACATGGCGGCTAGGGGGCGGGGCTATTTTGCTTTATATCGCCATAGTGGAAACTTAAAAAATCTTCTCCGAAAGTGTCAGACCGATTTTCAAATAATTTTGTAAAAATATTCCTAGGATGACCCTCTATCAGATTCCTTCAAGTCATGTTGATTGGTTGAAAAACATGGCCGCCAGGGTCGGACTATTTTGCCTTATATGGCTATAGTGAAAACTTAAAAAATCTTCTTCTGAAAGTGTCGGGCTGATTTTCAAATAATTTTGTAGAAATGTTCCTAAGGTGACCAACTATCAGATTCCTTAAAGCCATGTTGATTGGTCAAGAAACATGGCCACCACAGGGCGGGGCTATTTTGCATTATATGGCTTTAGTGAAAACTTAAAAAATCTTCTCCTCCGAAAATGTTCCGCCGATTTTCAAATAATTTTGTAGAAATATTCCTAGGGTGACCCTCTATCAGATTCCTTCAAGCCATGTTAATTGGTCGAAAACTAAAGTGAAACAGAAAAAAATTTGGTGAATGATCCAGGGCCATCATGGCCCTCTTGTTAAAGTTTGTTGTATGTGGTAAAGGGAGAGTATCTAGGGGATAGTTATGTTATAGTTACCATGATTACTGCTTGTATTGCCCCCCAAAAAGGTTCTTGTTATTTTGATGTACTATTTCTTAATGATCAAAATTAGAAGTATAAAAAGAAAGAAAAAATGCCGTATAAAAACATTGCTTATATTGAACTATACCGCCGTTTTGCCACAATGTTTTCGGAAGTTGTCAGCTGCAGATATGGCAAAATGCATCTACATTTAGGAAGATTGTAAAGAATGGGACAGAAGTTAGAAGAAAACATTTCAAAGGTCAGACATTGATCAGCTTGATGGAATGTTGGTTTATTTAACTACCTGAGCTGTAGATGAGGGTCGCATTTCACGTCACAAAAATCAAAGTCATTATTTGACCTCCAAACCCTATGTTGTTGATACTTAAAGAAATAACCTTAGTGAGATGAATCTTTTAAGTACATGTATCAATAACATGGGCTTTGGTGGTCAAATAAACCTTAGACTTGGAAAACTCAGGCAAAAAAATGAGGAAATTTTTAAATAAAAGCATAATAAGTTAATTCAGTTAAAGGATTGTGAAAAAAGGAGCAATGTCTCCCTTCGTTACAATGTTTTTCAAAAGTCGTCTGCTGCAAAGTATTTAAAATATGTTTATAAGAGGGAAAGGGGTATGTAATTTGGAATTTAAAATATGACCCTTATCTAGGCCATTGACTACATTATGTTCCACGGTAATGAAGTGGTAGTGTATCCACCTCCAGTGTATGATGTTGTACGCCAGACTTTTCTTTCTTGGCGCTCAGGATTGTGGGGTTTGTGTTTTGATTGACTCACTTGTATCAGGATCAATTGGCAAGTAATACACACACCATATGGTTTGGAGGTCACATGAAAGTTGACCCTTATCTTGGCCCCTGACTACAGTTTCTTCCTTTTTGTATATTTACAGGCTGACCAGCGGTTTCTATGGAATGGTTTTGTGTTACAGGAACTTGCCCAGCAGTCTGAACTGGGAAGGTACTGCTTGCCAGTCATGTTAGGATGTATCCTTTATTCTTACAACCAGTGTGGTGTATTGGGAGAACCTCGGGTGCAGGAGGTAGCAGGTTTGATCCCTGATCAGGTCATACAAAATACTTTAAAAAGTGTAGAAATGGCTTTCCCTCTTTGGCGCTCAAGGTAGTGGGGTAATGATAAACTCGCTGGGGTCGGGATAAACGGACCAGTAGTTCAGATAACTTATCCAGGAAACTCCGTTATGTAACTTAAACATTGTGGAAAGCTATGTAAAACAGCATTCAAACACATTAAAAAAGTACTGTAGTCAAACTTGTCTCAGTGGTCACCTGTGTACTGTAGTCAAACTTGTCTCAGTGGTCACCTGTGTACTGTAGTCAAACTTGTCTCAGTGGTCACCTGTGTTTAAGCAGCCATCTTGTATTAAACAGCCAGTCAAGAGTTAACCAAAAAACACTTCTTATATATTTGACTTGTATTAAACAGCCAGTCAAGAGTTAACCAAAAAACACTTCTTATATATTTGACTTGTATTAAACAGCCAGTCAAGAGTTAACCAAAAAACACTTCTTATATATTTGACTTGTATTAAACAGCCAGCTGTTTTCAGAAGCCATATTTTACTCTCCTTTTGGTGGCTGCTAAAGACAAGTTTGACTGTAACAATCTTTGCAATTTGCTAGTCATTAACTTCTTTTAACCCTTTCCCTCATACGACAATTCTGCAGCAGAAGACTGAACATATTCTGTCAAAAAAATAGAAAATCTCTATAATTGAATGGATAACCTATGACTAAAAGTGGAAAACATTGTGGCAAAAGGAAAAATTGCTCGTTTTGAGCAATTTCTTCTTTTGTCACTATGTTTTCAAAAAGCGTCAAAAAGCGTCTATATGAGGGAAAGGGTTAAGCCTTTCTTACATAAGACGCATAATTATGACCTTAACATCACATTAAGTTATTACAATCAAGTCCACATTGATAAACAACAAACCCATAGACTATATCCTAATATCTCGACGATGTGTGTACAGGGCTGGTACTCGATTCAATGTGCGAGGTTTAGACAATGAAGGTCAGGTAGCTAATTTTGTGGAAACCGAACAAATACTGCAGTATGATGGAAATACTTGTTCTTTTGTACAGGTAGATATGCTTTTGGCCGTCATCATTATTTTGTTTCATTATACCCCTGACAAATAAAGTATATTGATATATTGGTATATTGGAGTGGCCCTGTGATCGGTCGGTCGGTCTGTTGCAATTTTCCTTGTCCAGAGCATAACTGGAAAACTTCATACGATGATACAACACAGTGTCAGAGAGAAAGTGCAGTGTACAGGAACCCTACTTTACCTAATTACAGAGATATTGCCCTTTGTTACTTTTTTTTGACTGGAGAATAACTTGAAAACTACTAGATTGAATCTAATAAACTTCATACAATGGTAAAGCACAATGACAGGCAGTACAGTGTACAAGAACCATAATTCTTTGTGTTTGTAATGAACTGTATACAAAATCCCAACAATGTCAAAAGTTTATATATTTTCTTCTTCAAAAAGGCTATCAGTGATAAGTTTAAATGAGTTCATGGAAAAACCAAGTTGATGAATACATTAAGTTCAAGAATAGGTGGTGTGATTGTATTTCCCTAGTGCTCTTTAGTTTATTTCTCTTCAATCAAAATTTTGTCCCTCAGCATAACTCAAATACTTAAATATGTTATTGATTGCCATGTAAGCTTGTGCACTACTGCACAACAATTAAAGAAGTTTTATTTTTTTTATTTTAAGAAATAACAATCCAAAAACTTATTACAATTGTCATAAAACAAAAAATGTGACTCTTACGCTGCTCACACTGAGTATTTTGTAATGGTGATTTACTTTTATGAAACAGAATAACTGGTACATGTATGTGACATAAATGGTTGAACTCATTAATAAATCGCACGAATGGTGCTGAATTTACATTTGGAAATCCAATTTGGGAAATTAAAGATGGCGAGGCACAATTTAGTAAATATATGATGATTTTTTTTTTGACAATATAGTTTCCTTTTCATTTCATTACAAGCAGAAAAGGTAAACGGTTCTGGCATGCACACCTGCAATGTATAAATATGGTGAACTCAAGCTCTTTTTTGGTCATACCGAACATGAAATCCTGCAATGTATAATTATGGTGAACTCAAGCGGTCTTTTTTCGCATACCGAAAACCCGATAAAACAAACTATATATTTATATATGCACATGCATATTTATTGAAATTTTCGTACGAAATCAACATTTATCCCCTACTGGCGGCCATGTTTTTTGACCAATCATCATGGCTTGAAGGAATCTGATATGATAGAGGGTCATCCAAGGAACATTTCTACAAAATCATTTTGAAGTTTTTTTCATTTCGTTGCCATGGAAACCAGAATTCTGCATGGATCCCAAACATTTGAAGGAAATCTGGTGAGGTCATTGAGAGGATGCCTTCTGTGAAGTTTCATCCCTATTGACCCACTGGTTACTGAGGAAAAGAAGTTGACGCACGACGCACGCCAGACAGAAGACGATCACAATAACTCGCCTTGAGCAAAGCTCAGGTGAGCTAAAAACGTATATATAATCGATTGTTATCAATCTGAATGCCTTTTTTTTGCGTAATAAAATCTAAAAGTCTCTTTATAAACACGTTTAAAAATTGTTTACATTCCAAACTTCTAGGTTAACCCAAACATTACCATATCCATAATATAAGCTCCGTCTCCTTGTTTTTCGAACGGGTTCGATACCCGGTTGCGGCGACATTCTTTCGGGCGATGTTTTCCATTGCCTCTCACCTCTGATCTATGTGAGAAAGTAGTCAGTGGCTTCGAAAGAATGTTGTGTAAGTACTGGTGTGGGAAAGCCAGGAAAACATGGGTAGGTGCACTGACCGCCGTGATATGACCAAAGCTGTTGAAAGCGGCGTTAAACTCCAAACAAACAAACAAATTGTTTTTCGAATGATCAGAATGATTTTAACAATCCTTGTAGAGGGTCACATAAGGAATATTTGTGTATAAGCAGGACCAAAGCATGTGTTATAGTTTCCTCTTGTGAGCAGTAGAGACAAAGTGGACTATCTTTTATTTTTATTTTATGTAAAAAGTGTATATTTGATAAAATTCTGTGATTTATTATGTCTCCCCCATTACATGGGGGTGACATATTGTTTTTGCCCGTTCCGTCCGTCCTTCTGTCCATCCTTCCGTCCATCCTTCCGTCCATCCTTCCGTCCATCCTTCCGTCCATCCTTCCGTCCTTCCGTCTGTCACACTTGTTTCCGCTCAATAACTGAAGAACGTTTGGGCGTAGGAACTTCATACTTGGTATGCAGGTTGGTCATGACCAGTAGCTGACCCCTATTGATTTTGATAACAGAAGGTCAAAGGTCAAGGTCATGGTGACCTTGTGAGGATAAAAATGGTTTCCGCTCAATAACTGAAGAACGCTTTGGCTGAGGAATTCCATACTTGGTATGCAGGTTGGCCATGCCTAGTAGAAGACCCCTATTGATTTTGAGGTCAGTACGTCTAAAGTCAAGGTCACAGTGACCATGAGCTTGAAAGGTCAGTGACAATGAGCTGATAAATAGTTTTTGCTTGGGCCCAGGAACTTCATACTTGATGTGCCGGTTGGTCACCACCAGCAAATGACCCCTTTTCATTTTAAGGTCACTAGGTCAAGGTCACAGTGGTCAAGGTCACATCCGTCACACTTGTTTCCGCTCAATAACTGAAGAACGCTTGGGCATAGGATCTTCATACTTGGTATGCAGGTTGGTCATGACCAGTAGATGACTCCTATTGATTTTGATGTCAGAAGGTAAAAGGTCAAGGTCATGGTGACCTTGTGAGGTAAAAAATGGTTTCCGCTCAATAACTGAAGAACGCTTGGGCCGAGGAACTCCATACTTGGTATGCAGGTTGGCCATGCCCAGTAGAAGACCCTATCAATTTTGAGGTCAAAGTCAAGGTCACAGTGACCTTGAGCTGAAAGGTCACAGTGACAAAGAGCTGAAACATTGTTTTTGCTTAATGACTGTAGAATGCTTTGGCCATGGAAGTTAATACTTGGTGTGCAGGTTGGTCACCACCAGTAGATGACCCCTATTGATTTTGAGGTCACTAGCTTAAAGGTCAAGGTCATGGTAACCTTCAGCTGAAAAATGGTTTCCTCTCAATAACTTTTGTCACACTGTTTTTTAAGAAACGTCTGCTGCAGATGTGTCAGGATGTTTCTACAAGTGGAAAAGGGCCTTTATTCAAAATTGCCAGCAGCTCGAGCAAGCCTACGCTTGTACATTTTTACAAAATGTTGCAATTTGTCCTGTGACACACAATTCTGCAATCATGCACTGGTTCGGACTTGAATACTATGATTCTAAATTCACAATGTTTTTTCCCCACTGTTAATTATTTCTGGTGTCATTCAAGTTATCTCATCAGGCGGTAAAAACGATTTATTATCTGTCTGCTGCCCGTTTTAGAAATTTGACGGTTCCCAAGGAAAATAATGAATGTTTTCAGCATATATGACACCCCAATCGAGCCGGGGGCCGATATGACGGCGTTCTACTGCAGCAAAATGGTGAAAGTTTAACCCTTTCCCAACTATATACGCATTTTGACGCATCTGCAGCAGACAACTTTTGAAAACAATCGTGACAAAAAGAGAAATTGCTCAAAAAGAGCAATTTCTCCTTTTGCCACAATGTTTTCAACTCTTTTTAATAATTAAACTCTTATTTATGGAGCTTTTTCACATTCTTATATGTAGGTTTTCAAAGTCGTCTGCTGCACATTTTCTGTATGTGGGAAAGTTTAATAATGTGTGAAGATTTTTAGAGGGACGAAATAATTGACAATTTTGATGAGCAAATAAAACAGCAGCTTATCGTTCTAGATGCAGAATCAGACATAAACCTTCAGAAAATAAAAGTTTTGAAAGTACGATGTCAGACACATAAAGAAACGATTGAAACTGTAAAAGAATATGGCCTTCCTGCTCAGAAAGTTATTTCACAAACAAAGAAAGCCGAGGAATACTACAAGTTTGAGTCAATCAGAAGAGCTTCGGATGAAATCGGAAAAAAACATGAAATTTCTCATGATTACCAATGTTGAAATGATTGTAAGAATAGGAGAAATTGTTAATCATGAGAACTTTTTCCTTTTCTCATAATGTTTTCAATAGTTTCTTCTCCAAATGTGTGAAGTGTTGTCTGTTTGTGTTTTGTTTATATCCTTACTTTGGTGTGTAATAAACATTTTACTGCCATCATGTCACATTGTCTTTGTTTTGTTTAGCAACAGAAAATAAAGTTCACTGTGTCCAATCCTGTTATGGACCTTTTGACAGCAATATAATCTATTGTGAGCCACATGTTATACGCCACTTTAACCCTTTCCTTCATATAGACGCTTTCTGACGCCTCTGCAGCAGACGGCTTTTTGAAAACATAGTGACAAAAGAAGAAATTGCTCAATACGAGCAATTTCTCCTTTTGACACAATGTTTTCCACTTTAAGTCATAGGTTATCCATTCAATCATAGAGATTTTCTATGTTTTGACAAAATATGTTCAAAGTCGTCTGCTGCAGAATTGTCTCATGAGGGGAAGGGTTAAAAAAAAAAATCAGTCATATCATGGAAGTGTAATGGTAAGTTACCAGTACTACTTGTCCATTTATCCCGACACCAGCTAGTCACCTGTAATGCTAACCCCACAGCCCTGAGCGCCAAGGAGGGCAGCCATTGCGAGCAGTCTTCGCACAAAAAGCGACTGCCTTGGAAACATTGGAACCCTTTTGACAGCAGCACAGCCTCTGTTCTACTCTAATCGTAACCTCTTTGAAATGGTATTAGCATTGACTCGACACAAGCCTGCAGCAGGTTTGAACGGCTTTACGGCCGTTTTCAACCGTGTCGCGTCAGCGCCACTATGATTTCAAAACACTGCAGC